>CADDXX010000112.1:1481295-1651727 GCA_902810485.1 Alauda arvensis
ATATCTCATGTTGCAGTACTTCAAACGTGAAAATTTCTTAAATGGGCTTATTGAAACTGCAGAGAAACATAATTTAAAAGCTACTTTATGCTATACTGGACATGAAAAAATCACCTTATTTGATTATTTGAAAAGTACTTTTTTATTTTATTTTATTTTATTTTGAGAGCATGGAAGCATAAATCTAAAGGAATTGCACAAAACCATTTCCTACACAAAACTGACTGAATTTATAAACTAGGATGAAATACACTAAAATGAACAAGGATTTTATTTCCCAGTTCTGTTGTGGAGTTTTTTCATCTTAAATTATGCTTAAGAMAAGACATGACCACTAGAGGGCAGAAACGGATAACTTTTAAATACATTAAATTTAGTTCCTTCTAGAAGTACTATTTTGGTGACAAGTTAGTAATTTTGGACTGCAAATGAATTCCTGAGCTACCTACTGACTAGGAAAGAATGAAAGACCGATTCAAATTCAAACATTCATTTGAATACCATTAATTAAGGTATGTGAGTCAAAATAATTTAAAAAATTACTAGGGACATAATTTAAGATAATTGCAAAATTAYTGATGAGACATGCAATCAGTAATGGAACAAGATGATGGGAAGAAAATATAYGAGCATGATAAAGCAATTGTGAAAGGAAAAAGTAATGATAACTGGGGAAAAGAGAAAGTAGTATTTCCATATGTCCTGGGGGGTGGGGAAAAAAATTGGTACAAATTGCTGTGTTTATGAAATAAAATACAGTATTGAAAATTTATACATGGCTTATTTCATAGCTTGTTAGCATAACATATTCATACTGACTACTTTTATATAGCATATACTTCCAAATAACTTRTATACATACAAATACATTAATAAATATGTAAATGCTTAACATTGTGCCTTGTTGACTTCATAAAATTTTCTCATGCTCTACATTGGAAAGAATGTAACCTTTTAATCACATTTAAACATGCACTTAATTATCTTATATTATCTTGGAACTTTTGGAAAGCATCTGGGGACCACAAAGGATATATTGGGTAAACGTGCATACATGCAAGCAATAGGACCAGGTCTGGTGTTACACTCAAAATCTGGTTTATAGAGAAGGAAGAAACACACCTTTTAGATAAGTACATTCAAGAATGCATTGTTAATGTAAATAAGGATTTATGAGTCAAATCAGTTTTAGTCTTCATCTAATTGCTGTGGGAAAATAAGAAATAATAATGCAGGTAAACTGTTGTACCCACACTTCTTTTATACCCCTCTTCCTGCTCTTATGCTCACCCTTCCTGGCCTCCTAAGACCCCGAAGGCTGGTGGTTTCATTTAGGTTGTGTTTGGGAGGGTATGGCCGTTTCCAGTCTCTGGAGTTCTTTGTCATGAAAAATATGACTTTCATATTGATAGTTCCTTATTCCTTTCTCTAGGATCCAGTTAGGATTATTCTTGAATGCTTGCAAATGCACTTGTATATCTTTGCTCTTTTCTTACTGGTTTGCGCTTCTGTATTGTAACCAATGATACTRTGGACAGTGCCTTTTACTTATCTTTAATATTWTTGCTTTGTTCTCTTTGTTAATTTCAAATCTAGTTTTTCCCAGCTGGCTATATGACCTGATGACATCTGTCAGGGAGCAGAAGGAATGAGTGCTTCCCAGAAGAAGGAGCATAGATAACCCAGTGCAGACCCTGCCCTTACTGAAGAGTTGCAGCCCCAGAGCAGCAAAACAGGGTGACCAAYGCAGGGCTGGTGTCTCTCCAACAGTCCAAAGATCCTTAGACAAACACAAAGTGAAAATTCACCAGCTGAAGTCAATCCAAGACCTCCATCAGCAAGACAGAAACATCAGGGGACAGCTGGTCAAAAGCAATGGAGGCCCAGGCCTAARCTGAACTGGAGCTTCTGGGTCCATTGTCAGGGTTTTCCAGGTAAGGCTGGCCCAACCCACTGAAGTTTAATTGTGCCCTCAAAGCCCTGATACTATAATGAAATTTGTTAATCAATGTGAGAAGATAAATTATGATATCCTGATACCATAAGATACCAGCAAGATTTCTTGTGGGAAAATATCCCTTAGATAAAGATATATGTGCCTCTAGAATATTTAAAAACAGACATAGGATAAATTTATGGATGCTGACTCATTTGAAGGATTMTGCTTCTATTTATCATTTCCCTGAAAAACATTTTACTTTTTTTTCTACATCTTAAGCAAATGGTTTTCAAGATTGCAAAAAGTAACAACAACGAAAGAATGAAAGATGTCATATAGTCCTCAAGATCATCAGCTGGTAGCCATATTKYAGGATGAGGATATTGAGATCTCTAKTATGCTTATTGTGATTCTGAATGCTTTTCCCAGAAGCAGAAGCACAGAAATAGAAAAATACATGGTCTGTGTGAAGATACTCAACAGCATGGACAGGATCATGTTATGGTCAAGATTAAAAAGACAATTCTTGGGGCTCAAAGTTATGAATCCCTAAGGAGAAAAAAAGGTAGAGTCATAATGAAAACAAATGTTTTAGGATAGACATRATGTGATTTAAAATCTGCTGTGTGTTTTAGTCTGAGAACACCCAGCTCATCTAAAMACTCACTAAAAGAACAAGAATTATTTTCTGTTCTCCCACATCATAAATTTGACAAGTTCAAGCTCATTAATGGAAATAAAATACTCCTGTTTCATATATGATGGCATCTCTTTATGTAAGGTTTCAGCTTTCAAGTACTTTAATATGTACATAGATTATTGTAACAAATTAAAATATGTAATGTGCTTGAGTTGTTTCTAGAAAAGATAAGAAAATATACACAACAGTCAACTAAAAAAAAAAGAAAAGGGAAGGAATATTCTTCTTGAATTACCCTGAACCCAGATTATTCAGTAACTTGTATAGCATGTGGGTATAACAAGATATTTAAAATAAAGAAGTAATATTTAAACTATAATTAACATGCTGTAGTCTACAGTTGAGTTTATCTGGTACTGTTACTTATCATTGTAAAGAGAAGATCTAGCAGGTCRTCAAAGGCTAATAACTAAATAAAGTTTTAAGCCATTTAAAATATAATGAAATAAGAACTGTTTGAAAAACATTAAATAACAAAAAACATAAGACAAGATTGTATTTCACAATGTCTTTCTTACAGGAAGGTAAAAACAGCRTAATTGAAACATTAYAACTCTTGACTTTATATTTAAGCAGCCAAGCTGTATTTTATCATTTATTCTGTTGCAATATTACAGCACRTCMTTTGCCAACCTTTCACAACATTTCAATGATTTAAGAGTTCATAGCTATTTAATAGTAGATAATGATAGTTTATCTTTCAAGGCCAGATTGGATGGGACATTAAACAACCTGTTCTACTGAAAGGTGTCCTGCTTATGGCAGGGGAATGTAACGACAAGACCTTTAATCTCCCTTCCAACCCAAACCATTCTATGATTCTATGAGACTTTCCTGTAATTTGTTTTATACCATATTTCATAGATTATTGTTATATTGGTAGTCTGAAATAATTTGTGGGATATCATGGTTTAGAATGAAGTAGTGCTTAAACATATGAACTTTTCCCACTCTTAATGTATGTTCAGCTTGTAAATCAATCATTTAGTTGCTGTGAAAAAGATGTTGACCCCTGGGAACAAATTCGTGCCAGGGGTCATCAATTTTCAATTTACACACTCACATGCTTATTACTTTTAATTAAGATGTTGACGGGAATTGATTCCAGATGACCTTTGCAACACCTTTTCTCGTTTTGCATGAGACGACAGRTACTGCTTTTACAGTAGCAATGCACTTCTTCAGATAGCTGCAGGAATTTTGCCAATAGACCCAGTCAGGATTTGAAACTGATTGTGATAGGAAATATATAGATGAAAAAGAAGATGTTCCAAAGAACTTGAAGATAAGTAGATGGAAAGAAAGGCTSCTATTCCTCAGTGATGTATAGATCATCATTACTTATTGCTCTTCCAGTATTTCAAGTGCTATTTTCTTCAGTTTTTCATATTATATTTGAAAGGTAATGAATTTTTGAGTTTTTCTTTGATGATATTTTTTCCAAACCATTTGAAATCTAGATTAATCAATAGAGGCAGTAAACAATTTTTAAAAAATTAATAAATTATAACAGTGTTAACTACACATGGGCTGTGAACAGTCTGAAGGCTGGAGAAGTTTGTACATACTTTTAAGCGTACCTAAAATAAAATACCTTAGATTCATGGGGCTAAAAGTGGAAAACTAACAAAAGAAGAATATTTTCGTTTAGTGGATTACAGTTCTCAAGAGGAAGAAAAAAATTACTTTTTCTCCAGTAAGTTAAAAATAATATTTAAATTAGCAAAATTTATATCAATATTTTGAAATCAATACAAAAATACTCCTAAAATTTTCAAAACGGTCCTCTGATGGTATTTTATTTGAGATGTACTACCAGAAGAGGGTGGTGTTGAGCTATAAATCTAAGGCATTCTTGCCTGGCTTTACTGGAAGTTCGGGTTTCACTTGTGTCTAGGTACATTATTTTGCATAAGAAAGACTCTGAAACTTTTCATTTAGACAAATATGTTCAAAGGTTCAAAGAATACCAGGACATTTTAAGGCTTTCAAATATATTCTATGTAAATTTTCAGAATGAATACAGAATGAAAATATTTCTCTGTTGAATTTCCACCCTTCCAACCCCAAAGACAAACATTTGAAAATGAGTCAYAATATTATGATTCTATATTATCAGTGCGTATGCATATTAAAAAAACAAACAAAAAAATTGTAATGAGTGTTGTGGTTTAAGAATTTCATCTAAGTTCTACTTAGAATCCTTTTTCTTTTATAATAATTTTCTTTTCACTTATTGATTTACAAAGGAATTACAGATTATGAATGACAAATGCTATTTGTTGTGATGGTTTGCAAAATATGATGCAAAATTAATCACAAGAAATTTCTCATACAAACTGGAACAAATGAAAGCAGTATTATTGCTATAGTTCCTATCAGCTCCCCATTCTTTACTTAATAAAGCAGTCWGTATCATGGAATCATGTTTACAAACAGGAGAAACCTTTGCTCTGTTCCACCGACTGTCAAGTCAACCATACTGCAACYTGGATCCAGCAGCTTCATGCTGAGGATCTGCCAATATACTATCAGACTTSTGCAGCTTGATCAGTGACCTTTCTACTAATGAACAGATTTTTGTAGAATTTACATTTGTRTCTCACTGATATGTACTTAGAAATTGGTCCTCCACGTGTTATCTCTGTGATGCAGTGTAACAACTAGAAATGGATGAAGCAAACAAGTTTTACATATTACAAGTATCTCTTAATATTCAGAACATTAGGCATCAATTTTTTGTTGGTTTTTTTTTTCTTCCTTTGTAGATCAAGTGTCAGAGAATACACTATGAAAAAGAAAATTGCAAGCTAGTACCAGGAAAGCTGTGAGCATGTTCAATGGTAATATATTACTTAACACTCTTTGGTCAATTGTTTATATACAAGTAACTATTAAAAAAATCYTGATATACAGATTAATTTCCAATAAATCCATAGGGTCAACACAAGCACTAATAGAAATAAATAGGTGTTTACTTCAGCATTATTCTTAATGAGGTTTTAGCAGTTGAGTCTCAATCAATGTCACCTGGGTAAAAGTGACACAACTGGACAGCATCAAGATAACACATAATAAACACACTCTTTGTCTTTGCAATCATATGGACATATCTATGTAGACAACACTCTCTCTATATATAATTTTAATCTCTCATGTTCCATTATTTTGCTCTGTTGTCAAAAGTTCAAATTCAGACATTCATTGTTATTTATTATAATTTGTTTGCTATCTGTATAAATAATAAATGAGTACATTAATGGTCAAGCTCTTGAACAGTTCATACTTCCACAATTAAAAAAAGACACAGTTAAAAGCTTGCAGCTATGAAATGCAATTCAAATTTATAGGAAATGAAAGAATTAGCATAATGCTGACTGTGTCAAAAGAATAAAAAATGTTAACTGAAACATAAAAATAGTTAATGTAAAAGTTTGAAAACAAAATGTGACAGCCTTSCTGGAATGGAGAAATACACTGTATTTTTTACTGTTTGCATCCACTGAGCCAATAGAGATTTGCTGATTCTAACTCTGTTGTTTTAATGGACTAGTGTAATGCATTTTAATTAAAGTAYATTAGTTTGAGCTTCAGTGATTTGTTTGAGCTTATTCAAGGAATATATGTGTTAATGTTGACTGGTTATAWAAGGTGATTGATACTTTGATAACCAATGCAATGGCCTCAGTCCCTTGAATTTCAATGCTTGCTTATTTTGTGGTTTAGACAATACAATCACTTGAGTATTTTGGAATAAGAATGGAATTTTACTATAAATGTTTATTCTTTGATTCATGTGTTAGCTGGAAGTTCACTTAAAGTTTGCAGTGCTTTGAAAGTTGCATCCTCTGATAATCAAAATAATTTCTTTAAGATAACCTTAAAATTAAASTGTATTTCCAAAATTATATACTAAATGTCACAGTGCACATAGGGGTTTTTTTAAAGAACATAAATTGCTGCAGATTTAAATATCTATTTTGTATACTTTTTTACTGGCTTTGAGTGGAATCGAGATAATCTTCTTCACAGTAGCTTGTACAGGCCTAGTTTCAGATTTGTTCTAGAAACAGTGCTGATAACACTGGGATGTTTTCATTATTGCAGAGCAGTACTTACWCAGAGCCAAGGGCTTTTCTGCTTCTCACATSACTGCAACAGCAAGAATTCTGKGGGTGCACAAGAAGCTGGGAGGGAACACA
This sequence comes from Alauda arvensis, assembly GCA_902810485.1. Lineage (NCBI taxonomy): Eukaryota > Metazoa > Chordata > Aves > Passeriformes > Alaudidae > Alauda > Alauda arvensis. The sequence continues at coordinate 1,488,137 of CADDXX010000112.1, forward strand.
GCCAGGAAAGCTGACCCAAACTGTCCAAAGGCATATTCCATGCCATACAGTGCCAAGCTGGAAGATATAACTAAGTGCAAGRTTGGTCAGAGGGCCACTGCAAAGGGACCAGGGCATTGGTTGGTGGTGAGCAGTTGTTTCCATTAGCATCAGTTCTCTTCCTTGAGGTTTATTTGCTTCCCTTTTAAATTTTTTTTTCATTAAAACGTATTATTATTATCATAGTAAAAAAGTTATCATTATTCTTGTTGTTCTTATTAATAATAACTATATATATTATTTTAAATTTCAATAATTAAACAGTTCTCTCTGCCCACAGTTTTTCTCACTTTTATCTTTCCAATTTTCTTTTCCACCCATCCTGTTGGGACAAGGAAAGAGCAAGTGGCTGTGTGGTGCTTAGTTGYTGGCTGGAGTTAAACTACAACAGATTGGAACAAGAAATATTGAGCAGAACRGAATAAGTTGCCCACATTTTTGCCCTAAAAAGTTATCAGTCAGAACTGGGTTAGGTTATTATTTTAAATAGTGATGGAATCACAGTTTGTTCTGCTCCCGACAATGTGTAAATATTACAAATTAATTGAAGATTGGTTTAGAGGCCTGTAAGATTGAATAATAATAATACTTTTTTAAAAAAATATAAACATTAATAATTAATTGATAATTACTTAATAGTTGTCATTAAATGAGCTCCTTAATAATTGGGATTTCTCTAAGCTAACACCACATGACTTGTTTAGTATGAATTGTGTTTGTTTAACATGGTATTGAAGAGATTTTACACTATGTTTTAAGATAATTGAAATATTATTTACATTTCTCTTCATGGTAAAATAGAATGACTTTGAATAAGACAAATTGCATGCTAATTATTCTGTTCTGAGATATAGTAATCCACTTCTGAGAATCGTTTTGAAGTGATGTGCCTTAAAATTCTGAACCTAACAGAATCTGGATTCCCAAAGCATTTCACAGAACCACAGAACCACTGAGCTGGAAGGGATCTGCTTAGATAATCAAGTCCACCCTCTGTGGCTCAGGCAGGGTTAGCTACATCCTTGTGACCAGGAACAGGTCCAATCAGGTATCTCTAGGGATGGAGACCCTGCAAGCTCTCTCTGCAACCTGCTTCATKATTTGAAGTCATTGCAACATCAAGATGTCAATTTTGTGCATAGTAGTCTTCTGAAAGAGGTAAAACCTTTTTTCTTATTGTTTCAAAACAAATCCAACTACAAGTTGAAAGCAGAGGGGGAGAAATAATTCATATTTATTCAGTCAGGTTACACTGCTTATTGCATTCACTTGTCACATTCTTAGTTATCAGTTGGACTGAGATAGTGACTACCATGCTGCAAGTGATGGTAGTGAAAAAATTTATCCTTGATGTCATGCAGAATACCARTCCCAGTTACTGACTCAGTAGCTGYCCTACAGAGAAGCTCMCTCCTGCTGATGGTCTGTGACTCAGTGAAATCCATATGGCTTTTCACAGGTGCCAGTAGATGGTCAGTTGTTGTCGCATCTTTCAGTCAGATAAAGATTTATGGAAAAATCAGAAAATTTATTTAGAAAGTGTCCTTACTACACAATTCTAGTTTCTAGACAATTCTAGGTTCTAGACGAAAATGTTTTGTCTGTAAAATKCCACATAAAAATGAGGCTAATTTGTTGCAAAGGTTAAGTGTTCCGCAAATAATTTATTTATAGGAAAGCTACATAGCAGGTAGAGTCTAGGGTAATAGATTTTTGAAAGCAGAACTAATAATAATAATATATAGTCCTGTCTTTTGTATCTGTTAGTGTCATTGAGAAAAAATAAATGTGTGGAGCAACATGATCGCAGCTGGTGAGATGAACTCTCTCAATACAGTCACTACTTAACCTTATTCTCGTCTTCTTTGATAGAAGAAAGAAYAGAAAGTTCACTCTTCCTGACCTACTTTCTGCATCTTTTTTCAGCGGAAATATTCCTGTTCCTGTCCTTATACCTCACCCCTAGGGACACTAAATTGAATTTTTCTTTCTTCAGACTAAAGAAGATTTTCTTCCCTTTTACAGAAAAAAAAAAGTATTTGATTGTGCTGTACTAATGTTCTTCCTGATCCCTGCAAGAAATCCCAATATCTGAACCACAAACAACAGTCCAAGGTAAGATGTATTCTCACATGAATAAAAATTCCTATTCTTACCTCAAAAGTGAAAACAAAGGTTCATTTGGTCTGCATTATCTGACTGCATAAAAGCAAAGTAGGAGTCCACATCTGCCTAATAAAAATAATGCTAAATAAAGTTGCAGAAGCCCATTCCCCTTTTAGAAAGAGAACCATGTGAGTCTGAAGTCATGCCATCAAAATTACAAGGCAAGCTAACATGCTGAAGTGATTAAAAAATACCTCTCAGTGCATTTCAGCACTTTTAATGCATCTCAGGTATACATTTTTTAAAGAGAAATCAGACATATCTTCTGAAAAAATGAAGCTTAGACATACCTGTGCACTTTCTTGAATAAAGGGAAATTTGCTGTAAACATTTTTTTTTTTTTATTTAGGAAATGGTATATTCCTTACTCTGTTCATTGTATTTTTTTCTACATAATGAGTTTATTTTTATAGTGACTAACATGAACCTTACATTTTTAAAAGTTGTTTTCTAAAAATAAATGTCTCTTTGAAAATAGAAGCCAAAAATGAGATCATTGGCAGATGTAGGTCTGAGTCTTCTTCCCACTTTGACAGAAAGGCTGGAGTGGGTTCTATAAGTGATAGACTGAATTTTTTTAATGTGCTCTGTTCGCTCTGTGATAATACTGTGACTGGAGACAAGGAGTACGACTACGTGGCAGAATACTATGATAAGAAAGTATGCTCAAGGAGGTTACTGCAGGTACCAGCACTGATCTGTCACACCTTTCCCAAGTTCTATCTGTGGTCAGGTATATTCAGTCTTTTACAGCTTGCGTACTTCAACTTAGAGCCCAACACTCTTGCAGTCTTTCCTTATCCATGCAGCGACWGCACCAGGGAACAGTGAATTTACCWGCAGACTTKTGGGAAGTARAGCCAAAATAAGAAGATTGGRGTTCTTTTTCCAGTTCTACCACTTCCTGAGAAGTCTGACTACATGGSTATAGTGCAAAAGACGAAATGGCCACTATGGATTTATCGATGGGGAGCTTTATTGTACCTCTGTGCTGTGGGTTAGGCACCTAGGCAGTTTAAAGCACCACACAGCCACTTGCTCAGTTCCAATCCCCAGTGGKTTGGGGAAAAGAATAGAAAGAGCAAAAGAGAAAAAAAGAGAGCCACTCACAGTTCTATAAAGGAAGGAAAGAGAGGGGGAAAAGTATGTAAAAGTGGTCACTCATCACCTCACATGAGTAGGCGAGTGTCCATTTTCTCCCTGAACAACAGGTRCCTYCCCAAAAATGGCCTTCCCCTCACTTTTCCTTGCTGAGCATCACACTTTATGGTATGGTGTATCCTTTTGGTCATTTTGGGTCAGATGTYTTGGTTGTGTCCSTTCTCAATTTCTTGCRTACTCACAACCTACTTATGATGRAGCAGAGTTGGAAGAACAGGAAGYCTTTATATGGTAMAAGTRCTACTGAGAAGTACTACAAACATRACAGTGTCCATGTTATGGACACTGGTTTAGTCACAAATCTACAATGTAACACTATCCACTCCGCTGTGAACATCAACTCCACCCAGACAGATCAAGCACACGTTGGAACCTGCCAGCTTAGGATAGGTAAGTTCTGGAATCACAGTGCATTACAGTGACTTCCAGAGCACTGCATTCCAAAGATTAGCATCTTAAAGTAGACAAGACAAATTAACCCAAGGGTGCCCATACATTAAAAAAAAAAAGGACACTAGATCAACAGACTTGGACTTAATTAATGAASTTTTAGACTGAAAATTAGCTCACATCAATCCTGTATTGTGAAGTCAGAGTGGTGAGAAGCATGTTGCCAGCCATCAAGATCTACTACTCTGTTGTACACTACCTATGACTTTACAGATACAAAGCGTGTTCCTTGACAGGCGTGCTCACTTTCTTCAGTTCCTGTATGATGTATTCAAAGCTGGAGTTCAGAACTCAGTGCCTTTGTAAAGGGTATACATTCACAGAAAAAAGACAAAATATTTTTCAAAGCAGAGCTTAAATACTAATTCACTACTTCATTAAACTGGTGCTGGGTCTGTGAATCTTACTGCATGTAAAGTACCCTCAAGAGAGAAAAATTAAATGCTGTGGCTATTTACAGTCTAGCAAAATACCAAACTTGATAGGCTACTGCAGACAYTACTCTTCAGGTGTTTTTCCAAGTTCCCTAATATAATCTATTTCAGCTGGATTTGGTGGAATAGCAGTAGCATGTAATGTGCAATTAGGTTAGGCACAGGCACACATTATCATGAATAGGCTTAGGCATAGTCAGCATGTAGAAACTCATTTGTGTTTAACWGGATACTAATGTTAAATATCAATGYATTATTCATAGACAAAAGGAAAAAAAATCGTTTCACACAGCAGTTTCAATATTTCATGTTTTCTTGTTCATGTTTTTTGAAAAAAAGAATAAAAATAGGAATTTTGTAAGACAAAAAAAAGTAAACAAATGCAAATCATGTCATATCCTCTGTTCTGGTTATTGATTACTGCACACTCAGTGGTTATTTCCAYTCATCTTGCTGTAGAGAAAAAAATATTCCAYTACTAATCTCAAAAGATTTACACAATTCTTGTAACTTCACCGACTATTGGTATTGAAGTGATATTTTTTAATGTTTTATGAGGGCTAGGCAGTCAGCTGCTCTCATACATGAAAGTCAGGAAATCTGACTATACTTCAATTGGAATATTCATAACTATGATTTGAAGCTGACTACTCTGAGGTGCAGTTGGTAATTAATTGGCTGACTGTAACACATGGTTTTTTAAAAGAAAAAGTAAGTAAAACATAACTATATAATCTATATAAATTTACAGGTATTTTTTAAATGGATACTGACTGGAAGCCCAAAGTAATCACAAGAGAAGCCAAAGTCCATAGAAGTCCCAGCAAACTGTATTAGTTTCACTCTAGGTTTTCTCTTCTACATGGACAAAAGGTACTTTATCCCATTCAGCTTCAAAGAAAGTTTTGAATGGCTGTGTGGTTGTGGAGAGGATCACTTCAGTCTAAACCTACAGTAATTAAGGTCAATGGACAACAATATGTCTGGGCTTTCAAAAATTACTAAGAAAAGGGAGTACAAAATGTTGAGTAGGGATTTTTTTGTGCTATCAGCAATGCTACACAACCCCAAATCATGACACAATTTTTTTGTGTATATTCTTGGGTCATTGGCAAGCAAAATACATTTTGAAAAATTTAAAACTGATTCATCAGAACTGATGAATCAAGTACTCAGGTGACTTTTGTTCTCTACAGACCAGTCATCTCTAGGCTATTTTATTTTTTTTTAATTGACATTCAAATATTGCCATGTTCAGGAGGAAAGGTAAGAAGAATCTGTCTGTTTCAAGAAGCTGATTTAGACCAAGAAATATTTCTCACTCCAATACAAACATTTATGAACAAAATGAACAATCTCAGAACATGATAGGAGATTTTAACTTTGATATTAAACTCTTCTTATATTATGTAGAACTGGAAGTTCTCTGACAGGAGGTTAAACGAACAAAAAAATATCCAAACGAACAAAAAAATATCCAAACAAACAAAAAAGAAATCAAGAAGATTCAAGCCTATCGCACAGATTCTGAAAAAAGAAACTACAAATTTCAAAAATGTTTACACATTTTCAGTGATCTGACTTGTACAAAACAGGATTACTAAAGAAGGTTTCATCTGTTTCTATTGCAAACTATTTTATTAAATGACTAAGAAAACAATATTTTTTTTGGAATCATGATCTTAAGTATAGCAGCATAAATATGTTTTCATTCAAGAAAACATTTAAATGTACTATATGATTTTTTTACTTGAAAAATAAAATATAAAAAAATATTAAATTCAATATGCCTTTCTTGAAAATCATGTTTTTCAGGAAATGTAATTTTTGCATTATGGTCGATACTGAAGCGTACAATGTCACACCTATTCAGGTGAAGCCTAGAAAGCCAATATCCTAGGCTGCACAAGATACTTGGACAGCAGGATGAGGGAGGTGATTCTCTAGGTGATCTCTAAGGTTCCTTCCAACATAAACMATTCTATGATTCTATGATTTTATGATTTGTGCACTTAATATTAGGTATTCAAATATGAATCTAAATTAATTTAGTTAGACAATRCATAAGGGTAATAGAAATTTGTTCCATTAACCTGACTGCTTTCTTACAAATTGGAGATCTTTTTCAGCATATTTTTCAGAGGATTRCCTCTCAATAAGGGTCATATAAAGGTGAAACTAAATGCTTAGAGAATAGCTGCTAGGTCTGTGTATCACTTGTAGAGGGGAWTCCTGACATTTATTTACAGAATTGCAATGTGTTCATGACTGCAAAAAGCCACACAAACAGTGTGTTCAAAGCAGAAGGTTTTGAGTAGGACCYATCCCAATACTTAAAAAGGGACATAAGTTCTGTGACCAAAATAAGTGTTCTGTGTCTGAATTAAACAATATAATAGGCACCAGTAGCTTACATAATTATAGTACATTAAATTATGGGGGGTTTTTGTTTTGTTTTATTTTCTGTGTGCGTATATGCATATGCTGTGTTCTTAGTTAAGTCTTACTCTTTGTGACAGTTCTTCCAYATACAATTTTAATTTATAATATATGTATGAGTTTTGAGTTGCTCAGCAGGCTCTCTCCCACTTGTGAATAGTCAGATGCTACTTAGTGGTTCCAGAAAAATGTTTCCTTTTAATATGGTATATTGAGCTGTCAGACCTGTCCTCATACAGAGTTCAAAGGGTTCATGTTGCAAGAAATATAGGTGAAGAGTTGTTGATACAGGCTTGAAGCTTCTTGCAGGTAGGAAAGGATATATAATTTACCTCCTACATCTTGTGTCTTATCAATGGCTCCTTGTGTGCATTCTGAGTAGTGACAATGAGTTGTGAATGATGGCAGAAAAAATTCTCTCCACTGAAATAGCAAATGTAGACGATTACTCTTCCTGTTATGTTTAAACAATGAAGTTACAAATTAACAAGTCACCGTGAAAATTAACATTTTGAAGACTGATCTGTAACTCATAAGCCTGCAGTAAACGTAAGTGTGTGAGTTTTAGATTTTATATATCCAAGGGTTCACAAAATTWAAAATTTCCAGAGCAATTGATAAAGATCTGATGTACAAGGTACTGTGTACCTGTGCCAACCAACATGCAGATGCACTAGCAGAATCACATTCTTTGTAATAATCTGCTTAATGGTTCATTATGGTAGAAAAACAATCATTAGCCATTTTTATAAACTTGGTAAGGATACAGTTTTTGAATGACAAATATTATAGATGAAAGCTCTCAGTGTTTTTTAATTCTGCATGCTTGGGTTAGGAAATACTGTCTTATTTTTAGCAACTGATTTCTGGAAAAAGTTTTGTGATAATGTTTTATTCTTGTGGATGTCAACTCTAAAGCAAAGAATGATGTTTTCACTTTTAACGTGAATATCTATATTTAGATATATTCTCTATCTCAAACAGCCAACCACAAGTGTTAACACTTGAAAAATGTTCAGTAAAAAGTAGACATAATGTGAATTGAAACTCATAAATTCAAAGTTAATAAAGAAAGTAATATTTATTTGGCTGGTCACAGATAGCTGAGAACCTTTGAACCTTAACAGTAAAAACAGCCTGCAAGTTGGGATTGTGTGACAAGGTTCATTAAAAGTAAGGAAAAAAAAAAAATTGTGCTGAAAAGAATGGAAATCAAATTGCTGTCCTTCCTCAGGAATATTTTMTCTTCTAAATTATCTTCCTGAATTATATATAAAATATATACATATATATATTTCAAATTTATGTATAAAATTCTATGCATATGTTTGTGAGTATAAATATAGGACAAGATCTTGACAGCCTTCATCACACTGAACAGTATTTTGCAATAGCCCTTTTAAGGTCAGTGAGGCCACCTAGAGATCTATCAGTGCAAAAGAAGTTACTGGAATCTGACCAGTTGGAGGCTGTAGTAAACAGTCTGTATAGTAATCCAAGGCACAATAAGAACAGAACAGAAATGTTATGCTCTAGAGGGCTAATATGCTGGAGCACCACATCTATTGTTGCTCACCAAAAGGTTTTTTGACTCTGCGGCAGTGGGATGAACAAGGAAATAGCATTTGCTGCTTATAAAACCATCCCATGCAGTGCAGCAGGGATAAGGAAAATCCTCCTTGTATGGAATAAACATTTTCCTGTAGCTGTACTGTATCTGCTAATTACTTGTTTRTGAGCACAAAGAAAATAATACTTTCAGCATGATGCATGCCTTTAAAAATGCCCTCCTCCAAACCAGATTGTTTTTTTATCAAAGCAGTGTTTCCTGGAAATGCAGTACAATCTTACGTGGACAGATACYGACACTGTGCTAACATCTGTAAACCAGACAATTACAATCAACCCAGTCTATTTCCTAAAAGATGGGCAGTTTTAAAAAGGGCCGATGGCAGTCATTGTGCAAGTCATATAAGCACTAATATTCCACAATTTTATTTTTCCAAAATAAAGTATGTACAACTGTGCATACTCACCCCTACCCTAGTCACTGAGTAGACTGGATTGAGAGCTTTTACAGTCTCATTTATATATTTCAATAATTATACACTTCAATGTGATAGACGTGTTTTCCCGAGGACAAAGTTTCCCTTGTGGTGTGTTTTGTGGAGTCTATTTGGACTGGAATGCTTTCAGGTTTCTAARGCAAGCATTTGCAGATACAAACTAAACGCGAGGTCTGCCCAAGAGAACAAACTGCAAGAGCTGCAGTGGATGTTTACTGTTTTGCAAAATCGGGCATTAACAGTTCTTAAGCAATCCAGAAGATATTTAGCTGAATTTTACTTTCTGAGGCTTACTTAGATAAGGGGAAAAGGAGGTGAGAGAAATTGCAGTAGGAGGAGCTGATCTGTCTCAAGGTGGAGCTGTATCTTGTATTAAATGACATTGGCAGATTAAAGCTCTCTAGTGGGGAAGGGCTTAAAGGCTGAGTCAAAAGCCAAGAAGTCTCTTTATTTACGCCTACCTCCCAGCCCCTGGCAATCTGACTAATAACAAACTGAGCTAACAAGAAAGACTAGAAAGAACAGAGAGAACGCCGGAGCAGCTTGCATCTAAAAATCTGACAAGCTAAGTGATCAAGTCAAGCTCTGCTGAGCATCTTGTTTGTTTACTGCATCCAAATGCTTGCAAACAGTTAACTATATGCAGAAAAGTCAGCCTAGCTGTGAAGTATGCTGTGAATTTTAATTGAGGAAAAAGGACAACTGCTTACAGGATGGTCTGACGTGCACGGCTGCCTGGAAGATTTTTTCAATCGAACGCTTTGTACTTTGTCTTCTGAACAAGGATTTTAACTTTATGGAGCTGTAGTGTTACCGGAGCTTGCAGCTCAGGGAAACTCAAAAGAAAGTCTGCATTTTTCAGAGGGRAAAATTACATTGCATGGAAACAGCTGCTCCAACTGTGCGTTACTGAGTGAATCAGGGAGTGCTGCTGCTGTACAGGTAAGAAAGATTCCAGTTAGTTAATTAGCTAAGCACATGAGAATTTTATTTCTCAGTACAAGCTGCATTTATTTTTCTGCATGATTTTGTAATACTTTTATGTTAAATGATGRCACTTTATAATGTATTTTAAACAGTTTACAGGCACATTTATTCAAACTGATTACTGTGTAGAATATGTGCATTAAGAGAATGTTGTTTTTGTATCCCTTGAAGAGGAATGGGTGTTTAGTTTTATTTCCTCCAGTGCAAAAGTAGTCTTAAATGTATCATCTGACTGTGACTCTCTTAAGGATTTAATAAAAAATCCCAAAGGCTTTCAGAAATTGCTAATTCTTAGCTTGGGGCTTTGAAAATCGTCAACAATTTTTTTTTTCAATGGCTGAATTAAAACCACAAAAAAAATAAAGCCCCAAGCATAACGAGACAAGCAATTTCAATGTTTTAAAACCAAATCAATCTTTACTTAGTGAGCATGAGATGTCTTTGCTGTAAGGTGACTACTTACTTCCAGAAGTATTCAACTTTGCCTCATAGAAAGYACTGTGATGTTTTTTAGTCTTTTAGAATTCCTACAGAGTTTAGTTACAGTATGCAGTCAACAGTGACTTACATGAAAGCAGATAAAATGAAAAAAACCTTAGGCTACCATGTAGAATTTGCTGAAAAACCTCACCACATGAAAAGGTCCATTTTTCAAGTCTTTCAAATCACATTTTGTTGTATTATGTATTATTTCAGTTAAATGTTAATCATCTGATACATGAAAGCAGTTCTTGTTTTACAATAGTAACCCACTGAGAATTTCATTACATGTTTCTGAGTGTTTAGAAAATGAAAAAAAAACTGGAGAAAGGAAAAAAAAAGAATACAACTCTCCTATTAATTTTTATTGTGTGGGTGCATATATGTGTGTGAGAGAGTTCTGGCAGTGCTGCTTACAAAAGTATGACGATGATTAAAATGTGAATGTTTTTCAATTGGTTACAAATGTTGTTACTTTCATCTCTGAGCGGAGGGCTTTCCTTTTTATAACCTAATTTCTCAGTACGCAATAGAATGCAACATGCCTTACAGATTATTTTCAGTTTAATTTTGCTCAGGGACTTTATAAGTGTTGTTTGAATTTGATGCGGATTGACGCTGGAATTCCTAATGAGAAAAAGTGCACCGAAATAAAGTTGAATTAGTCATAGTGTAGGTTTGAAGCTGGCATCTGTGTCAAGAGCTTGTATTTTTTACCTTGGGTCACTGRAAAGGATAGTGATGCATGTAAAGTAAGAATAAGTCTCTAGCATAATATGATCCTAGAATTAATCTGCATACTTCATAATAACATCTTGACATGATGTGTCTTATTCAATATTTCTTGGGAAAACAGACTTAAAGGCATATATATTAATCATAGGCAGCTGGAGTTCAAGGAGGGTTATATGAGACAACAAAATTATATTGCAACTACTAAAACAAAGATAAAGGCTCGTATTTTTAAGGACACTTTTTCTCACACTGTGAATTGCACTTACTGCTTCTAAACTCATGTTTCTACTCTCACTTATCAGAAGCTACTAATGGAGAAAAACAAAATTCACYGTGCACACATTTGCTGTTGTTCTTTTTGTATGTGTGCATGTGTGTCTGTGTAATACTCATGCCACAGCATTTAAGTGCCTGCATGTGTAAAGCTTTGCAATCTGTTCTAAGGGAAGCCTTGAGAAATTGTGTTCCTAGTAACCAAGGTGCATGACATTTAAAATATGCATTGATGAGATGCCAGATCATATGGCCACACTATAAAAATGTTCATGCATGCAGTTGAATTGATACTTGTAAAAGGTTCTTACCTTTCAGGAACTAACACAGCTGGCTGTGTAGTGGCATTCTGTACCTCATGTTTCAATAGCTTAGTTTGAAAGRTTCTGACCTTTATTAGAAGGATTACTTAAGAATCTTGCTTAGTTCAATCCTCAAATAAACAGCACACTCCAAAAACATTACTGGTTYTTAAATAATCCATTGCATTTTAGAGGATTTTTTCTTTTGCTATTATTTACTTATTTGGAAATGTGGAAATACTTAAATATTATTAACAGTTCACTCTACCTTATATATCAAGAGTTACTGTTGGTCTTGCTAATTAGGCAACCTTGACAGAAAGAGACAGGATCTTCTAATAGACTGTAGAACAAATTAATTCAGACCAATCATAAATAACTGATTTTGAAATCTAAATTTTGTTTGAAACTCCATAGCTGCATTGTAATGATGCAGCTATCAAGTGTTTCAAAGTTTAAAATCAGATTGAAAAGGTGATAAGTATATTACATAACATAAGGTTGATACTGGTGATAATTTTTAATTTGTAAAGCAGAGTCAGTTTCATATAAATTTCATTGTGGAAATTGATTCTTATAAACATTGGGAGGGGTCTAATATTAATCTCAAAAAAAGTTTGCCCTCCCTTTCTTGTTTCTTCTGGCATGTACTGCATTGTCAGCTCTCTCTTTTTAACGTGTACACAAATTTTTTGTATGTATGTTTTATGCAAACGTTACACTAATGTATGCTGCGGCCCCACTTTCACCCTCAAACTACACCATATGCATTAAAATTCAAGCAAAGAGAGATGATTATTTTGTCTACTTCCTTTTCAGTTTGTGGGTACAAGAATTTCAGAGGAAATACCCTTTGATTTTCATGCATAATGCAGAACCGTAGAGAGATTCCCTGTATCCTGACAGAATGGGTTTTTGCTTACAACACATTACTGATCCACATAAAATCTTGTTTCTTCTCTTCAGCAGCTGGGTAACATTAAGTTAATCTCAGTAAGGTACTCTTAAAATTTGCAGTGYTATGTRGTGACACAAAGTAATGATTGAAAATATTSTACTAGCTTTGATATAAGTTGCTTGGGACTGTAAATTATTACTGCTGTCCACTGGAAATCTATACAGTATATAAATAATGCCAACACACTCCTGATTATTTCYTACTTTGGGTATCAGCATGAAAGTACTGAAGATTTCCCGTTATGACTCTGCTTATTAATTCAGTACATTAAACTAAATATATATTTGTTAATTAGAAAATAATTCAAGTGTTTTGCATGATAAGATATTGTATGGAAGGTGAAGTAGCTCAATGACAAGCTTTAGAGATTTTTTTTTTCTTGTTGTTGTCCTAATGGGAAAGAAAAGCAAAACAAAACAAAACAAAACCCCAAACCCTGTGAAATCATGAATCTATTATATTTCTTTTTCTTTTTTCTTTTTTTTCTAATTTGTTTTTGGTTTTGTTTTTGTTTTTATAGAATCTGCTGGACAAGATGAAGCTTTGGATTTTTGTTCTATGGTCAATTGTGGTTGCATCTGATCCTTTCCAGTCACAGCCTTCTTTTTCTTCAGTCAGAGGATCTTGTCAGAGTCTGTGTTCCTGTGAAGAAAAGGATGATACCATGATTATCAACTGTGACAAAAGAGACATCAAGATGATATCAGAGATAAATGTCCCACCATCACGGCCTTTCCATCTTAATCTGTTAAACAATGGTCTGAGTATGTTACACGTGAATGATTTTGCTGGCCTTGTTAATGCTATTTCTCTGCATCTTGGTTTTAACAATATAGCAGATATTGAGCCTGGGGCTTTCAATGGTCTCAGCCTTCTTAAGCAACTTCATATCAATCACAATTCTTTGGAAACACTTAAAGAAGATACRTTTAATGGATTGGAAAATTTGGAGTTTCTTCAAGCAGACAACAATTTCATCACAGTGATTGAAGCAAGTGCCTTTAGCAAGCTCAACAGGCTTAAAGTGCTTATTTTGAATGATAATGCCATTGAGTATCTTCCTCCAAACATATTCCGTTTTGTGCCACTGACCCATTTAGATCTGCGTGGAAACCAGTTACAGACACTGCCCTATGTTGGCTTTTTGGAACACATTGGAAGAATACTAGACCTTCAGCTGGAAGACAATAAATGGGCCTGTAACTGTGATTTGTTGCAGCTGAAGATATGGCTAGAAAACATGCCTCCTCAGTCCATAATAGGTGATGTTGTATGCAACAGTCCTTCAGTTATCAAAGGCAGCATATTAAGTCGGCTGAAAAAGGAGTCACTCTGTCCCACCCATCCTGTTAATGAACTTGAAGATCCTTCAGGGTCACTGCCCTTGGTTGTGACCACCTCTACCAGTGATAATCATTTATCAACTAAGGTGATTCCCCTCCTGAAAGCTCCTACTAAAGAACCAAGTTTAGTGCTTCATACTTCCAAGCCTACTACGTTTCCAGGAATCTCTTGTCCTGTCCCTTGTCACTGCACCAGCCATATGYTCTCAGGAGTTCTTATGCACTGCCAGGAGCGAAATATTGAAAGCTTGTCAGATTTAGGACCCCCTCCTTCAAATCCTAAGAAGCTTATCCTAGCTGGAAACATTATTCAGACACTGTTGAAATCAGATCTTGTGGACTATGCCAGCCTGGAAATGCTTCACCTGGGGAACAATCGTATTGAGATCCTTGAGGAAGGYTCCTTTATGAATCTGACTAGACTACAGAAACTGTATCTCAATGGCAATCATCTTACAAAGCTAAGTCAGAATCTCTTCCTTGGCCTTCAGCACCTTGAGTACTTGTACCTTGAATATAATGCCATCAAAGAAGTTTTGCCAGGGACATTTAATGTAATGCCGAAGCTGAAAGTCCTCTACCTAAATAACAACCTTCTTCAGGCTTTGCCACCCCATATTTTTTTAGGTGTTCCCCTCACCAGATTAAATCTGAAAACAAACCAATTTGCTCATTTGCCTGTGAGCAATGTCTTGGATGAACTAGATAAGCTGGTACAAATTGAACTTGAAGACAACCCTTGGGACTGTACTTGTGATACAGTTGGACTGCAAAAATGGATACAAAAATTGAGTAAGAATACCATGATGGGTGATATTTTTTGTAAATCTCCTGGGCACTTAGCAAAAAAAGAAYTGAAATCCTTAAACAGTGAAGTCTTGTGTCCAGGTTTAATAAACAGCCCTGCCCTTCCAACTCATGCCAGTTTTGTAGTTGTGACAACTCCTTCTCCTACTTCCAACACCGCAGACACCATCCTGCGGTCCCTTACAGATGCTGTCCCACTTTCTGTTCTAATATTAGGACTGCTCATTGTGTTCATAACTATTGTATTTTGTGCAGCAGGAATAGTTGTTCTTGTTCTGCACCGGCGCCGAAGATACAAAAAGAAACAGGTGGATGAGCAGGTGAGGGACAGCAGCCCTGTCCACCTCCAGTACAGCATGTACGGGCACAAGACAACGCACCGCACCACCGAGCGCCCAGCTGCCACCCTCTATGAGCAACGAATTGTTACCCCCATGGTTCAGGTKTACCACAGCCCGTCCTTCAGCCCCAAGCACACCGAGCAGCAACAGGAGGAGGGAAGTGAGAAGGAAGCTAATGATTCCAAGTATCTTCGCCGAAGTCTCCTAGAAAGAGAGAACAGTTCACCACTTACAGGTCCAAATGTCAAATACAAGGCTGCAGATCAGTCTGCTGAATTTCTATCTTTTCAGGATGCTAGCTGCTTGTATAGAAACATTCTTGAAAAAGAGAGAGAACTGCAGCAACTAGGGATCACAGAGTACCTAAGAAAAAATATTGTCCAGCTTCAGCCTGATATGGAAGTTCGTTATCCTGGAACACATGAAGAGTTGAAGCTAATGGAGACACTTATGTACTCCAGGCCAAGAAAGGTTTTTCTAGAACAAACTAAAAATGAGTATTTTGAGCTCAAGGCTAATTTACATGCTGAGCCTGACTATTTGGAAGTCCTGGAGCAGCAAACGTGAAGTGATAACACACTGGGCTGGGGCCGAATTTCTGTGATTTTACTTTAAGGTGGAATCACTGTAAATAAAAGTGCCTTATAATAACATGTCAACAGTGAGAACTTAAGCACAGCAGTAATCCTAGGAAAGAAAAACTCAGGGATCACTGTGGGAAGCCATGGGGTTGTGTGCAGGCAATATGTTGCACCCCAAGTTAAATAAGAATTTTGTGTGATTGAACTATGGGAGGAAGATTGCWTATTACACTATTCCTCATAATTTTGAAAAGGCTTGTATGTCACTCTCCATTCTGTTCTCTGTTTCCCAACCCATGGGAAAAAAATGTTCATTACTTTTACCCCTTCTTTTTTCCCCTCCATTTAATTAGATTCCTTTAAAAAAAACAAAAAGAACAAAAAAAGAAAACCCCAACACCTGTGTTTGTATTTATAACCTTAGAGTGTATATGTTAGGTTAGTACATGCACTGCGTACATGACCACTGTCTACAACTACACCTAACATACCTTTGTAATAAATACAGAAGGAATTGAAAAGATGTCATACTAAATGTCAGTTAAAAAGGAAAAAAGATAAAATATTTTTGTGTATTCACTCAGAGCCTGCAAACAKTTAAGTATTTTACACAGAACTTCATGTGCATTCTGTATCAGTATGTGGAAGGAAAAATATGTAACTATGTTTACCCAACATCTTCAACAAAGAAAACTGTAAGCCTTTTGCTACTTCCCCTATCTGATAGCTTTACCTAAGTTTGGACAATCTTTTCTTGAGCTGCTGCTATAAAATATTGTGCATCACTGGTGTTTCAACTCATAATCCTGGGCAATTTGAAAAGCTACTGAGAATCAGCTGTAAATATGTTACTGTGTTTAATAAGTTTGATTT
This sequence comes from Alauda arvensis, assembly GCA_902810485.1. Lineage (NCBI taxonomy): Eukaryota > Metazoa > Chordata > Aves > Passeriformes > Alaudidae > Alauda > Alauda arvensis. Next base: position 1,504,572 of record CADDXX010000112.1, read on the forward strand.
TTTTTTTTTTTTTGTAATATATATATACATATGTATATAAGTGACTTCTGTGCTAGCTTTAAATATTCTTGAAGGTAATGAGTTTGCTGTGGCTAGGAATTTCYAAGTGCAAATACAGGTCCTTTTCCACCCTAACCAAAAGCAACGCTCAGACAGAATAACTGCAACAATACACACATGAGGAAGAATAATAGTATTTAGGTATTTATACAAAAAATATATTTTCTGAAATTAGAAGAAAATGAATTGCTGTGGGAAAAATAGGTTACAAACTCATAGAACACTGCAGGTTTATTTTTGCAATGAATTCTCGCTAGATTTATATTTGCTATTTATTCTGTATAATTTTGTATTTTTTTTTTCTTTCCAACTCACAAGAAATGAAAAAAGCTTATTCCTGGCTGATTTTCAAGCTAATCAAGGAACTGCTCTCTATTAATGAAAAAGAAATAAAGAGTTTTTAAAATGTCTTTTTCTTAAAGGTCACTTTTTAAAGAAGGCAGCAACTTCTGCATGCACAAGTTTAAAACTTATTGGGAATTAAACACAATGATATTCACTCTTGTCATGTGGACAGAAGCATCTTATCCTGAGTGCAGTAGGGCAATTCAATTTCTGTGCATGACTGCCATGGTGCCAAAACACAATTTCTGACCTGCATTTATCTTCCTCCAAGCAAATCTTTTGTAAACTGACTATGCATGAGTTTTTTTTTTCTAATTCGTATTTGTAAAATGAAAAATCAGCTTAATTACTACATGTATACATATGTATGCTAAATTTAGCAGTGAAGTCTTSATAAACTCAAAGTAAAAAGATATATTCTTTACTTCAAAATACTGTCCATGTCTTACCTATTTGTATATACAAATGAGAGTTCTTAATATTCTACATAAGTTTCTTATGGAAAAATTTCTTATATTACATATGAAAGTCAGATTCTCAGTTCTTTCAAATTTGCATAGACATAACAACTTTTATGGTGCTATACTAATTTCTGTAGTTTGAGGATCTGACCATATTTTGTCTCTGTTAACAAATCAACTTCCTTATTGGTATTTTTGAGGTGTTCCAAGTTTGTTATGGAAGTAAAACTTGTTGGCTTACAATTATCAAAATTTCAGTTATTAGAGAAGAAGTATTATTTCTTCTTTCTATATCTGAAAATAATTTATTTAGAAAACCTGTCTTTTTTTGAAAATTGTGAAGAGTAAATGTGGTGAGAACATATTTGTTTCATTGCTATCTTTATTCCAGAAAATGAAAGACAATACTGAATATTGCTTGTGCACGTAAGGGTGAGAAAAATGGAAAATGTAGGTGCAATAACTTTGAATTAAATTAGCTATATGGTATTATTTTCGATGTGCTTTCAAGCCCATGTAAATGTGCTCCATGAACACGCCATAGAACCTATGGAAACCCATGCCTGGATCTGGAGGAGCAACTCGGGGGCAGGTGGGATAGCATGGAGCATCAAAATGACACTAGAYGTCTCTATTTAAAGAATTTAGTTTTACACAGGAAAAATTTCAAATAAACTTACTATATGGAATAATTAAATGTAGTTAAATAATTGAATTTTTTAAATGGAAATAACACTAGAAACCTTCAACACTAAATCAGACCCATTAAATTGTTCTTTTTCAAATTCTCAGAGATCTCAAATTAGTGTAGAGAAAAAAATCAGAATACAAATGTAAATGGTACTTGATAACAGAGTTTATTATTTCAGTGTCTTTGATTTCAGCAGTTATTTACAAATAAAAAATGTGTGTAAAAATAATASCCTGCAATTGGCAAGACGTGGGGAAATGGTGATTCAAGCCCTCAGGCTTAGATTTAAGAGAAATAGCTTCAGACTAMAGACAATTGCCACATGCACAGATGTCACTTTGCTTAGCTGTTAACAGTCACTTGGCAGAATGTTGAGGACAACTGTGTGGCAAACATTCTTTTCCCTTGCAGTCTCAAARATCAGAAGGAAGAGTGAGCTAAATTAGTGTCAAAGCAAGTCAGTTACACAGCTGTATGGGAGCCTCGCTCAGCAGGACTAAAGAGACCTTTACCATTTAGCTTTCCTTCAGAAGGGAGAGTCATGCCTTTCACTTGATAAGGACAARTGTGCTCTGTGGCAGCCTGTAACGCCGCAAGTGGTTTGGCAGTATCCAAGAATCTCTAGGAYGTGGCTCGATGTCCACTTTCCTATCATCATGTTGCCTACTGGGCTGCCATGCAGTGAGYTTTTATAATGAGGAGAGAGGGGTCTGCCTATTGCCTTACATTCAGGTAGTGATTTTTCCAACTATGAGGAAAATTTACACTGCCATAACAAAAAAGGAGAAATGTTTGACCTTATATAATCATCTTCAGCTAAAGAAAATAATTTGCTGATAAAAATAAAATAATGACAGAAGAAAGAAATCATGTGAGAAAGAAGGATGTGATATCTATTTGTAAAACTTCCTTGGAATATTATAAGAACCCGAAATGTGTCCTTAATGTTRTTGATGTTTGCAGAAAGCTGGGAAGGGTATTCATAAATTTTCTTATTTAAACCCCATTGTAAGTTTTTTTTTTTTTCAGTGACAGGCACAGTTAAGTGGTTTGATACATTTTTACTTAGCTAGGATAATGGAGGTTGGAAGGCAAAACATGTTTGACAGTGTGCAACAAAGTGGATCCATTTTTCTCCTGTCAGCGTGATAGTTTAATTGACTGCAAGAACAGCACTTCGTCAAGCACACTGGTGTAAGTGGCAGCTGTGTTATTGTTGCTGGGCTACCTCAAGGTAGCCAACACTACCATTTTTCACTTCACATTTGAGCTAAGGAAATAATATTAATTGACACCACAGACCTGTTCCCTAAATAAACATATTAAAACAATTACACTTTTTTATTTTAAACTGTTCTTATTTTTTCTACTTCATAGAAGACAAATGTATTTCTCTTTCTTTTTCTTCCTGCTATAGGTAATTTTCCCACAGAATTTTAATACTGGTACTTGATTATACTGCGTGCAGCGATGCCTCTCCAAACTTTTTWAAATTAATAAAACCCAACCCCACACTTAAAAAACCCCTATCCAACAAAGACTAAAAATGTACACCTCAACTAGCGTATTTGCGTATTCAGAAATGGACTAATATTTTTACACATTCTTTTCCATTTAAATGATAGGTCAACCTTCCATCATCTATTCCAGACTGAAAACTAGTTTGTACTTATTTTCAGTGRTCTGTCAAACCTATCAGATTTGAATATAATATTTTTAAACTTGCAGTCTTTGTTTCTCTGATTCTAAGAGCCCCTCTTTGCATGACAAAATTGTTCCCTGTATGACTCCAAATGGAAAATGTTTGCCATGTACCACTCACTTACCTACAAAGAGATTACTAATTGTACATTATGCTAAGAAGAAATAAGTTTAACCAGGATGGGAAACCACACCACCTTAGAAGGATCCATGTCTTGTGTTAATAAAAAATTATATTTACTGAAAATAAGACATTTCACAGGATAAAGTAATAGTGGCAAGAGAAARATGGAGACTGAATCTCAAAGTAATCACCAGAAGGAATTCTGGATTAYCATTTGGACGATGTCAATGTCTACAGCAATACACTTYAAAAGTCATATCAAAATAATCTGCAMGTTTCATGTAGACATACTGAAATAATCCTGACATTAAAGACCAATCAAACACTTAATTCAAAAGATCAAAAACTTTCTTAAGACTTGTTTTCTGTTGTACTCCCTAACACAGAATATCTGCATTTCCATKAATTAATTTCACGCTCAGCCATAGACTGCCCTCTGGCACTAAATCTGTTGCAATTGAAATCTACTCCTTGGATAGTTTTTTTAATGTATACATTGCCTTTGGTGGTGAGTTCCTCTTGGATTTGATGGTTCGTGCACTTTTGGGGATTCGAGACAGGGAAGATAATCTTGTGTTATAAGTAAAAAACTGTGGGTTTTTTTCAGTTTTCCAAAGTTTATGATATTCTTGATGTTGTTTGAGGACCCAAATCCTTTTGTTCCTTAAAACAGAAGTGAAATGTAGCTGGAATCAATATGTTGAAACTAATCTCCATACTGAAAAGATAAAGCATAGTGTTTTCTTTCCTGCATATCTCCTAACAGTCAGCCTTGGCTTTTTGACACAACAGAACAAATTCTAAAGAGMCACAGTCTAATGGAAAGCAGCTAACCTCAAGGAAGAACATAAAAGGCCAGATGTTGTTCAGCTCTATGAAAGCAAGATGTGATGAAGAGTTTTTTATTTATTCAACTTCACCAAGATGCAAGAGTGCAAGTACACGCACACAGTACATTTCATAAAACATTTACCAAAGTTTCATGTTCTACGACATTAACTTCAAAACATACACAGTATGTGAACATTGCTACTGGAAGGACTACCTATAGTTTATGAAATGGAATGTTGGAATACAGGAAAGAAGAAACAATATCGTTTCATGTTTCGGGGAGAAATATTATTTATTGTAACTTCAGCTGTTTGTTTGTGTTGAAAAAAAAATCCAGATTATTTCATTTTCAGATTTTTTTTATGGGTTGAGAAATTTTAAAATTCTTCTAGTTGTGGTTATTTATCAAATAAACTACAAAATAGTAGGTAGTTTTTCAAATAGAAAGAAATCTGAAACCTTTTATATATTAAGAAATCCTATAGCATGCTAGCATAAGCTTTTWAAAAGAATCTATGAAATTTATTTTGTCAACTCATAAAAGTCAGTAGTACTTTTAGTTTTAAATTAAGAGACAGCTCAGCATTTTTCCATTTTTCAAAATTCAAAGCCAACATAACACTTCCATAATGCCACATATTTGGGTTGAATGCATAATAAATGGTACCATTCTAAGATACATTAACAAAAAATGGTCTTTCAAATATATTCTGCTACTTTTCCTCATTTTCCCTACTGAAATGGTGTCATGTACTGTGAAAAAAGAAAAAAAAAAGTACAATTCCTGGGCAAGGAGACCAAGCTAGACAAATTCTTTTCTATCTTTATCAAATATCCTTTTTGGAGAGTAGAATCAAATGGATTCCCATCCCTGCAGCACAGTATGTTTACACAGGTCATATRGCATGCGTACCTGAAGGATTTGGCCTAACTAGTGGTCTATGCAAGCATGCTCTTTTGGGAGTGGAAGCCTGTTGCCACTGCACTTTTAAAAGGTTCTTGTGTRTGTGTCAAAGATCCTTTAGACATACCTGTTAGATCAGAACCCCATGATTATCAGACATTTATGAAACTTGATACAAGAAGCTTCRAACTTGATAGAAACAAAATTTCAGCCTGACAATTCTGGGCAATTATTGGAATCCAGACACTCTGGAATTTTGGGTACTTGGTGGAGAGAGAAAACATTCATCTTTTTTATGGAGTAAAGATTCTCGAGCAACAGTTAAAGACTGAGGTTGCTTTTCTCATCTTGAGGTGTTTAGTGTTCCACAATGTTGTATSACATTACTTAAGGATGAACATAAAGCATCACTAAATCGGAAATGTAACATTTAGATGTCATGGTTCACAAAAGGTAAATGTTTCCATGGAATAATAATGAAATTAGGATTAATATTTGGAGATTTTAATTGCCTCATGTGTTGCACAAGCCTTTAAGTAATATATGACTTCAGGAGAGATGGGGGAGAGGTGGTACTGCTGTCTATTGATCACTCACACATTCGGATTTCCTGAAGGGAAATGTTGTGCAGGGTATGGCTATTTTCATGCTGCTATACATGAGAGTATGAAGGCTGAATCATATTTTATAGATTCTAAAGTAATTGTTTATTATAGGTTCTAAGGACTGAAATGTCTTCTGAAGTTGGACTTCTTGCAGTCTCAGATTTCATGATTGATTTTATTCACAAAAATGACTGCAGAATATATAGAAGCGTCATTATTTTCCCATATAAAAGCAAGCATGTAAAGAAAATTTACCCTCTGAATTTGGGATTAATGTCCTGATCCAAGGACTATTAAAGCTAAGGAATTATATTTTTCAGATACAGAGTGATGAGAAGCATCTATGGTTTTATCTACACAGATACATGCAGAAAAAAAATACTTACCAAAGCATGGGGGTGTTGCTGCACAAATTGTTTTCCAAACAACTTAAGTTGGARCTATGCAAGACCAGAGCCTCTTCTTAACTGTAAGTCTTGATCATATCCTAAAAAATACCTCAAAAAATTAATTCTGAAGACTCCCATGACAAAAAAACTAAAAGGTATGTGTCTGTTTCTTCCCCTCATTTTTTTTTTCTAACAGCTAAATATGCCAAAAAGATCACAGTGTGGGTTATAAAGGTAAATGTGAGTATTAAACACCTTAAAGACMTTTGAATAATAAGAAAACCGTCTTCCCTAGTGCAGCACTGAGATACAGTATCTAAAGCACCCATGGAACCTCAGGTCCTTGAAGCAGTAGGATGGACTAGACWGCCTCCAGAGGTCCCTTCCAGGGACAATGTCCGTGGTTCTAATACTATTCTGCAGATRATTTTTTTATGGAAAACCATCTACAGTCTTTCTTTTCTATACACAGGCTTGTTGAATATGAAGTTAAGGAAAAAGGCAATATGTCATGAAATAAAAGCTTTTCACCTAACTCTTGTAAGATAAAGAGATGCAGTAATGTGAATATTACATCAAATGAACAGTACTTCTCTGGTAGTGGTATATTGGTGATGGTGAACTGTGACTACCTAGGTTTATTACTAAAAACACTTTCTTCCAGATTTGTTGGCTTCAGATTTCTAAATAAAGTAYTGAAACTATCTGAAACACTTCAAGACTGATCCATTTCTGTACTGGTTGAATTGATGATGCTTGTTTTCTTGACATACTGCTGGTGTAATTCTTCAGTCATTTCACAGGTAACAATCTTAGTTTTTCAAAGATTCTTCCAGGTTTTAAAAGTATTTAAATATTCTGTCTGTCAAAAGGACAAATTATTTAGCAGTATATGAGTAATGTATGTTTTAAATTAAAAATATTTTATATAAAAATTCTACTTTAAATCTTTCAAATTATGAAGCAGCACTTGGAACAAGACTCTTTGGTCTAAGTGCAGTGCTTCATGCTAATTAGCAATCAACCTTTCCAAAATCCTTCTGTGGTAAGTTATCTGTTACCTTTTACCTGAAACCMAATACTTCCATACAGATTTAGAGCAATTTATGCAATTTTCCATGTTTCTTATAGCCTTTAGCTATATAAGTTATCTACTTCTGAAGAGTGGATATTAAATGGATTTGTCCTAGAATGGCTGATAGTAAGCTCATTATATGTACTTGTATACATACAACATACTTGTATATCTTTGTGGAAACCAAATTTCTCAGACCTACCTAGACCTATAKCTGGAAGTGGTTTCATAGCTTTGCTACTAGAGTATTTTTTAATAAAAATGCCTATAATTTGTATGTTTTGATAGGTCTGTTATATATTAATCTTGTAAAGTAAACCTCTGAAATGTAGTACGACCATGGATATATTCTTACCAGACCAATTATTTAGCCACATGTGGAGGAAGCAAAGGACTGAAACAATCCCAGATAGTCATCCACAAAAATTCAATGGAAGAAATACTAACTTGAGATTAAACATGAATATCAAAAGTTCAAAAGTTTTTTAGAAATAGACAAAATATGCTTGTTATTCCTATAATTTAAATACAGAAGATTAGATACCAATCATGTAATTRTTGACAATAAACATCAATTAAAAATGCAGTTGTTTTCTACCTAAATACGTAAATACACTCCCGCAAAGTTTTGAAATTTTTGTTCCTACATAAAATGCTTTTTCAGACAACAAATGCCCAAAGACTACAGAATATAGCTGATATAATACACAGTTGTATTCCCTTGGTTCTGAGGTGAATCTTCAGTCTCACCTCTAAAAGATAGATACAAGAGACAACTGAAAAACATTGTGTTTTAATTAAAAAAAAAAAAAAAAAAAAAAAAAAACCAAAACAACCCACAAAAAAGACAAAATTAAAATATCTTTAATTTAAAAAAGGGTAAGGAAAAATAAAGTAAGTATTTCAAGTATGTATCCATTGTTATCTGCACAACCTATCATGTACTTCTCTTTATCATCCATCTCTTTTACTTCTTTATTTTCTGGTTTTTATTTTGTTTTGTTTTGTTTTTTTAATTTCTTTTTTTTTCATGTGTGTAAAATTTTGTAGCCTGGATAAATTTAAGTTGTTGGGTTTTAGGTAGCAACTGTCTAAGTGTTTGTTGTTCACCACTGGCCAATGATCTCTATAGTGAGCTTTTAAAACAACACAGATACTTATAGTCTTAATAAACTTACTCTTGCATAACTCATTATTTTTGTTCCTTTCTCTTTTGGGGTAAAAAGATCACAATGCAAACAAGCAAATAAATATTTCTATGAGGAGGGAAAAAAAAAGAAGTACATCTCAAGTTGACTTGGAGTTTTCCATCAAAGTAAATCAAAAAGCTTGATAGGAAAATATGCAATCTAAACCCTCAATATTTCACATAGGAAGWTTTTTTTCCAAAATTAACACCTATATTTTCAGTTGAACCCAATTGTCAATAATTTAACATTTCAGTTTGCCAGAGCTATGTGGTTTGACATTGTTAATTTTTAATCTGTCCTAGAACCCTATAGAAATTTTACGAGGTAAGCCGATTTTTTTTTCCACCTTGAAAATTCAACACCTCCCATTATATCTTTAAAATTTTCTATCTAGCTTGATTGCTGGAAGGCCTGGTTACGTAGAAGTTATAAGAGAATGAGAACTACAGATTGMAGGATGGCAGATTAGTATGGACAGTCTGGTACAAGTTTCAGTATCTGTTACAGAATAAAATTGGTCAGGCAAAACTGATGTTTTGCTTTAGGTATTATATGTTTTTCTATTCCTTAAAATTAAATGGATTTGTGAACAACTTTTAATAAATATTTTGGYATTTTAATTCCTGTTTTCTTGCAATCCTTAACAAATTTGAAGTTCTGMCTTTTTTATTTGATCTAATGTGTGTAAAATACAACATCTTACTTGCATAACATGCTAAGATTATCAGTACTCATTACCGTACTATAAGAATACAAATTGCTAGGTTTGTGTGCCAGACTCTTAAAATGCATTCCTGGATAGGAACTCTCATACCAACTGACTGCCAGCCCTGCAGGCCTCTGTGGGAGCTGCTTTTGGATTAGTTGTGGATGATTATTCCAACCCTCCAAAGGAGATTGTGAAGGTGATAAATTGCACCAAGTACTTAATGTTCACATCGTAGATGAAAGACCTAAGGAACTTATTAYCACAGCCTGGAACGGCTTCCACTGGTGGATCAAAATATTTTACTGCAATTCTCTTCTAGTTTAGAGACATAAAATGGTAGCTACTGAGAGAAGGGTTTTTTTTGTAAAGTCTAAGCTCTTGTCCCTGTTCCTAAGGTTTTGATGGATTTGATTTTTTGTTCCTTAAGTTTTAATTTTCYTTTCTTCTCCTTAAGTATCTAAATCATAAAAAAAACTACTTAATTTTCCATTATAAGCAGGAATAGGTATAATTTTTTTAAGACTAATTGCTGTGGAGCAAGATGAAGCTGCGTAATATTTTAATGTTACATGATTATTTCTTTTTTTCTATTTAAACATCATCCTCTGACTGAGTCTTCAGCTTTACCTGTGGAATGTTTCCTAAAGAGAATATTATTTCCTGTTCTCATCAGCAAAAGATGAACAAAAATTTGAGATGAAAAGATTCACTGCTAGAGTATCTGTGGCAGAGGTTTGTGTGTTTTTCTACCCATTTACCTGCTAATTTTTTAAACTGTAGGTGTAGTGATGGGTCTGTTTTTCCAGCAGCCATTACATGTGTTTGTCAATCATTCCATTAAAGATGAAGTGCACTACAGAACTTGGCTGGCCCATCAACACACTAAGCTTCAAATTCAGGAAGTTCAATAGATAATTCCATCTCTGATAAAAGATTTGAATTGTACGCATGAAAGAAATGTGGCATATCAAGTATTTCCTTTATGGTTTGTTGTGAGTATTTGGTGTATTGTCAAACGCAAAATCCCGACACATAAAAAAAAGTTACAGGGTCTAATGGACCCTCACTAGATCCTGAGATCTGTGGCCTCCCCAACTACTGATGCTGGGACCTCTACATGCTTTGAAAATAAACTTGTGCTATTAGCAAGGATTTTCTGCATTAGTTGATTTGGACAGCTAAAACATTAATTGAAATAACAATAAATTTTTGGCTTCGTGCTTATGATGTGCTCCTTTTTGCCTATAAGAAAGTTTGAGTAGACACTTTTCTTTTCACAAAAAATTCTGGTGAAGTAGACAGCCAGGTATGGCATCAATAAGATTGAATAATACATATAAAGCAGGGAAAAAAAAGGCTAAGGCTTAAGCAATCACACAAGATTGACTTTCTCGTTATACCTTTAACAACCTCTCATCAGCAGAAGTGAATCAGTGCTGAACATGTCATATTCTGCACCATTTTAATTCAAAGAGCACTATTTACAATTATCTCTGAAAGAACATTAGTTCATGCAGCTTTTTTGTTTTGCATTTTCATTAATTGTTTCATTTAGTTYAAAATGTGGATTTTCTATGATGGTATTTCTTTGTAAATCAGAATTTAATGGTTTCCAATTTTTTTTTTCCAAGGAAGAATACTTTCCCTATTACACATCCTGCTTTTTAAATTATCAAGATTTTTTTTTAATAAATAAAGGATCTGAATTTCCCTATAAAATAGTTTATACTGTTTATCTAGATTTACTCGTATAACTCTATTTTCCAAGCAAGACTATGCCGTGCATTATTCAAATGAAGAGCTATTTCTTTCCATATATATGGGATGGAGCATAGTGAAAAGAAAGGTAATCTTTCTTAGTGGAGGATGTGCAAGTGTTAAAACACAAGAAAGAAAAAATATTACCTAAGAGACCTCTTGAGTAACATTTCTGAAAATTTCTGAAAATTCAAACTTCCAAAACAATTTTAACAAAAGTTAGAAATTAAATAGGGTACTAAACTTGAGAAAGTGCAGGACCAGGGCATATAATTTTTTATAATAATKGAAGTATTAAATATTTGTTATTTCTGAAGTAGTCATTGAAAATTTAAGTAGTAAATTTAATAATTTTCCATGATTATTAATATTTTCCTCTAACATGAGTCATATTCATACTGCCAAAGGCATTGTAGAGACTGGATAACCCTCCAATAAATMTTTTATCAGAGATTGACTTAATGTAAAATTGACTTTTTAAAATATATGGAATAAAAATGTCCCTGAAATGATAGGATAAACCCTTTAATTACCTTCATCTCAGTACAGTGGTTGTGTTCACATGAGCATGTTAGTGAGAAAGAAAAAAAAGGTATTTATCTTTGGTGCCTGTGCCTTTTGACATGCAGAGCTGAATAGCACAAGAAAAAAGCAGCTGTAAACATACAGTAGGTTCTTCTTTATTTTGCCAAGGCCCTTTGATAAAACTTACCTAAATGACCAAAGCTGCAACTGTTCATTCGTTTTTCTGAGTGTATCCAGAGAGATTTCCTCACAGTTTATAGCAAACAGCTTAACTGCCATTCTTGTTTGCTTACTCTGGGAACTACAGCAAATGATATATTCTTTGTTTTATGGAAAAAAATCCCATTATAAGGTTTGAATTCAGAGTTCTAATAACATGAATTTAACTCAGTCTCACAGAGACACGTCATTTGTGCAGTTTCCATGAAAAAACTGTAGCTTCATGGTCTTCAGAAGTAGTAAGTCATTMTATTACATAATTGTACATTTGCAGACAGAAAATTAACTCCAGGATGCTTTAATTTGTTTAGCTCAGAAAAAAATCAGGAATTCCAAAACTTCACTTTAATTGCAAGAAAGTTTATGTTTGTATTTGCCCATATTATTTGCCCATATGTATCTGCACATAACATATTGTGTTAACATATCCTTTGCAGACGTGACAGAGGTTCATTCTTTGTGATAGAGTCTGGATTCTTCAGCAGTGAATCCACCTTAGTTGAAGAGCGCTTGAGGTACGACAAAGCAGCTGTGCAGTGCTGAACCACTTATTTTAGTGTGACCACATGTGCTCTCTAGTAACAATGAAGAAAATATTTTTGCAGATATTAAGGGTAAAACAACCCGATGTTTGAAAGAAAGAAAGCATCATGGCCAAAATAATAGTCTAAAAATATGCATATATGCATATACAAAATATCCATAGTCTAAAGTAGGTGTATATGGACATACAGAAGCATGTACATATGTGTAAACCTCACACCTAAAAAAAAAAATATATATATATATATATATATTAAAAAAGAACCCCTTGGTGAAATATTAGAGGTGAACTGACTGTGATTAAAGAATTTTGCAAAAAAAACCCCAGATGTGCAACAAATATAAATGTTTCCTGTTTATTGTAAACAAAGGGTTCAGCTAAATACYCACTGTCAGGTTTGTGCCATACTTAAAGATGTATTTGGAACACCTGGAAAAATACAAGACATCAGAATGATAATCGGTGTCTGGGRAATAGGATTTCTATAAAAGGATTGAATGAACTGAACCTGGTCATCCTAATGAAAACCATGAAAGAAGCAAGATGACAATCTTTTTAATACCTACAATTATGGTATATGGATAAAAGGTTTAAAAAATAATAATGGTCCTCAAAACTTAATGGGAAAATTAGATTAGATTAGATGAAGCTAGAAAACCCCCATGAAACTTTATCAGAAATGTAGCAGAGCATTAAAAAACCCAAGATGCTGTTAAGCCTCTGTTATGAGTGTTTTTAAATGAAGCTGGATAATAATCTGAAGAATAATATAATTATTCCATCTTTGGAACATGAACTTTAGGCTGAAGATTCTAAARTTGATGGTGAGATTTTTGGTTTTACATAGCTAACAATTATAATCCTTGCTGCCTTCTAACACACGAAAGACCAGGAAAAAGGGCTGAGTCTTTTTTTTCTTACAGTTATTGTGACTAAATGAATGTATMGAATACAACTTGAATTCTGTAGACTGGACAGAGACAGACTGGACACAGTATAATGGGTCAAGTACTATAAATCATAGAATCATTGAATGGTTTGGGATGGAAGGAACATTAAAGATCRTTTACTTCCAACACTCTGCCATGGGCATGGGCAGGTTAATCAGACCCCCATCCAGCCTTGCTTTGAACATCTCCAGGGATGGAGCAGCCACAAGTTTTCTGGGCTACCTATTTCAGTGTCTCACCACTCTCAAAATACAGACATTTTTTCCCTAATACTTAGTCTAAACCTGTTCTCTTTCAGTTTGATTCCATTCCCCTTTGCTTTTTCATTACACACTCTTGTAGAAAGTCCCTCTTMATCTATCTTGCAGGCTTCTTTCAGGTCCTGGAAGGACACAGTTAGGTCATGACTAAGATGTCTCTTTTTATGGCTGAACAAACCCAATTCTTTTAGTCTTTCCTAAAAAGATAAAAAAGGAATTAAAAAAAGGGTACAYGTTGCATTATTATCACTACTGCAGGAGGAGAATGTTCACGTCTTTTTCTTGGGAACAGACTTTTAACCCTCAACTCAGGACATTGACTCTTTGAGTCACTTTCAGAAGCATGAGACAAAATTAATTGTGAGGTGGTTTTTATTCCATTTAACACTGAATTTTCAGAGAATTGTTAAACAATTTGTTYGGTGGTAGCTGTGAAGTATTAATAAGGTTCCAATACTGACAAATAAGAAATTGGAGCTGGAACCTGTGCTGTTTAGAAACATGTACATGTGCACAGAAATGYTTGTTCTATAATTACCATCTCTTTTGTATTTAACACACATCTGCTTCAGAAGTTCTGTCTTTTTGTACATGATGACATTGCCTTTCCACTTCTACTCAGAGCTGCATTCACTAATTTCTTGTCAGATCAGGAATCCTGCTAATTTGTGATTTCTAAAGAATTCATTGAAATAATTTATTATRGAAATTGAATATCAAGGGTAAATAAGAAAATATTTAAATCCATTTTTAAAAGTAACTGAAATATCTTTATTTGAGGACTTTTTGAGTRCTGGGACTTATCCTTTGTATATGTAAACTCTTTTTTTCCTTCAGGCACAGTCATTCCCTAACGGTTTTGAAAACATTTTAGAAACCCCAACTGTCAAGTTCAAATTGTACCATATGTATTTTTGTGACACTGAGTTTATAAAATGTGTGATATTTGACTATAACAATTAGATAGTTGTGCCRTCATATTAAGAGTTTTCCTGGAAATTTGCATTTATGTAAATGGTTTGGTTTCTGTTGCATATAAATATGGAGTAGTTCATCATCATTAAGAATGCTCGGACTTTGTCTCATTTACATACTCTTTTCCTTAAAAAAAATAAATAAATATATATATATATATATATATATATATATATATATAAAGTGATATATGCTACAGTTTGTGTATTCAGCTTAGAATAAATTTTGTGATAATCTGCATTATTTTGTCCCTAAAAGAAAACCCTTGTACAGAGCATATTTATTGGAATGGAAATATAAAGCTTTGATGTAAGTTTCTTTAAAAAGTGAAAAAGAAGCTGAACCAGACATGGTAGTTTGTACAGACTGTGTGTTTCCAAATCTTTTTGACATGCTGTCCAGAAGAATCAACCAGACTACCAAGGGGTTTGAAAAGAGACTTCCTAAGTGATTTTAAAAAGTAATACAGTTTCTTAATTCATCAACTGTTATTAAATTAGTGTGTTCCCTTAACTGTCACCTCGGGTTTCATCCAAACACAAATCTACAGTTATGTCTAACCACAAGGCATGTATTCACAAAACCATTTAAAATGCATCTTTTTTTAACAGATGTTCTCTGTGTATTGTTCCACACTTCAAYTTCTTTGTAATGATTGCAGAACAGCAATACTGTTTAGAAGATAAAGTTTAATAGCATGTCACATCTTCAGCTTAAAAATTGTTTAGCAGAACAAACAGGTGTCTTTCTCCTTCAAAGCAAGTGCTGCCGTAAAACTTTCCTTCTGAATGAAAATGAGTGAACAGCACATTTAAAGAAATTGTTTGTGTGTAAAATAAGTAAAATATGCACAAGTATCCTTATGTATATCTATATGCTTCTGCCCACTGGTTTGTCCCTCATGCCTTAAAAAAAAATATAATGCAGTCCCCATCTCTGTTCTTCAGGTCACATGTGAAAATCTTTTTTCCATTATGCCTCAAAAAAATGTAAAGGTTTTATTTCCATTTTTTGGTGAATAAGCAACCTATTTTTGGGGGATTTAAACATTTGAAGGAAGYTGATTAACATATAAGCCAGTGGACAAACAAGGTTCTTTCTCTCCCTGCTTGTTTTTCACATTGAGTAAGCCATTTCACCTGCTCACCATGARGAGCAGATTGATCTTCATTAGTGCTCACACATTCCTTCATGCACTTACATTCACTTCAGTTTCTGAGACCACAGACACCAATCTTTACAATCTTTATAGACCAGGCATCATCTTGAAAACAATTAGTCATTCAGTAAAAATAAAATAAGCATTCAGAAGACAGAGAAGCTCAGGTTTGTACAAGACCTCCTGTGGAACTTGAACATACATAAGTCTGTTGACCATACTTAAGTCTATGGGACTTTATGAGATGCATCCCAGAGTCCTGAGGGAATTAGCTGTTGTAGCAGCCAAGCCACTCTCCAYCATACTTTAAAATCATGGCWGTCAGGTAACRTTCCTAGTGAYTGGAAAAGGGGAAACAATGCATCTATGTTTAAAAAGGRCAGAAAAGAGAAGATCCTGGAGGATCATGGAACAGATCCCCTTAGAGGCTGTGCTAAAGTGAAGGAAAGGGAAGTGGTTCAAAACAGGAAGCATTGCTTCAGCAAGTGCAAGTGTTGATTGACCAGTGGCCTATGATGGAATGATTGTAGATCATCAGTAGATGAGGGAAGGCGTATGGATGTCATCTATCTGAACTTCTGTCAGGCCTTTGATATGGTCCCCCATAACATCCTTCCCTCTAAACTGGAGAGGGATAGATTTTATGGGTGGACTGTGTGGTGGATGAGKAATTGGTTGGRTGGTCACATCCAAAAGCTAATGGTGAATGGCTCAATATTCAATGGAGATCAGTGGTAGGTGGTGTCCCTCAGAGGTCCATATTTGGATCAGTATTTTTTTATGTCTTCATCAGTGACACAGAGAGTTKGAYTGAGTGCACCCTCAGCCAGTTTGCAAATGAAAACATGTTTAATGGTTCAGATGACAYATCTGGAGGATGGGATGTCATTCAAGAGGGAACAAGTGGGCTCAGGTGAACCATAAGATGCAAGGTGCTGCATCTGGGCCAGGACAACCCTCAGTGTCGAAACAAGCTTGGGGTTAAAGGGGCTGGGAGCAGCCCTTCARAGAAGGACTTGGGGATGCTGGTGAATGGAAATTGGACAGAATGACAAGAGAACTATAGCCAGTAGGCTAATGGAGGTGATTCTCCTCCTCTGCTCTTTTGAGATATCAGCTTTACTGCATCCAGCTTTGGGTTCTTCAGCTCAGGTGGACCTGCTGGAGTGGGTCCAGAGGAGAGCAGCATAAATTATTAGGGGCCTGGAGCATCACTCCTATGAGAAAAGTCTGAGATGGTTTGGGTTGATTATTGTGGAGAAGACTCCAAAAAGACGTCATTGTGGCCTTGCAGTACATAAAAGGTGCTTGTAAGAATCTGGGAGACTAAAATCTTACATGGACCTGTCGAGATAGGACAAGGGGTAATGAGTTTTAATTAAACAAGGGTAGACTTAGACTAGACATAAGGAAGATTTATTTTTTTTTAACAATAAGCATTGTGAAACACCAAAAGAATGTCCCATCCTAGGAAAGTTTCAAAGTCAGGTTAGATGGGGCTCTGAGCAACCTAATCTAGTTTAAGTTGTCTCTGATTATTTCAGGAAGGTTSGACTAGATGTTCTTTGTTCCCTTCTACCCTATACTATTATTCTAAGACTGTGATTTTGAGAACTTGACTTAAGCTTGTATATTTACTTTAAATTTATTTGTAGAAGAACAAGAAYAGACCCAGCCTCAGGACACACTTATTTTTGGGACTGAGTTTCAGGTTCCTTTTATTTATGGTCCTATAAATCTGGCATTYCTCTCTGTCCTTTAAGCTATATAAATCATCATGTCATGGCTCATTCATTAGTGGATTGAAATATCAGAATTATCGATAATTGGATCTACCATTTATTTTTCTACATCCRGATATTCATATTTATYTTATTTAATCCCAGTGTAATTCACAATGCTTCAGATTTAAAATTCTCTTCATTATTGTTCTGAGGAGAAAGGCAGGAACTGCATTTTACAATTTTCAAAAGAAAGACRAGTAAAATGGGATTCATACCAGGGTCTTCTTTTGTGGCTGAGAGAAAGACATATTGTCTGTTCACAATGTAGATATTTAAAGTGAATCAGATGAATCTGCTCTAAAAAAGTTTTTCTCTCATGATGATAATGGATTACCTGGTGATGTAGACACCTTTATCATTGCTCCCTAAACCTGTATGAGATGGAATTCTCACAGAGCTGTCAGGACTTTTCCAAGTTCACAGGAAGTATCTTGCAAAAGCAACTCAATGCARGTCCCTTGGGTCTCATTTGTAGAAATTCTTTTCTGCCTGAAAGAATTGTACTGACAGTCTATAAATATTACATTTATGGGATTTGGAGGGGAATTACTGAAGGTGTGTTGCTGGGAGGTAAAAACGCTTTCCATGATTTTATGGTCACTTCAATTTAATTCTTCCCCTCCTGTAATTATTTTCATACCTCTGATCAAGTCATTGYTTTCCTGATTAATTGATTAAATTAATTTCCATAGTGATTATCTGTAATTTTTACCAGTTGCTCAAAGAATTTCCTTTTGCTATGTTTCTAATCTGTACTCATAAAACACCGAATGTGAATTTCTATGTTGTCTGCATTTGCCTCTCATGCTTTCAGTGCAAATAGATGAAAATAAGTTGTTCATCAAAATGCAAGTGTTACTTTGGCTTAATTCTGTTACAMTTTTCATCAAGGGTAAATATTTTTAAGTATGTATATGGAATAAAAAACAATTCTCAACAAGTATTTAACATTCAATTTGCATGACTGCCCAACAGCCTGGCAAACAAAGAATTAGAACTATGATGTTATATCTCTTCAAATACAAAGCATTTTGGAAGACTGATTTTTCATATTACTGGGTGTTAGTTTTTCTTTATAGTATTTCATGTGCTGAATCACAACTTTAAATATTGATTATATTACAACTTTTGAAAAATAAATTCAAGAAAAATATCTTTTGAGAATACACTATAGCATATATTGCTTCAGCATTATAATCTGAGTTGAACAATTAAAACTTGCTTGATGTATAAAGCTCAACTATATTACTGAGCCTGTTCTAAATCATGAGACTTTTAAAGGTGATGACAACCAATACTTAATATTAAAACTTTAAGTGTCTTAACATATTCATCCAAAGCTGACTTTGTCTTTGAAGGGGAAGAATATATATATTCCTATACACACACACAGACATATATATGTACATATAAAAATATACAACTCTCTAATCTTTTATAGACAYATATTATAGCTATCTCCAAATGTATCTTCTGTCTCTTCATATGCTACATCGCTGCATGTCATGTAGCTGCATAATTGGTAACATTTGATTTGAGTTTAAACATGGAAAATGGAAAATGGACAACAGCTATTTCTATTGGGGGGAAAAAAAAAGCAATGATAAGGAAAAAAACCTGTGGCAAAGAAACAGGAAAAATAATAACAATGTTATTAAAAAACCATGGAGCCTAGGACCATATATTTAAGTGGATTTGCCATACCAGGAGAGCATAAATAGCAAATTATTAATACATAGATATTTATCAGAAATGGTGTATTGTTTTCTCCTTTTCACATATTATTATCCAAACTACTTTTGCAGTGAATATGCAATCTATCRTATTTGCCTAACAGGCAAATCATGCATTTATACTTACAATTTTGTAATTGTTTTGGCTAGTTCAGGCAAGATTAARAAGCAAAACCACACACAGACATAAAGTGAGGCCAGAAAGAGAAAAAAAAGTGTATAATGGATCTGTTTCCCTCTCCTTTTGAAGGAATACATTTCTCACTTTTCAGAACAGTTCCCTGGCAAAGGACGGTTGAGGAAAAGCGAGCCAGCCGAAGCTGAAAGAAACAAGTTACACCACCTGAATGTGCATTCTCCTAAAGCCATGACTGATCCATGGGCAAATCACCACATAGTAACTGACACATGACGCTTTATACATTTCTATTGAATTATCTGAAATTCTCTTCTAAGTGAAAACACAGATCAAAAACTAAGGTTTGTGAGCCAATAACCACAAAGTTACAAATGCTTTGGTGGCTGAAGATGGCTGGCAGTGCACAGTACAGGGATGTTCATGCCACATGTTAGAGCGTTGTCTGTGCATCATGTGGCAGGGCACGTGTACCTTTGAAAAGCAGTTTGAGATGTATTACAATATTATGCAATGTTAGTTAATCTATATGCATTCAGCCTTAAAAATCTTTCATTGGTGTTGCATTTCTTGTATCTATCAAAATTCCCAGTTCTTTCCTCCAGACTTCACCAGATGTAAGACTTATAGAATCAATCTTTCTCTTTTTTTTTTTTTAAACAAAAGAAAAAAATTGTAATAGGGTGATTTTTAATGTTTTTATCCAGATCAAATAACTTGAAAGTCAGAATAAATGACGATAGACATCAACAATAATAGATGTAAAAAAATTTGTAAAAAAACCCTTTATACAAGCACTAGATGTATCTATTCCTGACAATATAAACTTTGACCAAAAGAACTCCAGTCTTTAAATTTTTTTTATTCTGTATAATTTTATCAGTTGACAAAGGAAATATTTATTTTTTTATCTGGAGTAATTTCCAAATTATTCCAAGTTCTGAATATGTTGCAACATAGTGACAGTGGAGATGACTTCAGACTTYGAAAGAAAATATGTGTCATACTCCATTCAATGGACACACACTCCCACTATATACACAAAAATGGTCACACAAGCAGAGTGGTGTTTCTGGTAAATTCACTKGGGGCTGATGCTGCTAACAAGGGAAATATTGCAATTATTCTCTGCAATAACATGTATGTTGAATATTCAGGAATAGCATGTATGTTTTAGTCTTCAATTTTCTGTAATTTAAAGATTGTAGAAATATGGAAAACTCTTAATGGTTTTATGGTCACAGAGTATTCTAAAAAAATAATTTTAGGAAGGTGTTCCTCCTTCATCTGTTTATCTTCTACTAGTTCACCATGGCTTCATTTAAAAAAATATATTTTTTAACTTTTTTTTTTAATATTTAATCAATGAAAATTGATGCAACATTAGACTAGAGAGACACTAATTTAAGTGTCTAAATCAGTTGTCTAATCATCCATCAAAGTCAGTGAAGAGCGAGGTAAGAAAGCCCTTGGAGCCAAAAGACTAATCTGTTGATCAAAAGTAGGTGCTTATATTAACATGCTACGTCCCTCTAACCTCTCTTGCCTGAATTGTTTGATTATCCCCTGACCGTAAAGTAGCCTTTGACAGCTCTCAAAGCTGCACATCTTCACTGTTACTGACTTCCTCTTTCCCTGGTACAAGGAATTTCGACTTCTGTCCATAGAACAAGCTCAACAGCAAGTGTAGAGACACTTTGTTATCAATTTTTTCATGAGAAAGCTCACAAAATTTACATAATTCTTTAAGAAGGATGAGGAATAATTGCAGAAAACCTCAAGAACTGGCCCAGAAAAAGAGATGGGATTGCTTGGGCTTGTTTAGATTGCAGATTGGTATATCCTCCAGGCTGATGTGGAGAAAGCAGGAAAGAATTCAGGAGAAGCAAGAATGACCAGTTCAACTTTAAATTATTACYCTGGCCAGTGACTTGAATAGCACAAATTTAAGTTTAGTATTACATGTCTTTTGAATCACCTGATTTTTTTTTTTTTTTGATGAGTTGAGTTTTAGTCTCTTCAATGATTGTATTTACCTGTATTATGACAATATACTTCAAACAACGTTCTATTTTCATTAATCTTTTACTAACTAAAGGAGTATGAATGACATCTGCTGCTTTCTCTCTGTCTGTATGCCTCATTCTTCATATATTCATAACATCTGTTTTTAGGATATTCTATTCAATATTCTCAATGCAGCCAGAACAAATAGCTTTCCGCAGAATATGGACATACATGCTAGGATCTCACCTGATTGTATTGATTTATTCTGGTTCATCATGCGCTGTACATGTTGCAGTTGTTTTGCCTGTACAGACACAATCTGTCTCTTGAATTATATAATTTAGAAACAGTTGTTCCGTTACTTCAGAGACATTAATATAGCTAAATAGGTTTTGTCATCTTATTTAAATCATTTTATATAAGCATTTGCTGTCAAATACATGCTTGAGATTTTCTGAATTATTCTAGCCTACAGAAGAACTGTCAGCATCAACAAACTTATCTGTGCTAAAACATAGATGCCCATATTAAAGTAAATGCCTTTCTTATTGTGTGGAATATACAAAAACATTTCAACCATGTCCCACCATACTAACCGATGAAAAATGATGCATTTTTCTCCCCAAGATTCACTAGAATATTAGTTCTGATTTAGAAGTAAAAACTGTATTTTAGTTATGTAAAGAAGCTATTCATTACAGTTTTACATATGCAGACACTATAATGACATTTGCAATAGTTTTGCTACAGACATTAGGAATTACTGTGGRCACTTAAATTAGTGTCTCTCTAGTCTAATGTTGCACAATGCAGTTAACCTAAAAGTCTAAATTTTAAATACATATGTTTAATATGTTCAATTGAATTAGTATGYATTCCATGATGCATATAAATTAGTCTTTTAAATGTATACATTTTGTAAGYAGCTGCATTTAAAGTTCTGGGATCTTCAGCAAAGTTACTAGCAAAAGCTTCCTTTTTGCTCAATGTTAATGTTAAAATTGAAAACAGAATAGAGCAAAAAGGTAGCTAAATGAGAAAGTTTTAGAATTTTCTTAATATTCRCTAAAATTACATAGCAATATTTCAGAAAAAGCCATCTAAATTTAAACTAAATTTCTGAATCCTTACAATAACCTGAATTTGCATTCAAATGACTGAACAAAGGTAAAATATATATGGATTGTGGTAGTTAWTGGTGGTCATTATGAGCATTTAATTTTCACTTCAATATTGTATTTTTTTGTTGTATGCAACATGGAACAAAATTCCCTCACAGGAGTCTCATTCGAATAATTTCCAGGCTTTCATGTTGCATCTTTCACTGGTGAGTTTGAAGAAAATGCATAATACATTATATCAAATATCTCTTTAGTGGTAGGCATGACTACACCATTTTTATTTTATAGCTACATGATGTGATTTGCCTTAGGGGCCTCAAAAAGCCAGAGGCCATTCTGCTTTAACAATCACTGGATGATTGAATAAAATAGGAAAAAAAAGACTAATTATGGATTGAAGTTGTGTATTTGAAATTGAATTAATGCATTCAGAATATTTCTGCTCTGGACTCAATTTTAAATGATTAAAAGGCCAAACCATGACAAGATTGAGTACTTTGAAGGCTGATTTAAATGGTRAGGCTTAATCATCTTGTGGGTAGGGAGGTATAATTCGAAATGGATTGGCAGTTTTAGTCTACATAAACTTTGYTGGATATTTTTCAAAGTCAATGAAGAGTGATGAGCCCTCTAGCAYGTTCTTTAATAGTGAAATGAGTTATGCCTAAATATTATGCCTGTCTTTTGAAGGCTTATATCTRGGAAAATGAAGTTTACCTTTTTTGACCCACCACTCAGCTGTATCCAACTCCTGAGCATAGACTGTGGCAATTATGTGTGTTTGTACAGCAAACATAAACCATTAGATGTAAAAAAGAGCATGGGTGCCTCTGTGCTCACAGTTATCCATGCAAGGGGATTGAGGACCCTGTATTTGAAACCAAAGGCTCCTACACAGTGCACAAGAAGAGATATTTTTTCAAGGTCTTGTAGTGATTGCACAAGGGCAAATGGATTCAATCTGGAAATATATTTAGGTTAGATATCAGGAAAGAATCTYTACTGTGAGSRTGGTGAGACCCTGGAACAGGTTGCCCAGAGGAGTGATGTCCCATCCCTGGAGGTATTCAAGGCCACATTGGATGGAGCTCTGAACAACCTGGTCTCATGARGGGTGTCCCTGCCCATGACAGGCAGGGTGGAACTGGATGATGTTAAGGCCCTTTCACTACAAACCATCCTATATTTCTATGAAAGCGTTACTACTGTTTCTTTTACCTAACTGACAGCCTCCTGTTTGGTGCTTAAGTGACTGTCATGAGGATGAGAAATGTACATTTGCAATCCTTCATGCATGTAGGAAAACTGAAGTGCATGTTTTTGTTGTACAAAAAGATACTTCAGCCTGTCAGGTTTGTTTAAAAGTATTTCATAATCTTTCATCAAAAGAATTGTGGAAGTATACGGGAGGCTCAACCACATTTTGTATGTCGTATTATTTCTGCAACAACAATTTTCAGGAACAGTCGGGCAGATGCCATGATGTTCAGGATTTCTAACTTGGAAATGTTAAGTAATACTTTCTATACAGCATAAACTCCTTTCACTTCAGTGACAGAAGAGTAGGTATTAAAATTTTAGATTAAGGTACTTACTTCCTATTTAAGTGCTTTAGTGTTTTCTCTTCTTTCTGTTTGTTTAAAATACATGTGTAAGACAGAAATTGCCCAAAACCAGTAGTAAAGTTCTCTTCAAAGCTTTACTGACCTTTGCTGGAACCTGATCTGACCTGTTAACAAGCCCCTTAAACGTCAAGTCCTGCATGATTTTTTTTTTTTTTTGGCTATATAGTAGTGAATTTAATGACTATATCAAAATAAAAATATTTGCTGTCAGATCACTGTTATATTCATAGCTTTGCGACTGATAAACTCCTTAATAATGGTAAAAATTGCAAAGTTTAGTCAATGTTAGAGAAATCCACATTAAAGRAAAAAAAATTATTTCAGATAAACCTGCAAAATGCAGAAGTACAAATTTGACATAAGTACATTAAAATAACATCCAGCACAGTCTTTCTCCTGCACGAACTCTAAGTGAACATCTCTTTTTCTGATCCATGAGAAATAGGGAAGATTYAATTGTAGTTTTTTCTAACCACTGCTCAGCTACTGCCCAGAGCTGCTTTAACTTCTTTGCATGAGAGACTGGTAGAGCTGTGCTGTGCTGCGCTGCCCCGGGGCTTCCTGGGGATCAGAAGACATTTCTTCCTCAGCCTGGGCTCCTCATATTTTGACCTCCTGCAGCCATCTCCTACACCACAGAACCAGATGGGTTTCCTAYGAGCAAGGACTTTCTTGCCTGAGGAAAATGAAGAAGGAAAAACATGGGCATTTGAGCCTGATCCAAAGCCTGCTGAACTCAAGTTATGTCCGTTTTTTTGGCGTTGGCTGAGCTGTTAAGATTCTATCTTGATCTGTCCCGTGTCAGTGAAAGCTGTGTCTGGTTAGAAAGACAGGTATTGCTTTGTACTGCCAACTCTGCATGTCCAGAAATTTACTTCTGTTAGCCACAACAGAGAAAAAAAAAAAAAAAAAAAAAACCTGAATGATATAAAATATAAATGACACAATTATTGCCTATATGAGCATAAAAATTTCCTGTTTGGTATAAAAATAGAATTTTTTAGTAGCAATAATAAAAATATTGACTACAGAAAGTGAAAATAAGCAACACTTTTATATGTAAATGCAACAGAAAATCTGAAGCCTTTAACAAAAAGATTATTTCATATACAACTTTGAAAATGGTTCCTGTTTAAAGTTAGGTGTAAATCCTTTTTGGTTTGTCTTATGCTAACAGCTTCATCAATAGTCTGTGATACAGTCGACAAAATAAATCAGATTGTGAACACATTAAAGTTAACCAGATCTATTCCTTACCCTAGAAATGTTTAACTTATGTTGACAGTCTTGCCTTGAGTGGTCATAGCTGGAAAAATAAGGCAAATTGCAGTCAGATCTTGGAGCATATCTGCTTCCAGTTTTCAAGACGAGTTCATTTAGCTCAAAAAACTCTTTTTTTTTACATTGAGTTTAAAAGTTGAAATTTGTTGTTATGAAAGCTTTAATGAGAAGTTATTAACAGAGGTGATGAAATTAAACTCATATAAACATGTCCAAACCGTACGGAGACTTTATCTAGCTTAATTTACTACAGAAAATTTCAATTTTTTTTAAAACAAAAAATACAGTGATATGATGGAAAAGTGGCAGTCATTGTTGTGTACCCACAGAGGCCCTGAAAATTCACATAAAATGGCATATATTTAATATAACTACCTGGAGACAGAAAAAAAAAAAAAGGTATTTTGTGCCAAGGCCATGATACTGACATTGTTTAATGAAAAATAATTAATTATACTTTTGGTGCAGTTACCGCGTTTCCTGTTTTCAGGATGAGCAGAAAGCATCAAAGAGRAACTTTTATGGACTAACTGCGGCCTCCATTTCCCAACCCCCTAAAACACACAAGCTGTGTCTTTTTCTTGATCCATGAGCTTCTTTTTAATCTTATTTTCTCTTCCTGTCCTGTTGAGGAGGGGGAGTAAGAGAACAGCTGAGTGGGTGTGAGGAGCTGGGTGAAGGTCTGGCATCCCTCCAAGGTCAGRCCTCCACACAGACCACAGTTAAAAACTACAAAAATCCAAAGAAATAACTACGAGTTACAGAAGTGTTAGATTCACGCTTGTACTTTAATGCATCTCTGCATAAATTCTGCATGTATGACAGCTGAGTGAAGAATCTTGTTTTCCATGGGTATCTGTATAGCACTTTCAACTTCAAAATAAACAAAAAATAACGGTGGTGTTATAGATATATATATAAGATTAAAATCTGCCTGTCTGAAGTGTCTGTTCTGTATGAGCATGTTTAAAACACAGGAACTATTTGCTTTAGCAGATTCAGAAGCTGAATTCAATTTTATTCCATTCCATGATGATTCACCACTCCAGATTATATTACTACAGGGGAAAAAAAAMMCCMMAAAMAMAMAMAMAMAMAAAAAAGTCAACCAACAAATAAGCAACTATACCAATACTAAAAAAACCCCAAACCATTAGACCATTAGATTTTTAACTGTTACAACTTTGAAACAATATTAGATTTCTGAGTTCCTATTCCCTAAGAGAAAAGCAAAACAAAACAAAACAAAAAGAACTTCAATTAATTATCTAGATGAACATTTGAAATACCAGAAAGCAGAACAGCCAGGCAGAGTGCTATTTTCTCTAATTCAATAACAAGTAGGTTGCCCAGAACTGATAAGAAACTCTTGGCCATTAGATAATAAAACCTTTGGGTTTATAGGTAAGTCTAAAAGTGCCTGATGTGGAAATTTCTTGTTCTGCCATGTATTTTGCCACAGAGTAGAATATATACTCTGTTTTCAGTGCCCAAGTCCCTTCAAAGTGCTTGAGGACTGTTACAGACCTAAAGCAATCCATGAAGCCAGGCTGCTGAACTAAGCAGAAATAATTTGCTAGAAGAAGGTGCTGAGAATAGCTGCAGGCCTTATGCTTCATTTCTTAAAGAGAGGCACTTTACTCAGATCTGGAAAAAAGCTTCTCTCTCCATTTGGGATTCATGATCCATCTCCTGATGTTAAGGGCCTTTATCATACACAGAGTAATTTCTCAGAAGTTRTGATAGATTTGGTCTTTTTGTCCTTTCTAGTTTAAATGTTGAAATACATATTTTTATGCACATTTTGTTGAAATCCATCTTTCRCCTGAGAGTATTTAAACTGTATAATCTATGAAGTTATAGATAGGATATTTTATCTCTTTGCTGTTACTATAGTAAAGTTTGGATAATGTTTTCATTATTATTSACAATAGTTTGAATCCAAAGTATTGAACTGTGTATGTCTCATCCTAGAAGTTTAAAACAGGTTTCTATTTCTGTTTGTAGTCTGGTATTCTCACATTAAAGTATGTATCCACTTTATTTCTTCCAGGAATGCATAGAAGGAAATAAAGTTGCTTGTYAATGCAACTGATTTAARCAGTCAGTAATTGTAAACTGATTATGGCACATATTTTTGAAGATTATACTTTGAAATGTTAAACAATTTTGACATGTGATTTATGTTGAGTTCAATGGATCTGGTAATGACTAACTGAGGATAGTGAGATTAGGAAATAAATGGATAAATGCTTTTTTGAATGCTTTTTAATTTGTAGAATGATGGCCCTGTAGTACCTAAAGACAACTGGCATGATGACTATGCATTACCATAGTTAGATGCCAATTTACTAAGGTACCTTGTAATGCAGACTGCTTACACTTTGCTTGTATACCATACTGATTTGATGTTGCTTCTAAAAAAAAAAAAAGTCTTATTAAAAAAAAAATCTGTTTTATGAGATACTTGCCTAGAAATATTGTTAAAAGAAAGGTATCTCATACACCAAAGGATTCTTAATTAAAGAAGACTCGTATTTAAAAGTGAAACAAAATACCTGTCCTATCTGAATAATTAGACATAGTCCAGAATAATATCATATTATCAAAACAATTTCCTTTGGTTAAGTGTTTTGTTTTGCAGAGTCATGGTTGCCWCATCAAAATGGCACTTTTTGAAAGAAGTCTAGAGAATCTATTCTAAGAAAACTTAAGGAACACAAATTGATATGTCTTAATGAGAGAAACTGATAACTAGTTTTCATATTTTAATATTTTAATAAAAAGAAAAAAAAATTCCTATACAAAGGGGTTTTTTCCCTCAAGATTTTTTCCTTTAAAGGAAACAACAGTTATTTCCACAATTCTGTTTGGCTAATAATTTTTTCAAGATACCTCTGTCACGTTGTTATAACATCCTGTCATAGAATTGCATTTTATCCTTAATGGGTTTGGAGTGATCATAAAATCAGAGAACATGCCAARTTGGAAAAGACCCATCAGGATCACTGAGTCAAATTTCAGGACCTGCATAGGACACTCCAAAAATGATACCTTGTGCCTGACAGKATTGTCCAAATGCTTCTTGAACTCTATCAGGCTTTCTGCTGTGATGTCTTCCCTCAGGAGCCTGTCCCACTGCTCAATTACACTTTAGGTGAAAAACTTTCTCAGGATTCATTTTCATACTTTTAAAGATTACCTCCTGGATGAAAGATGATATAGAAAAATATCATTGCAGATATATACTTTTCACTAAAGAAAATATCAATACAATTATGGTTAGCACAAATTTGAACATAGAAATTCTATATTCTACCTTAGATGTGACTGCCTGTTTTTAGTTGACATTTGAATAAAGAATCCATTGCAAACTTAAGCTTCAAACTTCAGAGAAATAAGGCTCATCTAAAATGCTATTTTCTAATATCTTATAGCTAGAAAAGCCTTTRTCTTTTAAATGTCTGTAATGTGTTGTTACTGAAAAATAGTTGTATTTTTTTAATTGAAACTGCCTGTTGCAGTTCATAGAGTGCCTTGTGTAGTTCTATTCTGAAAAATAAGATACGACCCAATCACAGTTACTCCTATGGAGTACTGCACTTGTCAGCATGCTGGTAAAGTGCAAGTGTAAAGCTTTCTATTCAGATGACAAAGTTAAGAACAGCTTCTATTTATAGGCAGCATTTATGCTTGCAGCACTGAGGTAGAAGCACTTAGCACAAAGGTATTTAATTTCTGACAAAAATGTCTACTGAAAGTAGACAATATATGTTTAAAAATATGCATATGATATGGAGYATACTATAAAAAATTAAATCTTAGAGGCTGTGTATAGATTTCTAGCTTTTATCTTGAATGTTTTCCTAAGCAAGAACTTATTTATTCACTTATTTATTYTTTTACACTACATTGATTCTTTTTKCARCAGTACTTTTATCTTTCATTTAGAAAGGAAGGCTACATGTGAAAGCCTTTAGACTACTTTCGGAATTCCAGGAAAAAATAGTCCTTCTGTTCTTAAAAGAGAGCCATGGACTCTTTGTCCTTGTTCTTCACATTGACACAGATGCCAGCTTGTAGCCACCTCTATTTAATTTTAACAAGTTATRCTTCTTATTTGGAGGAGGGGATTATTGGAAGAAACCAGAAGCTGAATCACAGCCATTAACAAAAAATCTAGCACACAATAGGTGTCACTTATAAGAGATCTCACTAAGGGAAAAAAGATTTTTTTCATGAAGGAAAGATAATGCAAAGTTTTAATCTTTATAAAGGCTTTCTATGGATATGAAAGTGTGTTACATTTTGTGTTAGTTTTTGTACTGAGACTGGCAGGTGGCTGGAAAAGGACTCAGGAGAGGTTAACACATGTCTTTTCATAGCTTGAAAAATTCAGGTTTCATCTTTACCTCATTTTAAATCTCAGAATGCTGAAAACATTAGAATTTTCCCAGTCATTTTCTTCATAACAGCACTATGATTGATTTATAGGAACTATGGTCCCTATCTGAGACCCATTTCTAATGAAAATTATATATAACCATGTGTATGGTTTCTTCCATTGAATGTTCTCAATTCAAGTTATGAATTGATGTAAATGATATAAAAGGCAGAACATAATCATCAGTTCATAYGGTAAATTTTCCCTCATATCTGTCATGGTTTCTGAATATATATGTGATTTTTTTGTTTGTTTGCTTTTTGTTTGTTTGGTTTGGGGGTTTGTTTGTTTTTTTCTGCGAAGTATAAATGAAACAGAGTTGACAGCTCTAGACAAATTTCAAGCAACTTTTTCACATCACTGTTAAGGTTATCCCAGAGCCTTAGAATTATTTGGGTAGGAAGGGACAATAAAGATTATCTAGTTCAACTGTATTGCCCTGGTGGTTTTCATTGGGTCAGGTTGCTCAATCTGATATGACTCTGAACATTTCCAGTGACGGAGGATCCACAGTTTCTTTGGACAACTTGTTCCAACCTCACCACCTTCCTTGTAAAGAATTTCTTCCTTACAACCAATCAAAATCTACCTCCTGAAGTTTAAAAGCATTTGCCCTTCTACTGGCACTACCTTTCCAGAAAGTCTCTCTCTGTGGTTTTTTTTTTAAGCCCCTTTGACTTTTGAAAAGCAGCAATCAGATATTTCAAGAGCCTTCTCTCCTCTGTGTTAAACAGTCCCAACCCTCTCAGCTTTTCTTCATAAGAGAAGTGTTCAAGACCTTTGATTACTGTGGCCCTTCTCTGGGCCCACTAAAATCTAMTGGCTGGTTACATTGTGTTTGCTGCTCAGGATGGCTGCCCGGGCACACGTCTGGTCCACATTTAACCTGTCACATTCCTTTCTACTGTGCTGCTCTCCAGATATTATTCTCCTGATTTGTACTTGTGCCTGGCATGAATCCATCCTGGGTGAAGTTGSATGGCATATAAATTTATTAAATTACTATTAATTGCCCAATGCTCCAATACATCTAAATCCCTCTGCAAGGCACTTTGTCCCACCTCTTGTAGACCATAGAARGGCTTGGGTTGGGAGGGACCCCRAATACCATCYCATCCTATGCCCCCCACCATGTGGACAATACCCAATACCAGCAGCAAACTTTTAAATGGTGCATCCAGCTCCTGCACCCAGATCATTGATAAAAATTCTGAAAAGAACTAGCCCTAGAATGGAACCCTGAGGAATGCAGCTGCTGACAAGTTGGCAGTCAGGTGTAGTCCCATTCCCTACATTTTGAGCCCTGACCATAAGCCAGTCTTTCACCCAGTGTGGCTTGYAGAATAGTATATAGAGCAATGTGCTACTAGTATAGAGACAGTTTGCACAGTATAGCTAATAGTAGGTATGATAGGTAGGCAGTATATAAATAGGATAAATATCTTATCATGTCTCTCTGTATGTGTAGTATATGTTTATACAGGGTGCACCAAACACAACTCGGCCAGCCAGTCAAAAGCTGATCATCTTGCTGTTTGCAATGTTGCTGCAATCTCACCTTGAGTGCTGTGCRCTGATCTGGTACACACAACTTGGGAAACTTCTTAAGGCACTCAAATGCATCCATAGGATAGCAACAAAGCTGGTGAACAGGCTGGAAGGAATGTCCTGTGAGCRGCATCTGAAGACTTTGGAATTGTCTCATTTGCAGAAAAGCAGGCCAGGGGATGACTACCTTGCTCTCTACAGCTTCCAGGATAAGGAGTAGAGAGGGAAGTGTTTCTCCCTGGTTGCTGGCATCAGGACATGCAAATRGTTTCATGATGTGTCCCAGGTTGTTCATACCGGATATTATAAAACATTTCTTTACCTCAGGAACAGTGGAACAGGCTTCCTAGAGAAGTGATTGATGCCCCAAGCCTGTCAGAGGCATTAGCACAATGCCCTGAATAACATGTTTTAACTTTTGGTCAGCTCTGAAATGTTCAGGCAATTGAATGCCATGATCTCTGTAGGCTGATCCTTCAAATGGAATATTCTATTATATGCTCTATGTGAACTATAAGCATGGTATATTTACTATATACTATACTACCTATGTATACMTTCTATAGTAAAAGATATGTTATAAATGTGTATGTGTGGCTTTTAGAAGATGAAAGAATGTGTGGCAAAATGTGAAAAAAGGCAGTCCTTAAGGTTTCAGACTGTATCAAATGAGGCAAAGTTCCTCCTAACTTCCAATTTGCTGCTTTTTGCATGGTATTTAAATCTTCATTATGGAGTGGATAACAYTGGCCATAAATATATGTTGAAGGTAACCAGYAGAAGTATGTGTTTTAATTTCCTCTGTTGAAGACTACACAGGTCAAAGAGTAAAGGACTGCAGAAGTGCTGCCCTTTCCTGTAGCCWCTTGTACTGCAGTAACAGGAACCACAATGTTGAGCTTCATAGGACTCACACACTCATTTAGGACAGCAGTGGTCATTTCTTCTGTTCTTGCTGCACTTCTTCCAAAGATGACTTTGGAATTATGCAATCAAGTCTATAAGTGAATGACTAATTAAACTCTTTGATTCTTTTTCAGGAGAGCATTTCATCATGGGGTTTCTCTTTTTCCCYAAAGTACATATATGCCCAAATCCTGTGATATATGGTCTTATGAGGTATCATACGAGACTTATTAATTAATCYTTCTCACTATAACTTTTAATGATATGACATGTAGAATAAAATTAAACATTAAAATGCTTATTTACACCTCTACATTGCAAAAAAATGTATGATGAATACCATTAATTTTCTGGTTGTCACCTGAGCCCTGACTCTAAGGTGTGCAAAACTAAGCATATGTATAGCCTACCATGTAAAAAACAAACAAACAAACAAACAAACAAACAAACTAAAAGCAGGAGGGACCTACCTATGGTCAAATGACACCACAACCTCACACTTTTTCTCTCACACTCCTTAGAGGAGGTCTAAGCAGTATTATCTGTAAACATACCTGACTTGTAAAACGAGTTAGTCAGAGGGGCTGTAACACAGACRGTAAATATGAAATCAGTGAAGCAATGAAGAGGATGAGGTGACCAGTGACTCAGCTTATTTTCTGGCTATGCATTCGTTTCTACTGCCAATGTAGAGCAAGGGATTTACTATTTCACAGCCCTTCAGGGATACAGAGAAGGAAGGTGTTGTATGAAAGACTTTTTTCTTGKCCAGATGTAGTGAAGTATTTGGGTATTGACACTGAAGCAGTGAATTCTAGACTTCCATCTTAGTCACCACACTATGCATCATTCTTCCTGTATAAAATGTTCAAAATTTCCTGTCTCTTGTATTTTGTTTTTTCTCAGCCTCTATCCAACAATTCTACGTCTTTACTTCTGTCTTGGCCCGTTTTCAATCCCTGTTTTATGACACATCATATGCAAAATTGTGTAAAGAAACCTGGATCCCTTTAGATATTCTGCGAGATAAATAAATTATAGCTAGATTTGAATATTCAGTCACTTCCGAACTTCATCTCACACAAGGTGGAAACTTACCACTACAACTATTAAGTCTCTATTATAAAACTCCTGGCAATGGATGTCACAGACAGTAAGATGGAATTTCTGTGTRAGCAAAGAAGCACTAATTAATGACAATTCCATGGGAGATTTTGTGGGAGTGAAAAGAATACTTCTCTGTATCAATGAGAATTGAGATCCCATTAGTTATGAATTCTCCCATCATTTATATACAGAGGATGTTCCCTTCACCAGCACRGAGAGGAAAGAAATATTTGATGTGTTTCCCTTCCAGAAGCTACAGTTTACACACAAAGACAGCATTGCACYTTCATAGCTGTCCAGTAAATCCAATATAGCATCTTTTAGCACTTTTTCACATTTCACTTTAACTTGATGACAAGACAAGTATGAACAGTCTCAGTCTAAATTTGTAAAACATAGAGYAGTTCTCTAGCCACAAGTGGAAGCGCTAATGAAAACATATAAACTGGGAATGTGAGATTGCCTGGAACTGTTTACACAGAAAAAGAGACATGGCTATTGTATCTGTTTTATATCTCTCTCCACTACATAAACACTCATAATCTGTGTATACACAGACATAAATAAAGGAAAAAAAAAAAAAAAAGGTTGACCTGCATTTTCAAGTGCTACTAATTTAACTTGAGCACCCTGAACTAAGCTTTTAGCAGCTGCTGGCAACACTACTAGACTGTGACTAGATTTAAGACTAGGCATGTGGAAAAATCTTAGTTCAGTCACAAAGGCAGAGAGAAATAAGATGATTTAAAGCTGAATTCGTTGAGAAGAGTAAATTAGAACAGACCCATCTGAAGTAAATAGGAATTCAGTGGAAAATTATCTTTTACAAGATATACAATTCCATTTTGTATTTGACAGTTACTAACTACTAGATAACATAAAAAATCTTACACATGGAAAATACACTCATCATCATATATTTTACTCTCCTTAACTGTCATGTCCAATTTATTTTCATGTTCACTTTTCCTCCATTATTTTTTCCTCCAATAACAATAACTGCATTCTTTCAGTGTACAATGTCAAGTTTAAAGGATTTACAAGGCATAGCACATGTTTCAGGCCAGCCCTTTGTAGTTAATCTACAGATTGCAGAAGCATACAGCCTGTGTTACCTATGAAAACCATAATAAAGAAAATACTTCAGCTTCCAAAACTATAGATACCTCTATATAAAAAAGTATAACATTCATCARTAGAAGGAGATGGAAATGTGTGAAAACTCATGGGCTGACATAAAGACAATTTAACAGGTAGATCAACAACTGGCACATSCTAGAAAAACAAAACATTGAATTAAGCCACTGCTTCCTGTGGGCAKCCCTCTCCAGTAAACCAGGGCTCCATCATGCATAACAGTTACTTGGAGAAACTAACACTAGGACTCTGAACATTCTCCCCTTCTCCTTTTTCCCCCCAGCTTTTATTTCTGGGTCTTTTGGGGTCAGCTGTCCCAGCTGTGTCCCCTCCCAACTTCTGCAGCCTCAGCCTGGAAGGATGGGAAGCAGAAAATACTTTTCTTCTTCCACTAAGAAGAAAATTAAAACTATTCCAGCCCAAACCAATGTAAATTGGTTTTTAATTGGACCCAAAACCTCTTTGAAACAGAGAMTTTTTTGTTGTCTTTGAAACAAAAGAGGCATCTTTTTACATTTCCAAGCCAGTTTTTACCTTGCTGTACTCATCATTATTGGTCTAAAGAGCATCAGACAGGTTTCAGTCCAAACACTGGTCCTAAGGAGTAAGAGAAGGAAATGAGAAATTTTGGAGATGCATGTACTGCTGTCACTTATGTCAATGACAAATTAAAACTGAACTATGAAATCATGTCTCTTGAGTTATAATAATAACTTAATTGTACAATTCCATTAATTAACCTTCTAGCAGTACAGATCCCCAAAATTATAAAATTATTTTCTATTCTGTAAAACATCTTTAGGTCTGTAAAAACATTTTGTTAGGTCTGTAAGAAAATCTGTCAAAAGAAACAAGGCACGGACATGTGACTGCTTTTTTATTCTCTCTACCTAGCCTTGATGTTTCCATACAAACTTCAAGGGAATGTAAAATATTTGTCATTACTGGTATACRGTGGGAATATAATTAGTGTATTTTTAGTTTCTTCCAGATGCGCAGCTTGTTAGAAAATTAAAAACAAARCAAAAAAAGTGAGTAACAAAGAAAGACACAAGTTTATTCTCTTATCATAAAAGGAACATTGTTCCTGTTTTGAATAACCAAATCTGTTGAAGTTTTTAATTTTATTTCCAGTGAGTTTGAGAAATTCGTATTACATGCTACCATGTAGTATTGAGTACTTAGAGAATATATTCAACAATGTAATATTGTAATAATCACAAAGCTTCACAGATATATGTCTCTGTTTATAATCTTCTAAAATGACAACTATGACACRATTGATTTTTCTCCACAGGTTTGTAAAAAAAGTTACATGCTCAAGATTTTAGAGTGAAATGCAGCACTAAAGCAATGAGAACAAGAAATAAAATCAAAGCCTTATATATGTCTTTTCCATTAGTTTATTGAAATAAAAGTCAGTCATCCACATCATGATGCAAGGTAAACCTGTGAATCCATCCCTGTTCTATACCATCAAAATTAGGGTATAAATAACTATCATAAAAAAACCAAAACAAATATTCAGTTTTTGGGGTTTTTTTATCAGTCTCTTGCTGAATTAATTTTTCTACATTCCTCTTAAAACTTTAGTAACGTAATTTCTGACAATTTTTATCAAAATAATTTGTCCAATGCAAAATGTTTCCTGTATACTTTTATGTTTTTGAACTGTTTATGATTATTCTACYCCATGATATATACTTTAGGGTTTTTTTAGTCAAGATAAGAATATTTAATTCTAGAAGTCCTCATATCATAATGTTTTATATCAAAATCTAAATATATTCTAAAGCTTTGTCYGGTTATTTAAAGATTTCATCCAGACAGGCAATCTGATATTGTATTTTTTTTTGTCTCATAAGAGAATGTGGTTTTGTTCCTAAAAAAGCTGATTATGTCTCTTTTTTCCTCTGGAAATATTTGCTGCATAATTTTACTGCATGATTAGACATGATTTAGAAATTATGACTGCCAACAGAGAAGAAGCTTTTAGTGTCTGATTAGTGACAATAATAGACTATAAGGCTAAAACTTTCTCTTAACTGTTCTACAAAAGATTATGATCCTGTATTGGTCCTTGCTCATCCATGCACWTGGGAGGCATGATCATGGAGAGGAATTTCTTAAAACCAGAAGGATTTATATCTTTGTCAGCAAAAAGTGAAATGACAGTTTTCTTTGTATGGTAAACCTATAAGCTTCTAAATTATTAATTTTGAACTACACCATATATGTTTTGGAGTATATCATATGTGTTACATCTGAATTTTACTTCAAGAGGACAGACTGTATCTGTCTGATACTCACAGAGTATCTTTTGTGTTGAATTTTATATAACATGATGGTAATGTCTATTTGTATTTTTTTTACCATGAAATTAAAATCATGTCCAGAAGGAGATTAGAGCAGCAGGATGGGAATAATGGCAGGGGAAGAAATTCATAAAACAGATGTCACTTCTGAAATATTTCATTCTACCTTCTAAAACATGAAACAAAATTGAAGTACCAAATGCTTACAAATGCTGCAGTTTCTTGATACGCTATTGTGTAAAATAGAGTGGACTTTGTGCCCACTGTGATCGGAAGAAGCGGTTGTGTAACTTTTAATGGGTAATTGGAAACAAGTGAAAAGGAATTAGGCTGTGGTAATAAATAGAAAGATACAAACAAACCTGTGGGTGYCCGGGGTGGTGGAAGCGTGGGCTTTTGTCTCCCTGGGAGAGCGGGAAAGTTTTAATGAGGAGATTAATATGCATGGAAGCCCAAAAGCTACTGGCTGCTGCCGCGCTGTCACTCCCCGATTCCTCTGTATCTGATTGGACAGTTCCGWGTTATYYCCGCCCAGGACGAAGGTTTAAGAATGTTATCCACGCTGCGCTCCTGACTTTYGGGGGACAGCAGCTGAATAAASTGCTTGTTCATCTGGAAGCCAGTGTCCCTCATCCTTACCCTAGAGAAATCCTGTTTATGTTRGAATCTCCYCCTTCTCTTCATCCTGCAGGCTCACACGCACCCAYGRGACCGCCGGCCATTCCCCGAGAGGAAGCAGACGGCTGGACCCACRCACACACACCGGGCYGGGACCAAAGCAGCAGGAGGGAGGGACAGGAGGCTTTTCTAACACAAACCCAAAGATAATGAAAGAGRAACCACTATCAAATACAGCAAGTCCTACAGGGAAGAACTTGAAACATTTTCWATGTTTTGCACAACAGACCACCCTTCTACTGAGAAAAAATGGTTGTCATCATGTTAGGACCCCTGGAAACATAAATTAYGAGTGCAGCACCAGTGAAAAGTGTATTGGTTTTACCTATTCCAAAGTGACACTTTGTTTTAGAATGTTAATTTTCAGTATGAAGTTATATTATTAGGTTATATTTTTGTAACTGTACTTAAGATAACTGTTTTAGTTACACTTGATTTATAAAATTTCAGCTGAGCTAAAAATAAATTGCATGTCCACGTACAAAGTCTGTTAAATTTTTGCCTGTATAAAATTATAAGTATACAAGAGACAGTGACTTCCATTGTGAGAAAGCATTAAAAGTAAACAGTTCCGTGAACAACATCACTTCCACCAAGGTCTAAAACATCTCAATTAAAAAATGTAAACTGTCTGGAGCAAAGATTAGTCACTCTTTCTGTAAAAAGACTTCAAGAGTTTTCTTCCTCTGAGTTGTCCCTGATCTTTTTGGTTTTTGTTTACTTCCTAGCAGATGCTGCAAATTAATTCTTTGCAAATGATAGGTTGTTGCAATCACAGTTAAATCAGAAGCTTGGAGTCYTTCTTTATTAATCTATTAATTTCCTACAGAAACATAATTTATGACAAAGCCCTGTTTGTATGTCTTTGTGATCMTTCCCCTCACCAGCAAAAGAAATGTTGATCACCTTTGTGAAATCAGTAAAGATCTCAGAAACATTAAATATAGTGCAAATTTCCTAAAGCTTGATGGAATTTTGAAAAATTTTTCTGCCTGCCTAGTCAACACTTTGTAATGTTTAGTAATAAGCTGCATTTTTTCCCCTAATTTATGTATTTAAGCAGAGATACCAAATTTACACCCTACCGTGGTGGCATAACCGCAGCAGACAAAGGGAATGGATTCCAGCTGAAAGAGAGTAGGTTTAGAATAGATGTTAMAAGGAAGTTTTGCTRTCAKAGAGGTGAGGCACTGGAACAGGTTGCCCAGGTTGCCCAATGAAGTTGTGGATGWCCCACCCCTGGAGGTTCTAGAGAACAGGGGTTAGAACTAGATGATCTTTATGGTCTCTTCTCACCCTGGAGAGCCTACGATTCTAGCATCTGCCTGGGTGGGCTGCCTCTCAGAGCATGCAAATTCTCAAGTTTACTATACTCAGAGGACAACTGACAACAGAGCCCAGGCTGATATCCCTAGTCCTTCAACCATTAAGAAGATGCAAAGACATCTGATGCGAGTACTTCAGTGATCTCAAGGGGAATTTTTCACAAGTATATASCTTGGCACATGCTCCTTTGGGTCTGTGTGGGTCCCAATGTGAATATACTATGAATGTTGCTGTCTTAGACTCTTAGGTACATTAGCTTTGTAAGTAAGTTAGGCCTMTTAGTGAGTTACTGCTGTGCTACAGTAAATTCTATAGAACCTTTTGTTACATTGTTTAACTAGGCTATGGATTAAGCKCTGTAAAGTTTAAGTACTACTAAAACATTTAGGCTTAAAGCATTGATCAAGTCTGGGGCTACATTTGTCAAGGGGGTCCACTCTGAACCTGGTGACTCAACAGGGGGCCTCCCTTCTTCTTTTCTATATTTAACTTTTCCCATCTGTGCTCTTTTTCTATCCCCAGCATCCACACAGATAATTTTACATTGATTTTTAGTTATAGATTGATGTATTTTAGGTTTTAGTCTGATTTTATTTTCCTCTTTGTTTTTACCATCTAGTAAGTGGTGGAGTGGATCTTGMCAATTAACTTTGTCACACTCTTACTTTTATATTATATTATACGTGCTTCTGCCAATACCTTTGCTGGACATTCTTTGAATGACCTAAAACATTCATTCATGAAAACTGCCCAGGAGAGTACAGGGCTTCTCCAGTGTCTGTATCTAATCTTTGGTACTGCTCCTGTTTAGAGTACTTTGGTTTTGTCCTACTTGTTTTTTTAACTTGATACTTTGGTGAAAATCTAGGATTTCTTGGAGGATTTTGTCTTATTATTACAAGGATATTCTGTGCCTGCTGTCMTATTTTTTTACTTTCCCTCTTAAGATGGGTCTGAATGAATAAAGCATTGCATCTTTAGGTATATGTAAAACATCATTAACTTAAGGAATTGACTGTACTGCTAGAACATATGTTAAGAAAAYGCTAAATGTGTACTTAACACTAAGAGATCCATATGGAAATATTATTATTATTTCTGACAAAAGTTAACTTTGCAGAKAAATGACAGAAAACAGACATTCAGCTTGGATTCTTTTTTTCTCCATAACACCCAGYAATCACAGAGATATTTAACTCTGAGGATGGAATAGCTCAGTCTTTAAATGTTTTTATTTCATCTTACATCACTGAATAAAATGCAAATCTCGGCTTTGATTTTATTGAGCACAGATGTGCACTAGCTGCAGAGAAATAAATTAGTTGTTTTCCMTCTAATGCAGATGTGTCACCTTCTTATTTCTGTCACCGAAACAGTTGTCCACTTTGTATGTATCAGAAGTAGCTAGAATAAGACTATAGAAGCTGATTGTTTTTGAAGTGTTGAGATGCAAAAAAACCTCACTTACAGCTTATTCACAGCCTGTGATGGTAAAATTCCTTTTACATGCAACAGGATTTTTTTTTTTGCATAAACTCTAAATAAGCAGAAGTATTAATAAAACCAAAACAATTTCAGTAATATTTTATAACTGGGTACATATATGCACTATGTAATTGAGAACTTGTTATATGCTACTGRTCATAAAACCATCAAAATTAGTCTTGTCCTCTAAAGCATGAGTCAATAAGATTATATTTTCATTACAGGCTCTATTCTGACCCCTTCCACTACCTTATTCAGGCAATCAGCTGAAGATTTTCAACACAAGTATTTTTGTTTCTATAGGGATGATGAATTTAGAATTAATCTTGATTTTATTGTTTTATATCAGAGAAGAAAAAACCTAAACCTTTGAAACAGATGTATAAAAAAAATAACTGAGTTTTTTTTAAAAGCATTTATGATCAGCTTTTCTTTGTCTTATCTGTCTGTTTTATCTCATTTTTGCTTTGTATCTTTTATGCAAAATATATTTTCATGATGTCCATTGCAAAAACGTCAAGATTACTGACTGCGTTATGGTGAATTCACATTAAAAAAGAAAGCCAATGTTAGTACTGATGGACAAATGAATAGTATGTGCAATTTGGTTATCATTTTTGTGTTGAGTGTATTTGTTTACAGCCATTTTACTACTCAGTATTCCTTCTTATTTCAGTGCTGACAGCCAGGCATAGAATTTGTCCTCTCACTTCTGTCTTCTAATTAGATTAGCTAAATCTCTCAGAAAAACTGGCAATGTGCCATACTCTGAGATTTTAATATTAATTCACTATAGGGTGTCCTGCTTTATCTTCAGCCCCACYGCTCTGTGCATCTCATCTCACCTTGGACCATCACCAGAGGTAGCTAATGAAATTTCTTTAAGATTTTCCATCATACCAATGTCATTTTTACTTGTCATTTAYTTGAAAACCATTCAACGATTTGATGCCTGATTGCTTCTCTGAATGTGAAGTCCTAGACTGCTTATATAATTAACTTTCTATAAGCCTCTTCAAAAAGATCTACTGTTCTGGAAGTGTCTGTGCTTTACAAAACAGCCACATGCTTTAAGAGGTGACCCTTTCTTGAGAAACAAAAGTAAATAGTTACCACTCTACMGTCCTAGATTTTTATTGCCTTTTGTAAAATTTGGGACACACTTTTGTACAAGTTTAGTATTACTCAAATATTGCTATATTACCTAGAGATCTGACATTCCAGAAGATAGCAGAGCTATTGTTCCATGTTCATTTGATGTGAAGGCTATTGTGAGCTGAATTAGAAACACTGCTGTGTTGGGTTTGCATGTGTGTCAAGGCTGTCAGGGGTAGGAGGATGGTCTCTGGTCTGTGACAGAGAGAGCCAGTTCCAGCTGGCCCCAGCTGATCCACCGCRGGGCACGGCTGAGCCCCTCAACCAAGATCAGGGCATCTCAGGGAAAGGATTTTTGAGRAAGATCGGAAAATACCATACAGACAGAASAGGRGGGAACACAAAAGTAATAAACTGTTCTGTGAAACCAATGTTAGAAAATAAAGARTGGGAGCTGCAGTCTGTGATGAAATCTCTAAAGGAGGGGATACTCCCCTTTACCCAGTGAAGGAGACTGTTGGAGCTGGTGTTCCCTGGGAAGAGCACACCAAGGAGACAATCACTGCAGCCTGTGGAGGGCTGCACACAGGAGCAGTTGGATATTTCCCAAAGGATATGATACCCATGGAGATCTGACATGGGAGCAGATTTTTCTCCTGAAGAAGCTCATCCARTGGGAAGAGCCTGCACCAGAGCAGGATGGCAGAAGTGTGAAACTGTTATGTTCCAACCATACTGCTCCCTGTCCCTTCCTGTGCTCCCTGAGGTCAGGAGAGGATTGGCAAGAGCAGAAATGCCTGGGAGAGGGTGGAAGAAAGGTGGGGTTTGATTTTGTCTTTCTTTCTCATTAATCTCTATTAAGTGGCAATAAATTGAACTAAGTCTGTCAAGCTGAGACTGCTAAGATATCACACTACCTTTATCTCAATCCTTTACCTCAATCTTTACCTCAATTCAGCTTTCTYATCCTATTCTCTCCTCCTGTCCCACTAAAGAGAGTGAGTGAGCAAGTAGCTGGCTGGGGGTTTGGTCCTTAGCTCTCTTCAACTGTTTTTTTGTTAACTGTATAATTACTTGAATCAAACAGTAATGACATTAAAATACAGAGACTTGATATGTGATTTATCTTCACTGGCTATTTCCAGATATCTACAATTTAGAAATGTATGTCTGAGCAAACAATATTMGGTCTCCTTCAAAATCCAGATTACATGTTTTCTCTAATTTATGAGGGCAATCTTATTTATAGTAAGCTAAATCACACCATCCTTTCTATTGATTTTAAGAGATGTTTGCAAACWCTAATTAAAATTATAGAGATACTACTGGACCTGACTTCTCCTGAAATTTGTTTATTTTTTTAATGTGATTTCTATTAAATATTGCCTGATTTGCATTAAGGTATTTTTAAGAGGCATAAAATAATTCTGAATTTTCACAAAGCTCTCCAGATATGAATTTCATCAGAGACTTGCACTTCTGGTTTACTAATATCTGGATTTTCTCTATAATGCCATCTCTAGATGCCATAAAAGGCTGCTAGATGAAACATGTCTGAAATATGCAYGAAACTCAAAATGCTGACTCTCTCAATTTGTGGAGATAAAATCATCTAATCATCATGTGCCTTATGTTTGCTATGYACCAAAGTAGGTCTAGAGTAAAAGGAGGCTAGTGATTAAACACATTAGATAACATATAATGTGAAACTGTTCTGACAACTGTGTTGTTCTATGCAGACTCARCTCATTGCATTATCCCATTAGTTGTTCTAATAATTACAGGGGCATTATAGCTGTAAAATAATAATAAAAAAAAAATCAAACAGTTATTTTTAATTTTGAGGAACTTTAAGATAYAGCTCCACAGTCAACTAAATCCTTGTGGCAGAGGAGTTCATGCTAGGGTAGAGCTACTGAGAAGGAGGTGATGCATATCCCCAGAGAAACGCGAGAGAAACAAACATCAAGCACATCTGTCCAGCCAGAAGTGCACATCTGCARACCTACAAACACCATGAGAGAGCATTCTGTGGTGGAAGACGAACCTGGCGTCAAATTCCTGTTTGTCTGTCACCCTSTATTTTCTGGAAAGGGCTCTTTCATGCTTCTCAAGGCAGAGCTGTAATCAGACATGCTGTCATACAGGACACAAGTCTACCCCTCACAGATGTTCCCCTGAACTGCCTTCCCTAAGATCTTTTTTGTCAATGCAATATGCCTGTCCCTTCTCGTTTAGCTGACAGCATTGCCATTTAGTACTATAGGGGAGGATTCTTTAAAGTGGTGGAATCTATTAAACATAAATGGTAAAGACATTATGGTTACCTTTYATGTATGACAGCTGACACTTTACCACCTAAAATGTTAGAGTCAGAAAATCCTTTTTCAACCACTGTTTTTCAGAACTGAAACAATGTTTAGGATGTCATGTCTCAAATATCTCTATTTTTTCAGGGAGCATAAGGTAATGCCAGCATTTGCAACCAATCTTTTGRCAATTTACTAAATACAGTGTTCTTAAATGACCATAAAAAATTCACTTAACCAAACAAAATTGTAAGATATGTTGATCTCCTTCAAAATCTGCTGTTAYYTGCAAAACAATTCAGGATWACATTATCATGTGGAGCTACTTTTTTWAATGATCTCTTTTTCACCTGAAGTACTATAAATATGAAGCTTCAC
Source organism: Alauda arvensis (assembly GCA_902810485.1). Classification (NCBI taxonomy): domain Eukaryota; kingdom Metazoa; phylum Chordata; class Aves; order Passeriformes; family Alaudidae; genus Alauda; species Alauda arvensis. Next base: position 1,548,462 of record CADDXX010000112.1, read on the forward strand.
TTCCTTATATGGGCTTTGAAAATATCCTTCATTCATCCCAAGGTCTAACACTTCTAGACTAACTAGTCTAGATTTTAGTTAGTTCTAGACTAAGTAAGTGTTGGGTAACTCGAGTCAACACTTCAGTTATGTCATCCTCTGTCTGGAAAGTTTTCCAACACTTACAGCTCTTCAGAAAAGATGAACCARTATTTTTCCCCAGCTTCATTCAACTTCATTCAACAGTCTCCCACAGCATTACAGGTGACATTGTCACTCTTCTTGAAGTCTTGTACTGCGGCTATACGAACAAACAGGGATAAGCTGACTGTTCAGGAGTCAGTTCATGTCTCAGTTTCCTCATATACATTATGTATCTTGAACTAAGATTCTAAGATTCCTACATGCCTAAGAAACACCCAAACTGTCTCTATTATTATTCTATTTTCTGGAAAAAATGGTGGAAAATTGTCACCCTGAATTTTTAAGCCTTCTGATAAGTTGTAGCTTGGAGTCAGTTTTCTCATAGTTTTTCATGTAAATAACAGGTGTTGTTTTCTAACTAGATCTTTAYATTCTTCTTAGTGGGATAGRTTTCTTTGACAAGTATGTGTATCAGCTAGTRTGTGTAGAGGTGAGAATTTTCTCACCCAATTAGAACCTTTCTCTTTTCCTGTATATAATAACTCAGATTTTATTAAAGATTTTTTTCTTTTCTTTCCCCTCGTAATTGCTGTGTCGTGCCGTTCTTTYGTGTAGCAGTGYGACAGAAAATAGAATGACTTCTTTTACTTACTCAGGKTAATTAATCCTTTTTAATATTTCACTTTAGACATAATCCAGACTGAGAACATAATGTTTATCAGGTTCTTATCTGATCATGAGCAACACGGTGGTTTCCCAAGAAATAAACATGCCAAGTTTGGTCTTTCCTTATTTTAAGGAAAATTTCATATCAGATTTAAATACTAGGGAAGGAAAATTAAAAAAAAAAAGGGAAGGGAAGAAGAAAAGAAGAGAAAAGAAAAGAGAAAAGAAAAGGAGAGAAAATAAAAGGAAAGAAAAGAAAAGAAAAGGAGAGGGAAAAGGAAGAGTATGGTGTGGGGAGGGGAACTATTGCCACCCCGTGTGTGCCCGGCTAGGTGGTCTTCACAGGCGCGACACTTCCCCACTAGAGCCGACAGCACAGGGCTATTTGGCTTCCTTTGGGGTGGCACAGGCTCACTGGTGGTATCAGCTCAAGCGTCCTTAAAAGGACAAGCAGTGATTTCAGCTCTGCTGTCCTGAAAAGGACAGGCAGTGGCTGCTCTTATAAGGAGGTGCTCCTAAGCAGAGGCAGGAGTCAGGCTTCTTGTCAGAGAGGTCTTTACTCCATGCAGCTCCAGGGCAAAAAGCCCTTCACAATGCACAGCACTCTCTTTTATACTGTAGCTAAGGGGTGGGGATTTCAGACAGACCAATGKGGGAAGGGATTGAAACAGTAACCAATCAGGGAGAGGATCAAAAATAACCAATCAGGGAGACAGTACAAACAAGGAAGTAACTGGGGAACCAATMGCAACTGGGGACCTGGAATACATTAACTGGAGGTTATGTAACTTCTAATTGGCAAAACTTCTGGAAAAGTCCTTGGGGAGCCATTTTGTTTGCCTAACAACCATTAWAGAACATAAGATAAAATATATAAAACTATACAAAACATTAAATTAAACATCTGCCCTCCAGGGGAGAGCAGTCTCCCCTGTGATAGCTTTCTGGGCTACCACAGGGAACCCAATTCCCCAAAAATTTTGCAAAAGAAAGATTTAKTTGGGAAAATTTTCAATTCCTGAAATAAGTAGGTCAGCGCTGAGGCTCTAAAGTTGAACAACTGGTTCAGTATATTATAACAATCAATTCTAGAGAGAAAACAAATGTATAAGCTAAYTTCCAAAATTCCAGAAGTTCATCCTGCCTTGTGGGTGAATRATAAATCTAYACRACAACTATAACAATTAYATATACACATATTCTTTGAAGYRTAAACCCCCCTAATTATATGAAATWCAAAGAAAAAGATAGCCTGAATGAAATATAACTCTGTACATAGAATATGAAGAAGTCAAATATTTCTGTTTCTCTACAGAGAATGACAGAAATAAGCAGAAATGTAAAAAGTGTACTAGAGAGAGTTATCCAAGAGCTATTATTGGGATTAAATAATTGCTAATAATTTAATCTAAAAAACCACAAACATGATATTTTATTAAAATAAAATAACTTAAWATTTCAACATTTCAGATGACAGCCTTCTTGAGGTGTACTCTTTGCATTACACATCAAATTACTTAATTTAGTCATCTAATTTACTGGTGATTAAACCTGTTTGCTTTAGAAAACTGATTTTTTGGCTGAAAGACACATCTTTACAGATTTGTGTTAACTGAATATAATAAAGATGACAGAAACTGTAATCATTAAGGAGGAAATAAAAGAAAGAAGMRTTTACRAYTGGCATTGATAGTATCTGGAGCTGRAATGTAAATATTTATAACTGATATACCCTTGTGTTACAATTGCTGTCTAGGTTTTTGCCAGAATTAAACAGCAGAGTGCAAAATTTTTAATCAATATGAAAAATGATGCAAGAAATTGTAAAAATTAGAAACAGMGTAAATAATGTATATCTAAACTCTCTCTGCTCTGTTTTGCCATCGTAAATTTTGGCAGCCGCTTATACCTGTTGTCTTGTATTTCAGAACTCCTTATTTCCTGCTCCGCATATGAGAAGAAGTATGTATGCCTGCAGAATTAATTTCTGTTTTCATAAATCTCTCTGCCCTTGTGATGTATAACTGAGTTGTGATACTCCTCCTTACTGCTATAGCCAATACAGCAAATGCATAGCTAGACAAACTCGTTTTTCTATGTACTGAAAGTCTCAAAGGTAAAATAAGTGCTTTCATTACCACACCCACATTGTGCAATGCACTTTGTATAGTTCCAGGGAACTATTGAAATAAAAAAAAAAATGTACATGTACTGAACCTAGTTAGGATTGCAGCTAAGTGAATTCTATTAGAAACCTCTTTAGCTGACTCACATCCTTAATGTGCAATTCCTCTGTTGTMCTGTATTTTCAAAATTTCTCTCTTATGATGACTACTGGTGATACCTAACTTTTGCTTGTAGCGAAATATTTAGTCATTCAAGAAGCTGAAGGAATTGGGCAAATAATTTTCTTGGCATGTCACTGTTTTTTTATTTCTAATAGTGAAGACTAATATATATATATATATATATATATATATATATTAGTCTTCACTATATATATATATATATATAAAGTTTCTATCTATTTGTGTTTCAGCAGTGGATAAGGATTGCATGTGTATGTAGCAAGTAGCAGTAAGTGAGCGGTGCTTTTGTTCTACAGACAGAAGACAGAAAACAGATGAGAAAATAAATACTACATAAATACAAATAAATGGAAAACACAGCAGTGGTGTATTTCTTTCCAAGACACAGTTCTTGCCTCTTGGTTCTTTCTTTTGTGGAAAGTRCAGTCAATTTCAATGAGCAAGATCAAAGCTTGTAGCTGGGCTTTGCTGCAATGTTTAAGTGCAGTCTAATGATTTAAGATTGAGCAATAATGATGAAAAGGGGGCTTTCAGAGAGTTTCCTTTTAAGGAATCAGACCGCTAAAACTTTGAGATAAGAAATTTAAAGCATGCAAAAACACAAAATCAGAATGATATATCCACTGCTCACAACCTTATTTCTAAAGAAGACAATTTAGACCAGCAGCCATGGTTACCATGCTAAATGATGGCTTTTAGACTGTAATGCAGGTATCTTAAAATTATTTTCTAAATGCAAAGATTACTATTTTTACTTGTATAAGAAAAAGCCAGAAATTTAATAGAACTACTCCTCGGAACTGTTCCTGACCACATGACAAATTCCTTGTTCTGTAAGACAGACATGGATCTGTGGTCTCAATTTTTTCAAGCTGTATACTTAGCAAGTTACTGTTACAGCAGAAAATAGCATTTTAACTGGGGGAAATGAATGTCTTGTGTTTTGGCCAATACTACAATGATAAGTAAATACAAAAGTTCTTTATTATCYTGTTTGTTCAGTAGCAGAGATTTTGTATCATATTGCCACACTTGCAGATTTACACCAGACTTTCACAATTACATTGTGTCAGTGACTCCAYGGAACCTTTCTCTGGACTTGAGCAGTCTGTTCTCAGGTAGAATTGATGATTTTGCAGCCAGTGATTAATATATTTAGACACCTAGGTGCATCACATATGATGCATGTAAGACAGACATCTAAACAGGATTTATTAATAAGCAAGGTAGACAGCTCAGGTATTTAAATCAGTTGACTCCTAAATAAATCTGTTATATGAATCTTTTGTTGTTGTTGTTTGCTTGATTTTTTTCTGTTAGTTTTTTTTTTCTGAAGATGAATGAGAAGGTGCTGAGCAAGACAGGTAGGATTCCTGTTTGCAGCTCTGAATGTCTCACTTGGAGTATGCACTTTCTACTCAAAATTCATCATCTATTCTCTGTCTGGAAAAACACGAACATTGAAGTTCATAATATAAGTATTGATAGGAGAACAAAAGCCTCAAGGAAGTTAATGAACTGACAGCTTAAATATCCTTTATTTTCACACCAGAACTGAAGTACTTAGGAGTTCTTTTTAAAGCTTCAGAATAAAGTGATTCTTTAAACTCAGAAGGTCCAATTCATTAACTAGCAAAYATTAAGAGGATTTTTGTTCTTTAAGTGAGTAACCTCTAATAAAGCCTATAAATACTAAAATGAAAGAACAAACAGAGGTCAAACTACAACCTGAATATTAAATTGCATGTCTTTCTAAAACTGACTTTTTTGGAGATGTTTAGCTGCAGGAGCTTGTAGAGATATAYGTACTTAAGAGTTTTGTACATCTCACTCATAGACTAGTGTGAGTATTAAGGGACCCACAAGGAACATGCAGTCCTGCTCCAACTCACAACCCTGGCATTATTAGCCATGCTCTGACCAACTGAACAAATCTTGGGGTTTCTTCATGTCCTTGTGGCAGTGCTAAATCAGAGTGAATAACAGAGTGAATTTTTTTCAGTCATCAATCCTGTCAAAAAAAGTCAAATGAAAGTTTWACTAAATTAGTCAAACTCTAAAAGAGTAACCTATGCAAGGGAAACAAGCAACCCTCACCCACCAAGTCCTCTCTGCTGTTTTGAGACAAGATATTTTTAGATATCTCTCTCAGTTTTGGAATATTTCCAAAATATTTGCAAATACACTTTTTTTCTTTTTTGAAATAAGCATTTGTTGAATAAACAAGGCAAGAAACTTTCCTTTTAATTGAATGCAACAGTAACTGCCTTCAAGTCTGAAATCAGGATGAGTTGTAGTGCTTCTATAATTTTAACCTGGCTATTTTCCATAGAAATAACTGACATGCCTTCAAGTYATTCGAGATGTAAAATAGTAGATTGTGACAGCTCATGCTGAGATCCATTGATTAATACATTTGGACACAGCTAGACCTTTGTGATTTTGTTTTCTATCAGTTGGAGGTGCAATAAAAGAACTAACACTTACATTGCTCACTTCTTTTTAAGGGCAAGAAAACCTAGCTCCTATAAAGACTACTGACAAATTTTACTTAATAAAGTCCTGGGATTAGATATGATCAGCTACTGAAGTGATCTGAGTACTGAAAAGGTGGTATAAGGTCATCATTCTCTAAAAAGGTACAAATGATAGAATTTTCTTCATCAAATTAATAAACCACATTCTATTGCTGGTTTGCAATAGAATTAATTCAAGAACACTTTATCTTTGCAGGAAAAAKGAATGACAATTATTTCAAAGATCATATGTTAAGGAAGATATAGTGATGAGTAGGATGCTAATTATATKGAATCAGCTTTAGAAAGGAATCCTATGAGCTGTGGCCATGACAATTATATAATCTTGAMAGATAGAGATGCTCTTTTATGAAGAAGGATTAATGTTTTCATGCTCTGAACTCCACCATTTGTCCATTCATACAAATACCTGGAAATGGGGACTAAAAATGTAGATATTGTATTTAATATACTGATGGATTGTTAAGGCCTCCTGGAAACTTCCCTCAGGATCTAGCCATTAATGCAAAGTAAGTCTTATACACGTCTAGATTCTGGATTATGGCAAAGTGTTTGCAGGGATTTAAATTTCAGCCATATACTTTTGACTCAAAATTTCTAGAAATCAATCTAGAAAGAAGAAAAGGTTAATTTATTTTAATAAGTCCTTAAAATATGTGACATGATTTTCAGTCACTCTACAAAACTTTATTTTTAAATAATGACTGAGTTCCAGTGGGGCAAGTTTAACCTAGAAAAAGGGAAGTAAGGAAGAAGACAGCCAAGGTGATTCATATACTTCTGAATGAACATTACAGAAGATTTAACAGAGCAGTGATTTAAATGGCAAAGAATAGATGGGTGCTACCTCACTTGAATATTCTGAAATGTTGTAGTGCATTAAACAGCAGAAAGCTGCRTTGCTTCTGTGATGTGACTGTCACAAAATGCATTATAAATGCTGCTGTTAACTGCAGGGAATGCTGCTGTCAGCTGCTGGAGAAGATGCAACCACACAAACTGGATAGTGTCCTGACATGTGACAATTTCCAAGATAGTTTTCATGCCTGGAAACTATCAGTTTCCATGATAGTTATCATGCCAAAGAGATGAAGCTGAGAGCAGCCTAAGCAGAGTGCATGTTCTAAAGATACCAAGCAAGGGAATATAGTCCTTTTTTGTGTCCACAGTTTTACCCTGTCCCTTAACTCCAATATTGTGTCTATGGCATCCTACATTAATTTATGAGTTTAGCTAGGATGTTGTGGAGATGTAATGGAAGATGTGATGGCAGTTAAAAAGAACTACTTTTCTKTCTATTCAATTTTGGGTACAGAATTTGATTGCCCAGCAAATATTATCAATTACCAAAAGTACCAAATAAATCTTTCATTATRAAATATCTTTTATGTCCMATTTTATATGATACAACTGRAAAAAAACCCCAWAAAATTGCTTTATTTTATTGCTAAGTAGCTTTTTTTTTTTACTTTTGGAAATAAAGTTATRTGGTGAGACTATCTTACTGATGTGCTTTATACTGAGACTGTTTGTCACAAGAAAAAATAATTTTATTAACAAAGAGACAATGGCAAATTCAGAAAATGTTTCTGAAAACTAGAAAAAAAACTTTTTTCAAGCATGAAAGTAGCAAAGTGCAGCTTCAGAAAGTTTTTTAATTTTGGAAAAGAGACAGAAAATTATTTCCCCTYCTCATGATAAAATACAGAAAACAGAATCTCGGTATGGATGAAAAATTGCTTTGTCTTTTTCCTGCAGTAAGTGGAACTGAATTCAAAGTTCATTACAACAGCCACCAATTTTATATACTACTGCTGATAGGATTAGCCCAAGAAATATGATTAATATAAAACTCTGGGCCTTGTTTTTATTAGTTTGAGAACTCATTTTCACAATGCTGGTCACCACCTCTGCTAGCATTGGTAAAATTATACCGCATTACATCACATTCTCCTCAGCATATGACAAGCATTTTTAAAATTGATTTATCTATTTCCAGTAGWTTTTTAGAGTGACATATAGCATTGGAATTAAGCAGAAATTTTCTGACCAGTGGTAATTTAAACTAAAATATGTGTACCTCAGGCTGTAGGTAAAAGTGTTTGAATATTTTCACCTTGATTAATACCTTTGCAAGAAGGATGCCATAAGCTGTGGAATTTGAATAATGCATTAAAATTTTGATTTTTCGGTTCAGAACAAATTATTATAAAATGCAATCTTTCTCTCTAGGAAACTTAACACATTACTATTCACAAACTTTAAAAAAAAGCCCAATGTATTAAAAAAAAATCCCAAACTTGACCTGTAACAACTTCAAGTAAAAACATACTATTAAAAGAAGTTAAATGATTTGTTATTTTTAAGGTTTAAACTGTAATTTGARTGATATAAATATACAGATTTACTCTTCCTACTGCTGCTGCTGCTTATAAGTGACCAGGAATCATTTCTCCATGTAAGTAAAATATCCAGACCTCTAGCTTGTGTATGTCTGTTTTTATCCTGAAATCTGTCTGACACAGAAAAAGAAGTCTGTGAAAAGCAAAGAGAGTAATTGATTTTCTAACTTTGTATTTATATAAAAACTAGTGTGGTTTGACTAAGTTATGGAGAGACCATATTTGAAGAAGTATAGTAGATACAGGCCTGTTTTTTTATATAGCCTCTAAATGTGTTTCAGGAGTTATATATTAGTCCATGACTGTTATTCACTCTTATATCTGTTAGGGAGAAGGAGCAGTGTCCTTGCTGGATCTCAGGAAGGAAGGTACAGGATCAAACACCACAGTAAAAAAAAAACCCAAAAAGAAAAACAAACATACAAACAAAAAACCTTTAATAATAATATAGAAAAAGGAATAAAAATATAGAGAGCAAGTAAATTTTACCTCTCTTCAGATTCATAGAACTTGATTTTGTGCAGCATCAGATGGACACTGGAGCAATCATCTCACAGCACTCTGTGCATGTCTTATCCATTAAGAGGTTTACCTTCAACCCTGCCATGAATCCCTACATCTGATGTAAGAAAAAAAAAAAAAAATATGCATCTTGTTTTGAAAGGAAGAAATCTGGTCTATTCTATGCCTGCTAGAACACATCTAGCTACATATATCTAAGAACTTCACATAAGAACAGTTATCCAGAGTGTCCCAGCACATTCCTTTACTTTTTTTTCATATGAGGGAATTACACTCTGGTCACACACTGAAGGCTTTGCAAGCCYTAAGTACAAGTTCCAATAGACCAGATATATGTCACTCAAGGTTACTAACTCCTCAAATACAGTATCTTTCTCAAGATTTTTAATRCAATCTCATTGTTTCCATTTATGGTTTTATAAACATCAGGATTTGCAAGCTTATATTTGAAGTGTTAACTCCACTGTTTCTGAGGATTTGTAGCTCTTAATGCTAGATTTGGGGATGAATGGTTGGCCTAATGTAAATGTTCAGCTAGCAAAATCAATGAACCTGTCAGAAAGGTAAAACTGTCCTTTATTTCATGTTTATTCCATGAAATGCTTGTGTGTCAGAAAGTGGAAAAAGTTTTACTAAAAAAGTGAAACAGTACTGWTGCCCAGTTCTGTTCATGTCTCTCTGCCTAATGATGCAATTGCTATTCTTGTTCTTCTATGAACAATGAAATAATAAATCTCTCTACATAATGAAATCCAGACTAACAAACTTCTGTTCTAAGAAATGTTAAGACTTCGTTARCTTCAGACCATTTTCAGGCATCTGCTTCCTATTTATGATTCTGTCAGTGAAAAAAATGAAACTGGTAGATATCTGAGTCTGTTTTTGTTGTTGGTGGTGGTTGGTTGGTTTTGGATTTTTTGGGGAGTTTTTGTTTGTTTTTGTTTGTGTTTGGTTGTTTTTTTTGTTTTTAGTTTACTTTGTTTTGTTCATAAAGAATCATAGAAATATAGGTAATGTAGAACAACTTCCCACTCATATAGGAACTACTGCCATCACAGGACCAGTTCAGATTAAGCTTTATTTAGTTAGCTCCTGAAGAGTTCCAAGGATCAATGTTCTGCAACTTCTTTGGGCAAGATGCTCAGATTTCATCCAAACTCTTAGTGCAAAAGTCTCTTTCTACTGTCCATATGTCCCAAGCTGGAATCTGTAGGTGCTATCCATCATTATATCACCTACTATCACCAAGAAGAGTTTGCTGATGCTATCTTAGCAGCTTTTTCAAACCGTGATAGGAGCTAATAGATTATTCTGAGCCTCCAATGCCTGCAAAATATATCAGGTATTCAAGGCCCCTGACAGGGTGCATGATCTGCTGATGATAACCATTGAAATGTGGTCCAATCTGTAGTTTTCCATATWCCAAATTAGAATGTTTTATTACTTTATAGAAAGTGTGGTATGCATRGTAACAGAACTAGGGGCAATGGTTTGAAAGACAGCAGGTTTAGATTAAATATTAGGAAGAAATTYTTTACTTAGAGAGGGGTAAAACACTGGAACAAATTGCCTGGAGAAGTTGTGGGTGCCCCATCCTTGGAARGCCAAGTTGGACAGKGTCTATGGAGAATGTTCTAATGACTGGGATCCCTGTCCATGGCAGGAGGATTGTAAATAGATGATCTTTAATGTCTATTTCAAACMATTCTGTGATTCTATGATATTTTCATGGAAATAAATTCTAGTGATGAATTATTTGCTTGAAACACATGTTTGCACACAGAATACAGATATAAACATTTCAGTAGCACTAATGGCTAAAACCAAAATTGCACTTTATCTGACAGTGTATGATAGCTTGGCAGTGTTCTGTCTGTTTATGTCAACACAAGTCTGAAAGAATTCTTTTGTAACTTTACTGCAGGTTTAAATGTATTTCTTCATATCAAAGTGTGAAAGTTAGTAACACGCTGGCATAAAAAATAAGGTAAGGTCAAACAATTCAACAGAATTTAATAACATGATTTAATTTCTTTAATTTAAATCACAAATGTACAGTAAATCTCTGGATCAAACATCTTTTTCTATTGGACTCTTTCCATATCTAGAGAATCTACAACTGAAAAAGAACCCCCAAAATAAGAAAACAAACCCAAAAAACATCAGATCTTTGTTCAAAATAAACACTGTTTTTTAACCACTAAAACTATTTCAGATTATTATCTTGTTCTTTGGCCTTTCAGCACCACGCACAAAATTCAAGTTTCTGGCATTTMATTTTTGCTAAGTTTCTTCCTACTATCTTAACAGCCAACTATTAAGCGTGTGTTCTGGAAAGGTTTAAGCTTMAATGATGTTTGCTCTCATTTAAAGTGAAATACATGCACTCAAGGAAGCTCCCTGAATGCAAGGGATCTGGAAAACATTAAAATTAAAACAAATATTTTATGAACAGTTTCTAATCAAATATTTAATTGAACAAGTACTAACATGCATGATAGCAATAAGATGTAGTTTTGGCATGKATGTATTTTTGATTTCTGCATGTATGTTTGATGACCCACTGAAAAGCCACTGGAATGCAGACTTGATTAGAAGTTAATCTCATTTCACACACTTGACTCTGTCAGCCCACCCTAGTGTTTTTGCACATTTATTACCTATCTGTAAAAGAGAAATAATAAAATATCTTTAGCTTCTAGGACATCAAGTACATAAATATTAAAATAATTGCTGATATGTTTTTCTCATATAGAGTGCAATATTAGGAATTTATATGGAATTTATAATTTATTTGAAATATAAGGAGCTGTCATGATTTATGATTGTTGAAGGGCTGGTGGTATTTTTTATCTTTTTTAGAGGGGTARCAGTGAAACATCTGACACTGATGACTGATGTTGAATAAGGTGTAATGTCAGTTCTAGGTTAGAAGATGCAAAGAAACCCTCCAAGCACAATATCATGGCTGAACCTAAGTGTTCTTTGAATATCCACTTCAATGAAAGTCCACTGAAAAATATATATTTTTAAAAAAGAATTTTTTGCAATGTTATCTCAAAATCAATTTGTGGTAAAAAAACCCAAACATYTATATGGAGCTAAGAATTTATTGACAGCCCAATAAATATTTCAACAGAATGATAAAAATGCTGCAATTACAAGAAATCCTGTTACAATAGCACTGTCTTTCACAGTCCTAATCAATATAGAAAAGTCACAATAATAATACACTTCTATTATTACAAACACTAATCTAAATTGCCAGATTATGCCAAGGCAAGTTCAGGAAAGCCCTGAGTGCCTGCATTGTCAGGTCAATACAAAACTCGTGTTTTTTTGACTATTAATGGCAGGCCTATTTACTTGTATATCACAAGTGGACCTATTTTTATACCAGTCCTTGCAAGGTTGTTTACTTCCTCATGTGTCTGGGCAATCACCTATCCAATTTTAATGTGCAGATGCCCATTTTTGCTGATATATTCAGCTTTCTTTCAGCAGAATTTGCATCTCATGTCTTTATTTATTAATAGTAAAGTCAAGCTTAGATGAAAAAAATTTGAGAAAAATCTAATTATTTTGAAAGAAAAGGAACTCTGGGAGAAGTTGAAAGACASAAACATTTCAGTAATGCAAAGGAATATAAATAATGTTGTTGTTTAGACAATTAATTTTGACAGAGCACATAGACTGTTTTCCCTTGTGCAAGTTATTAATATCATACTCCTTTACAAGAAACTCTCTGCTAGACATTTTGACACAGACCACAATGAAGAAAACAGCCTGGTATTATTTTAGGAAGACAATCTCTGCACAAATTTTCCCAACTTGTCTTCCCCAAGAAGACACCAAACAACTGAGCCTGGAAAATAGGTGTATTTTCACAGTTAAATCTTTCTCTTTGCTAATGAGAATCTCATCTATTTTCAACAATTGTAATTCTAAGGTAGTTTTTGATGGAAAAAAAGCCAAAACATTTAAGAAACATGTTTATTCTGAGTGGCAAGCAGCTGCACTGTTGGGTTTACCCGTGTATTAGCCCCATATCTGTCTTAGTTTAGCATATGAAACTGAACAGGCTTTGCAAATGCTGTTCAAGAATATAGTCCAGGAGAAGGTTAATCTGTTTTCTTGGGCAGGTGTCTCTCTTTCTATGTATTCTTGTTGAACTTGCTCTACAGTTTATGACCAGCTGAGCACCAGCTGGATGAAGACGTGAACCTGCTTCCCAGAACACGACTGAGAACTCTAACAAAAAGCTACTGAATTGGTTATTTTCCTAGACCCTTTCAAGTGATATGAAAATTTAATTAAATAACTGGAGCAGAGCCAAGGTCACAGTACCAGATTTCTTTGCACTGAAAGCTTAAAAGGACATTTTACTGGTTTATAGGAAGYCTTAATTCATTACAGATTGAAAATCAAATAAGAAGGGTTCTTCTATGGTCAATATTCAAAGTAGACAAACTTTGTACATAATAGTGTGTGAGATGGGTTGAATGAGATCGTACATGGCCTGATGTTTTTTAATGTTTAAGAACTATTTATTGAAAGGTTTAGTTCCTAACTGATGCAACAAATATATAATTATCCAAACATCTAATCCAAACATCTATTTGTGCCACCAAAGACCTTAGCCCTCCATCCCCAGATCACCTTATTATTCATAMTCTGCGAGTGTTAATTTAATCCCAGACTACATATTTAAGCTAAAGAACAGGTTTCTAGTTGGKAAAACAAAAYAAAAMAAAACAAACCCCMAAAAAAYCCCAAACAAACAAAAAACCCCACCCCAACAAACWAACAAAAAACTAAAACCAAACTGAAACAAAACAGACTAACAAAACTAAAAAACCCAAACATCTAAAGAATTCTGTATGATTTTTATGACTGGAACTCTACATATTCTAAAATCTACACAATCTTTCAGAGCCTTTCTAGTCATCCTGGCACCCTTAAACAATACAYTTTGTCATATGAGAGATATGTGCTTAAATTTCTGCTATGAAAACAAGACTTGTGTTTTCTCAGTACTATTATTTTAGACATTCTGCAGTGAAAGAAACACGTAAGATGTTATAATGACATATTGTAGCTATAGCACACCACTGTAACATGGATGTGGCCTGTTTCCTCAGGAGGAAGATAATGGCCCCTGGCTTGCAGGTGWGAAGAAACAGCCAGTAAAGTTCATGCACCTGGAAGTGTAATTTAAGTTTTTAATTTAATTTAAAAAGAAGTGGGACCAATTAGCAGATATTCAAATGAGAAAAGAAGTGCAGGCATACTTAAATGCAAAAGTATGTTACTGAGGTGCTGCAATGCAGCTTTAAAGGATTTCAGTTTTACCAAAAGACTTAAAAGGAAAAGCCCTAGAAACTTCTATGGTCTCCTGGCAGCTATTGGCTCTATGCCAGGGCAGAGGCATGGATTGGTCTCTTTTCCTGTCTTTCAACTGTGTAGCCATTCTCTATTGGGCAGCATGCCAAGGATACCTCTTCAACCATTAGATACTTAATGGGCTGCACAAAGCCCCTCCTTGGCTTTTTTGGGGTGCTTTACCTGGTGCTGTGGTCTCTCTGCACTTGTGTATGGCTTATTTGTGTTTGCATTATACTGTTTGTTATTCCTCCTTCTATTAAACCCTTTTCTCTTACAAGGCACACCTGAAGAAGTGGTCTCGCTCTTATTAACCCAATCTGAGAGGCTGCGGGTTCACCCCTCAGAGACTTGATCCATCTCCACCTGGCTCACTCCACTCTGGCCATGTGTAAGAATGTATCACTGAGGCTAATTTCAATATCTTAAATGGTCAAATATTTGCAGATCTATTTACAGAACAAGTCAGCAAATTGTCAAACTAATTTCTGGAATAATGCTACAGATTCTTTGATAGATGTTTGTGTTTATAGAGTGATTCCCCTGAGACTTGACTGCCACTGTTAGTAARTCMAATAATTTCTTTCAGAAATTGCATCAAAGATATTCAGGTCCTCTTAAGCTCCATTGAATGGGCAGCCTCTTATTTAYTCATTTATTCCTTGATTTTTTTTTCCTAATTTTTAAATCTAATTGATTTGAATTGAACTGTCCCCARGCTGTTTGGGAAACTTTATTCCTTTATTMTGTCTTTCAAATTGTGTTTGTTTTGTTGGTTAGTTGTTTCTTTTTTGTTGTGGTTTTTGCTTAGGTTAGGTTTGTTTTGTTGTTGTGTGTTTTTTTTTTCCCTCTTTTCATTGGCAGCATGTTTGCTTCAGCTTTTTTCTTCCTAAGGTTTCACAGTTCCACTCCATCCCTTTCTATTAATGATGGTGAACTATAATGGTGATTAAAGAACTGCTCAGTTTTTAAAGAATATGAGCTCCTGGTCATCAAAATGACTTCTCAAAATTTTTAACTTAAAATTGATGTTAATATACTTAGAGCTTTTCTATTTGCTGCATTTTCTTCTGAATGTGRACTGCTCCTTCAAATTAAATATCCTCTCCCATTTTAATATGCCAAAAAAGACCAGAAAAAAATATTGAACATTCCAAATTTCTTTATTRTACTTTTTACAACGACATGATCTTAAAATACAAGGGGCCATTATTTRCCTTCTCATATTTCTTGTTCTTTTTTTATTTTACCAGATGCAAAAGAATGTAACCAAAAGTATAAAGAAACAACAGGTTTCTCAGCTTTTTTTACATTATGTTTTTTTGGTTTTTTTTCTTTTTTTACCTTAATAACATTTCATTAACATTTAGCATTTGCCACAAAAGTGTTTCCTTGATATAAGAAAGCATTATGCTTTTGAAACCAAAGATTGTGAGATTTTTTTGTTTGCTTGCTTGTTTATTTTACATTGCATAAACWAACCTGTTTATGTTTGAGAAGTTCACAAAACCACACCTTATTAATGAAAGAACATGGTATTACTTTTTCACTCATCTACATGGTTTCATTTATTTAAGTTTATCAGCAGTTTGTAACAGTTGCCCTTGTATGTTTAAGTAGGACATAAAGTGACTCAGACCACATGTTGAAGACTGTCGTCCAGCACTGCCCCTGCTCTATCTGTTCTGTTGTTGGAAAGATTAATTTTCCAGTATTATGATTCTAAGAGCTTTCACAAGTATTATATCAATTTTTGAAACAAAACCAGTAGTGTAGTACTGAGCTACAACTTTAACACAGAATTAGAGCTTGAGTATGCATTATTGATTGCCTTCTTTCTCTTAGTCTGATTTTTGATGAATTTCACTAATGTAATAACCACACTGCATCAGCAATTCAACATGAAAAGGCCTGAGGTTTACAAGGGATTTTTTAAATTTATATTATTTTTAAATYTTCCAGATCCTGTCACATTAGAAACACTTAGATGCTGAGAATTTTAGACAGTGGTCCTACTTGTGAATCTATTACAGACTGAATTCTTCCATAAAACCCATCCACAGCAATGTTTTAAAAATCTGATTCTAACCATTGACAATCTACCCTTATTAAAAAAAAAAAAAAAAAAAAAAAAGGTAGTAACGAAATTCATCATTTGTTTCCAATTAGTCATTCTGCAGAAATAATTAATCAAAAATCACACTGGTGTAAGAAATTAATTTCCTTCTGAGTAAACAGAAAGCTATGAAAAAAAAAGATATTGTGACTTTACGCTGTAATGGGTTTTACTATCCCAACCATTTGTTCTCTACTGTWGCTAAAGCTTTTCCTCCTACCAGTCAAAAAATCCATTTTGTCTTTAATGTTTCAAAGTGACAAATCAGTTTGTCAGTAGCTATAATGTATTTTCCCCATGATTTTATTTTCCCATTGCTAGCATTAATTAATAGTTTTCAAATCTTATGTCATGTTTTATACTTTAAAACATGCAAATTCATCGGGTATATCCACTTTCTATAATATTCCCAGACTTGTATAACCTCTACTAATCTGCCTCATTTATTAATAATAATAGGAAACAGATCAGTTCTACCTCAGGTCTCAGCTGCCTGTGAGAACTGAGAACATTAGGAACATTCACAACAGGAATGTGCTGTAATCCATCTGCCACAAGCTTATGCTGTCAGTGCTAGATGAGAGGGATGTGACACATTATATGAGCTTCCAACAATTTCTCAGTCACTGTGATAATGGGAAAAAATGTGGAGTGCRTTGCCTCTTCCAGATACATTCACCACCTTAAAAATGCAGCAGCATCTGTTTTGCATGATTTCACTTGCAAAATTAATATTACATTGGAAAAAAAAAAGTGTAATAGTATGATTTTTCTTCAGATTTTTCATAATTTCTAATTGCTTTGTGTACTCCTATACTTGAAATAACAAAGTTGGAAATTCACTCTTCTCTGAATTACTCAGACTAATATACATTATTAGCACAATGTGATGTGGCAACTTTTATGGTTAATTTTACATACTGTGGAAAAGGTCTTCKAAATTATATGCCCTGGGAAAAGCTTTATACCAGTGGTTTTTAAAAMTTTTCTATGTATCTTTTAGGATAAGAGTCTACAAACAAATCTGCAGTATTAAACCTCCTTATATTGTATTCAAGTGCAAATACAATACACACAGCACAGATATCTGTGTGAATTTCTGTGTGCTTGTGTACACATGAAAGCACGTCATTAGCAAGAGTATCTGAAAAGTTATCTTTTCTCAGGTGGTTAGAGCCTTGTGGATAGCATGGGACTTAAATTCATAATTTGAACTTAACATTATTGTTATATTCAAGTAAACATATTAAGTGCTAAATCATAATTAATTTATAGATTTTAAAATAGACTGTATGTAGTTCTAATTAAATGGAAATATACACTTTAGCAAGCAGTATTCAACACACAAGCGCACTGAGCAGTTGATATGCATCTGTTTGTGTGCTTAACTTTCCCCTTCTGGGCAAAATGTTTAGATCATGTAGTAAGAGGAGTACAATTTTGATGTGAGAGGAAATAGTCAATTCACACATTGAAGTGTTTTGGATTTTTTACATAAATAGCAGATAGCCAGTTACTTGGATTTCATTCTCTTCCTTTGAATTTTCTGTTCATAATATGGAGCCCACCTCCTTTCATTATTTTTATTTCTTTCAAATATTAGAATTTTTTTTTACACCACTGGTGCAATTCTGATCTAAAGAACATCTATATATTTTTTTCTATGCAGCTTCATAATCTTTTGAAGTTCATTTACAGAAATATAAAACCTTACCAGCTTCAAAAGTAAAAATATGTAATTTCAAGTGGCATTTGACTTTKTAATTGATCTTTTACTAAGTCATACTGTGTGAAAAATATTAATGTAAGGGTCAAATCCTCAGAGAAGACTGAAGCTCAAATTTGTTGTCTCTTATTTTTCATCCCTTCACAACACATTTAGAGTGTGATGGTGATGCTTTTGATGTGACATATCCTGGTAGAAGCATTAGAAAATAAAGGTCCCCTTTCATCTATAAACCTGACTTTATGTATTTTTTTTTCCATTGTGAAATTGTCTGGCAATTGTGAAGAGTATGACAGTGGTACTTAATTAATAATATATTTCATATTTCATAGTTTAGATATTTAATTTGTATTTGCCTTTTGACATTTGTAATTGGAGATTTCTCATGTTTAGCTCATAATCATGCAAACAAAAATATTTGTAGCAGAAAACCAAGCTATTTTTAATGCATATAAAAGAACAAAAGCCCATGCCTATAAAAGAAAAAAACTATCATGGAGTTAAAGAAAAAATGAAACAAACTGCATTCCTCTTATGGGCCACACTTGCACACAACTGGGATTATGATGTTTGTACAGTACCTGACCTGCCTGATATTTTTAGGTCTACTTTAATAAGCTTAATATTTTCTATAAATATTTTAGCCATTTTTTGAGATAAAAAGTTAATCACCTTTCCTTTGAACTTCAGTATTSCAAAAAGAATTTTAGTTTTACATTTTCTGATGGTGGGGTACAGGCAGTGTGTGGCCATGGGCCTTTTCATCCTAGTCCTTCTCTACAAAATGACTTCTTGTTTMAAAAAGGTCCAAATCAGTGAGACAGT
Organism: Alauda arvensis; assembly: GCA_902810485.1. Taxonomy (NCBI): domain Eukaryota; kingdom Metazoa; phylum Chordata; class Aves; order Passeriformes; family Alaudidae; genus Alauda; species Alauda arvensis. The sequence goes on from CADDXX010000112.1 coordinate 1,567,070, forward strand.
CGCAGCCATTGAGTAAAATTTTCTGCACTTATAAATAAGTATGCTACAATAGGGCCCTTATGGCTTGTACAAAATAACAGAATCTCTTCTACCTCTTTTATCCTTCTTGCTCTCATTCCTATTTCCACAAATGCCTGCAAAGCACTATCATGATCTTATGGATTTGTTCTTAACATTTATACTGCTAAGTGTTAAAAACTGAGCTTATTCACCAAAGCAAATACCTAAGATCATGACTAATACCTTCTCACTGCTTCTTTGTATTCTGAATGAGACTTCTTATATCAGTCTGCAGTATCTTCTTTTATATTTACCTTGTGAAATGTCTGGAGGATAAGTTCACCTTTTTGTTCAATGTTTGTACTGCTCAAGGGAGACTTAGACTGTGACAAGGGGCCCTAGGCAGTTATATAAAAGGCAATGCAGGAAAGGGAGCATATTTCACTATGACACATCTAAGAAAACGGAAATTCTACAAAATAACAGAGGAGACATCACTACCTATAAAATTGTGAACTCTTCAGAGAATAGAGCCACTCAGTTCAGGTCTGAGTTCTGTACACCATGGATGTAGACAGAACCTTGTGGCCACATAAATGAGTTTCACACCTTTCTATTAAAAGTGTRTTTATATGAGCATTGGTGAAATTTATATTTTGCCTAAATCTTAATTGTGATGGCTGACCCCAACTGACAGGTAAGTAAGTASCCACACAGTTGCCTGGTTACTCCCCCCAGTATATTGCTGGGCCTGATGTTATGAGCTGTGAGATATCTTTTKGGTCAGTTGGGGTCTGCTGGCCCAGCTCTGTCCTCACCCAGCTTCTTGCCCCCAGCCCACTTTTTGGAGGCAGGGTGAGACCTTAACATGTGCGGGCACTGTTCAGCAGGAGTTAAACCTTGGTAAGCTGTCAGCACTGATTTGGTCATAAATCTAAACCACCCATAGTGTCTGCCAGGAAGAAAATAAATTCCATCAGAGTGAAATCCAGTGTTATATTGGACATTTCCCCCCCCATTTTTAAAAGATATGGTCATTGAAAAACTACTTTTAATCACTATCCTAAATATTCTGTCCTTTTTCTAATTACACCAAAGTGTCAACAAATTAAATAGTATGTTTTATGATAACTTTTTTTATAATCTTTTTTAAAGGGTGTTTTATAGCACATTTTAAAAATTATTTTATCTAACATTCTCTTGCTGATCATTAATTCCATGGCTGAAGTGAAATGATTAGGGAGAAATTATCCTCAAACCAGACTAATGAGAAACTGTGATCAAAAATKATTTTGGGATTGTTTTCTACATGTGAAAATACAATGCTTTCTCATAGATATTTAGTTAATGGACCTGCTCTTCTGTGCATCCTTTTATTTATTCTGAGTGTGCAATAGGTTTCAAACAGTATTTATTTTTTGGGGAAACACTTGCAGATAAATAGCAAACTCTGGTACCATTCTACTGTTTTGCTAGAAAGATAAGGAAATAAAGCAAATKAATATAAAGCAAAATAGATCCAGTTACATATTTCCATTTCTCATTACTTAAATATAGGAAATTTTGTTCAAATTCAGATACATTTTTAATATTTTGTTTGGAAGATTTACATATATTTTGTTTCAGAAAATGCCAGATTTATGTTGTCACTCACATATATTAAATCCCACCTATCTGAGAAAATTCAATATATGATGACAGATGTTTTGAAATATCAGTCTGAGGTATGTGTATGCCAAAGCATCCAGCAAAAAGAAAACTATTTAATACAYCTTAGAAGAGAAAGCCCAAGTCTAGTCTCTTACAAAGGTACTTAATACCAGGATAAGAAACCATCTGGATGTAAGAAATGCCTCAGTTAAAGCTACAAAATAGTAAATAATACAGAGAATGATATGTAGAGAGCATTGAGGAGTAGCTTTAGTTACACTTCAGTTGAGTCTAACAATTGCACAGCAAATGATTCCTGGCCTTTGTTAAAGCAAATAGACTGGACTCTTTTATTTAYCCAAGAATGTAAATAGAGAAGTCCATTGGACAGATGGAAATCCTGCAGCATTTGAAAGACTGGAAAATTCTATAGGGCTTCTAATGATATACCTGATAATATTAATGGGGCTGGCACTGAGATACAGAATAGCCTGAGTGAAAGAAATTCTAACTGTTCTTGGTACCTTAGACAACAATAAAGCTGAAAGTGTTTGTAGATACATCCAGTACTAGGAGCACAATAATTTAGAAAGTAATCCATACACCAGTTTTGTGTCTGTAGGACACAGCCAGTGCARGAGATATGTAAGAGCAGCATGGGTCAGCTTGCTCACTGTTTGCAAAGGACCACTTTTAGCATGTCACAGTTATGAGGTGTCAGGGAATATCACAACAGTATCACTTAATATGTTACTGGAGCTGTTTCCCTCTTTTTATCTCTTCACTTCATGAATTTTCAAAAGCATGCTTTTTACTATTCAGATTATCAGTTAAAAACTCAGCAGTTAAAACAAAGTAAAAGGATGTGTACTCTTTTGAGAGGTACCACAACCTCTCTGCTTGGAGATTAATCATTGATGCAAGCTCACCCAAATTTCTGGGCAAATTTATTTASAAGTTTTAAGTTCTGGAAAAACTTTTATTTCTAACTCAACTTTTATGTATGCCTAACCTTTAAAACACATAAACCTTTAAAGATTCATCCCTGAATTTTTATTTACTTCTAAAAGTAAAATAACCAGTAATTTTAAATTAAGTAGAAGTAATACACTAATTAGAGCAGAAATTAAATTTTCTTCTTACACTTTTTCTTCAGTGCATCTATTTGTTTTCCCCTGTCTTTATCAATATTGCCCCTGCTTTCAGTTCTGTGGTACATTAGGTTCTTGCATCTCAAGTGCTGTCACTTATCTTCCTTTTTCACACATTGCCAAACTCCTGAGGCTTGCAAAACAAATGAAAATGCATGAACAGTTCCTTCTTTTCTAAAAAAAAAGCAAACAGAAGTAAAAATAGCRTATCAAATTACATTTTAACAATGGTTCAAAGGGAAACTTTGAAATGAGATTCAATTCTGACATAAAAAATAGAAAATATTTTGCTTTTTAAAAGTACTATTTATAAAAATAGTATTTTTTTGATATTTACCTTTGCATTAGATTCTCTTTTGACTTAAAGTCTTTATGCTAGCTGCCTATACTTATCTAGTATTAATAGAGACAATCACTTCCAGAATTGTATTRTTTTTATTTGAAGAGAGGTATTTAGCATATCTATTTTAATTTAAGGAAAAAACATAAAAATTAGACTTTTATAGATATCAGAAAYATGGAATAAWAATAATAATTTAACTCATACTTTATTAAAAGTCACAGCCTGGAGAACTAGATTCCCTTTCATTGTTATGAATTTGAGGTGTTTCAGTTATGCTAAGATTCTCATGGATCTATATTTTTGTTYTTTAGAAAACAAATTTGTTATTTTTAACCCTTGCCTTTTTTTTTTCTAGCATAATAATCCCAAAGGCATATTCATATTTGTCAAAAACCATTTCAAAAGCTATACATTTAGTTCATTTTCTGGAGGGATGAATGCTTTTTACACCAAAAAAACCTGTTTCATATTCTGCCGTTTGCAAAATGACTGTGTGCTTGCAAAAAACCCTTATTGTCTACGAGATAAAATGGTGCCTTTTTAACATTTAAGACCTTCGACAGTAGTTGTCTGAAGAATTTAGACATTAATCCCATTCTTACAGCAATTTTGTGCAACTATTCAGCAGCAGGCATTAAATATCATTCACTAGCAACATCTACATCTGAATTTAGGATAATTTGAGTGATGTTTTATTGACAATTGTAAATAAAGATACTCTCCATAAGATCTTCCAACAACAAATCCCGTTAATATGTTTTATCTTACTATTATAGATGTCTCAACCAGAAGCAGAATTTTTAAAATGTTAGCAAATTCTATTTCTAAGGAATCTGAAAACCGTATACAATATCCTTATTAAAATGAACAGATGAGATGTTAGGATAGCAATTTTAAGAGCTAGAAGTAGAAAAATTAGTAATATAGATTTTGAAACAAAGATTAGGAGATTTGAACTCAAAAGTTCAAACCATTAGTTTTCATCCCTTTTCTCCTTTCTTGTTTGACTAAGTCCTGCTTCCACTCATGAACATGAAATCAGATTAATTTCTGCCTTTAACAAAACACATTTTTAATCTACATATTACATGATCCAGTTTAGGAACTATGGTTTTCGGCATTCTGTTTCTTTTCAAAACCTATATTTTCAATATCTAGCATAAAGTATGATAAAAATGAGTAAGTTAAACACTTTTTTTGTCTGGCAGAGAACAAACCTGTGTCTAGGGTTCCTAACCGATAGATTCACACCAAACACAGAGGTAGGCTTCAGTTGTTCAAACATCAGTCTCTAGAATAATTTCAGACTGGAAGTAATACCCTTCCTGGTCTCCAGCTTCTCCACTCCAGGGGAATGTATGTCTCCCATAAGTCTTCTGTCCTATCWGCAGTTCTGTGCAGATGACTTGGTGTTCTAGAACATCTAATGGCTGTTCCTCCTTCTGTGCAGCTTGGAACTTGGGCTCATGTGTCTGCAGGGGCTCTGTAAGGATCCTGTCAGCTTCATTTTCATTTCTCCTGGTGCTGCAGTCTGTTCATCTCTTCTGGAATTTTTTGTTTTGGTTTGGTTTGTTTTGATTTGGTTTGGTTTGTTGGGGGGTTTTTTTGGTTGATTTATTTTTTTGTTTGTTTGGGGTTTTGTTTTGTTTGTTTGGTTTGGTTTGGTTTGATTTTGGGGTTTTTTTTGCTAGGCAGCCCAGCTTTTCAGCGAGAGCACAGATGTAGGCATGTGCACCATTTTCACTTGTTTCAGTGGGAGACCTCTGGGTGCCCTGCAGCTCAGGCTTTGAGAGGAAGTCTCCARTGTGCTGGGATGGTAGATGTTGTTGAGGCTTGTGTTTTGTGCCCTGTGGCACATCACAACATGTTGAGCAGTCCTGTGCTGKCCTCATTTGCTGCTGGATCCCTTCCATATGCCCCTGTGCACAAACTGCTGTACAAACCACTGCATTTGTGCATTTGTATTTGCTGTGCTCCTATTTGTTGGTCACCCTCRCTTTAGCCTGCAGGAGTATTGGCCAAGAGTGCTGGGGTTGCAGATTTTGCTTTGGTTAGGTTTATCAATAACAAAAAGAAGCCAGAGAAAAAAAGCACTCAAAAATTACTGCAGAGAAAGGTATTTTGATTTTTTAAGGTAAAAGTGACATATTTCACTTTAAACATGCTGRCACAAGATCAGCATATTTGCTTTTATGTTTAGCTCTGCTGTCTCATTGTTTAACACCTGGGTTTGGAGATTTCAGATTTCCKCTTTGGAACCACCACAGACTTGACAACCCTCAGAAAAATATTTTTGAAGATCTGGCTGCAGAGGGAGATACCGCTGAGTGCTTGAAACAGCAGAATCGCAGAATCACAGATTCAGATAATTTACTGGAAGTGGGAAAAGCCTTCTGCAAATTGTGCTGTCTAAAACCCCTCTTCTCAGAGCAGGGTAAAATACTGCAGGTGGCTCAAGTCCCTGCCCTGTTGAGTTTCACAGGACAGAGACTCCACAACATCTCAAGGCACCTTGTTCACTCTTTGACCACCCTTGTGGTGAGTGTTCTTATGCTGAAATGCAAATTCATCTATTTCAGTTTATCTCTCTTGACTCTTGTCCTGTTACCTGTCAGAAGAGTCCCTGTCAGAAGAGTCTGGCTTTAACTTCTTTGCCACCTCTCAATCAAGTGTTTTTGCAGACTGATAGGATACCCCTGAGTCTCCTTCTCTCCAGGCTGAACACTTCCAGCTCTCTTGTCYTGGCTATTGTTCTCAGTCCTCAGTCAAGCAGTCTTAGAATGTCCATGTCTCTCTTGTGTTGGCCAGCCTGCACCTGGACTCAGCACACTAAATGTGACTTCAGTAGGAGGAAGGACCACCTCCTCCCTCACAGGATGTGATGAATCGCCACCTCARCCTGTGGAAAATGCTTTTCCTAATGCAGGCCAGAAGGCTCTCTGCCAAAACACCACTTTTCCATGATTCCACTGCCATCAGATTGGATAAAAAAGTTAGTCCCTGGGAGAGCTCTGGGAGCAAAAAGCTTGTTTTCAGTCTTTGCTGTCAGGAAATATAGACTGTGAGACTATGGGAGGGAGATTAATCAGAAAGAGAACACCCATAATCTGGTGTCTGGTGTCCCTGGAGAACACAAGCATGATGGAGGGACAATTCCAAGAGTAATTCCTCACTTGGCAATGTGATTACTGGGCCCCTTTAAATCCCCTAGGTATGCTCTACATGCCATGTGAGACAGAGAAAGAGGAGTGTATTGCATGACATGCTGCTGAGTCATACCAGGGTGCGTGAGTAAAATGAGTAGGGTCCCTACCGTGTTGGGGCCTGTGCCATGCAGAGACAATGTAAGCATGTAAATTGCCAGCCTAGGCACAAGCTGCACCATGCCAGCTGGCTTCAGTGCCCRGCATTTAGTGCTCTCATGTAGATGTGGCTGTAGAAACAAACTTCAAGTAGCATTCASAACATTTTATCCTTACTGTCTTCAATTTAGTTGTATCCTTCCTCAAAGAGTGAATAGTTTCTAGCATAACTGCCAAACTTTAGTCAATAGAAACTTTTTTTCTGAAAATATGAACACAATTTATCTTAGATGCCAACACAATTTTCTGATTGGAAAGGCAGAAATATTTATTTTAGATAAGATTAGTACTATATTGAATTAGGTGATCTGTTATATCTTATGGTATCAAATAAAAAACATTGTTTTTAGTTAAAGTACATTTCATTAAATGGAAAACAAATCACAATGGATTTTAAGAATCATTCGTCTATGGAYGGTGGTCAGTAGACAGAATATCTAAGAAGCAAACATAACAAGCATTTTCAGATAACAAATTAATACATTTAATTTGGCTGAAAGGTACTAGTGAGCTGGAAAAGCTTGAGTMTGTGTATAGTCAGCCATGCTAGTTAAATGCCAGAAGGGAATTCCTGACTGAGCAAACTAATTTCTTTCTAGAGTTGCTATGATTTATTTCTTATAGAATTGTGGGGGKTTTTGTTTATTTGTTTCCACATAAACAAGCAATGAATAATTGTTCTTTTTTTATTTTTAACTTTCAGTCCCTATAGATTGCTGTGGCTAAATTACTTGGCAGGTATCCCATTGCCCATTCCACATGGCTACGTACTGTACTATTGTTTCTGCTTTTGAAAAGAGAAAACAAATCTCAAGTCAAAAACATGCAATATTGAGACAAGATGCAAACAACCTCCTGTGATTTATTGGACATGACTTCCACAAGAATAATCTCAGGCATCCCATACAAAGGTGTTTACAGAGTATGCATCTTGCTGCATTAGTCTTAAGTTTGTATATTTAATGTGTATTTTTGATGGGTTATTTTCCCACAGCCAGTTCCTACATATGCATGCAGTCTAAGATAAAGGGCTGGGCATTTTATACCACTATTACAGTGTATGCAAATTCATATTTGTATGCATTAATGAAATGTAGTCTCCATTTGCACTCTGAAGGAAGATATCTGYAGGACTACATTTGCATTTGACTAGTCCAAATCTATCATGAATTTGGCAATATATACATTAATGTCAGCTGCTGGCCTTGTGAATGTTGATGGCTGTTCTTATTGAGCATCAGTCTTGCCTACTATATGAGAATACTGAAGATGGATAACCTTTTTTTTTTTTATTTTAAGTGACTAAAGCACCTTTGGTGGGATGTCTCTTTCATATTGGCTTGTCCACTTAGTGATGTGACTTCRAAGTGCTTTTTAGCTCAGCTGGAGATGTAGTACATGTTAGCACGATTTCTCAATGTTTTGAAATGTGGGACAACCTATCTAAAAAAATAGATCAGAATGCTTCAACATTTTTTTAAAGCACGTTTCAGGAGCTGGGGAGGAAACTACAGAGGTGAAAAAGACTTGGATTCATCTGGTTGCCTATTTCTTGATATTTCTTATAAAGCAGCTATTATGTATCAACAATATAATTTTCGGTTCTACAAATAAAAATTATTTAATGATTTTTATAAGTCAAACAATTGTTTGTGAGGATGTAAAAATCCTGTCATCTTTGATGAAATGGTGTTGAACTAAATATTACACCTTAATGGACTAGAGGGGGAAAAAAAGTAAGATTCTTCCCAAGGCAAGCAAATATCTTTGGCAYATTTTTTAAAAATTGGAGTTAAAAAGAAACTGACATATGTATTTGAGCATCTAAATGTGCACGTTAGTATACTATATAGCAATCTTTTGCAGCATTGTTTTTTTTATAAGTAAGAATATATAAGTGTAACAAAATCAAATGTTCTGTAATTGTAGATATATGAATCAGGGCTTATGATGAATAATTAATTCTGTACTTGGTGCATTTCTAACCATTTTTTTAATAGTTAATAAGATTACATGGACTGGAAATTTTTCTTAAAAATTAATTCATATAATGCTTTCTAGTCTAAGGTAGATGTGTAGATTTTCTCTGTAGTTAATTCTAAAAATAAATCAGAGGGAATATATTACCTTTCTGAGACATTTACATCTGTAGACAGAATGGAGTAGATGTTTCTACTAATTTTCTAATTTTCTAATTTCCGCATGACTGAACCTAAGCAAGATAAAATTTTACTTTTTTTTTTTTTTTTTAATTATCTTTAAACTCCCCACTCCCACCACCACTCCCCAGGGATTCATTTCTTCACAGAGCAAAATAATGTTCTAAAAAGAAATCACAGCGTCATAGGGAAGGAATTATTTCTAAGTGTGATTTCTTTCTCACTTACTGAAGAAGTTGTATTTTCAGTAGCAAGTATGGTAGGGGAATACAAGGAGAAAATAAAAAGGTGTTTACAATTTCAGGTTTGACAARTAAACTAGCAGCTTGCTTTGAAATAAGCACATTTCAAGAACCAARTTGTGTACARCACAGAAAACCTGTTCCTCCCACYATRATAKAARYACTGTTGTCTGATAATCTCTCTAGWTTTCACTACTTGTCTTACTGGAGGGCTCATTGCTGSTGCCAGTACAGGCAGAACACACTATGTGAAACGTAACTGGGCTTGGCAGATATTGTTGTTTTTGATGTGACAGGTATTCTTTACGTGGTTCAGGAGTATGAGTCCACACTTGGTGTGATCTTATCCCAGGAACTGAAAACTTCTGCAGCTGAAGCGCTGCAGTGTTCCTCTTATGGCATATCTTCTGAGTCAGGGCAGTTAAGAGAGATCTAGCTGGTGGTTCCTGAGACTGCTGCAAAATGGCCAAATGAACAGAATGAATAGCTAAGTGGAAGATTTKCTTCAGTGGTTTAAGAGAGTTCAAATGCTCAAATGGATATCAGGCCCTTATCTTGTGYTGCATGGTCAATTTGGAGGCTGGGACTGAAAAATACTGGAAAATTAAAATGTTTGGAAATAACTATATACAATTCTATTAGCACATCAAAATCATTTCAAGATGGCTGCCCACAATTGTTTGATGATTTTAATCTTGTTTTCTCTGTTACTTGCAGCTAAAGAAAGAAATTAGGTATAGTAATACCTCTTGGGCTGTCCAGGGAGTATTGAATTATACATTAATAATTTCTAAAGGAATTTTTATATTTAATTATAATATTAAAAATTTGAACATTTTGATATCTTCCACTTTAAACACGGGACCAAATGTAGGATAAATTTCCCCTATACCCATTTGAAATTAAATTACAAAAAACATTCAAAAATCCTGTATRAGAATTTCTGATCTTGTTGAAGCAAAGATTTGCATTTGTTGGGTTGACTATGTACAGAGCATAATTTCGCTAAAGGATATATCATCATCTACCAGATATAGAAAGAGGAGCACAGTGAAGTGAATTTCTTTTTTATKTAAAGCTTTTTCTTTCCTAGCAGGGTTATTACATAAGCAGCTGACAGAGTTTCAATTCATGTTTTATGGTTTTTTCACACAGTTTATCTATTAGCAAACAGATATATACATGCTACTTCACCTGCTTACAAATGTAGACACAGATGTTCAGACACAACATTTAAAAAAAATCAGTTATTATTTTGGTTGATTAGGTTATATGCAGACATTTTGTAATATGATTACAAAGATAATTACAGAATCATTTTCTTTTCAACTATAATTAGCCTATATTTCAAGTTAATCATGATACCTCTTGCAAAATGTTTACATTGTCAGACATACACTGATAAGCTTCAGATCTAGGAACATTGTTAATTGCCTTATACAAAAATTATGAAATGATTCTGTGTTCTTGTTCTTTAATTATAATGTCTTTTTTTTTTCCCTGTGAATTGGTGTAGATACTTTCCCCTGGAGGGAAGTGAACAGTTAAAAAGCTTTGAACTCTGTGTTTTTAAGGCTTTTAATAGGATTTCCCAAATATTCAAAATTAATATGTGCAAAGCAGGCTTACCAGGCAAATTCTCTGCAACCCCTGGCAAAAACTCTTGGGGGTTTTGTGTATATTTTATAAACTGGTGTAGATTCAAAAAAGGTCAACCACTTGACATTCTTTGGCTGTACAGCAAATTCTGCAAGGATTCTCTTGTCACTCAATGTAAAAAGGCCCCTAAATTCAATTTTTTTTTTTTTTTCAGTTTCTCTAGATGCGCCTGAAATCTGGAAAAAAAATTAGTTTGCAGATTCTGGACGGGGTTTCTGGTGAGAGCTTATGTTTCCAAAGAATGCAGCCCATTTCCTCAGGAAAAAAAAAAAGGCAAAAACAAACAAAAAACCCCAACCCTGAAGCTTATTTCAAGTGATTATTTTGTCTGGCTTTGTTTTGCAAGCATGAGGAAAAAGAAATTGTCAGGTTTGCATATTTCTCATAAACATATTGAATGCCAGAAAACYTGAAAATCAGTGGTTTTCATTCTGTGATACAAAACCATTGCTGTTACCATGATTTTGAAGTCAAACAGAACAACCGAATGCAGATTATCCATATTATTCTGCAACAATGTTCAGGAGGAACAAAGCAGCAGGCTTCACATACAAATTCACAGGGACAGCTCCAAAAAAGGCAAAAAATAATTGTAGCAGWATTAGAGCTGATGTCTTTTCTAAACGGGAGACTCCTGTGGTTAACTTGGCTATTACCTGATTTAAATGGTGAGTCATAGAAGGTACATAGCCTCTACATGCTTCTTGCTGTGGCAGTGGGATCACTCATGCCTGCCTGTAGGACASCAAAAAGTGGTATCAGCAGGAAGAGTTACTCACTGGCATTGAACTGTTCCTTGTTCCCTCTGTTATGATGCCTGAGCTCTATGGCAGTACTGCATAGGAGCCAACACATTTGAGAAAAAAAGACTGATTTTACAAAGCCCATGAATCTGTAACCCTTATTACCATGGAGCACAGCTATGATTTTTCCCACTATTTTGAATAAGGCTATGATAGAGAAAAACATYCCTCTTTCTCAATTAGAGGAAAGAAGATTCAATTGCCTGGTTGAGAGATCGAAGCAGAATCCTCCCCTGATAAAGTCTGTACTCCTTCGTCTGTCAATTTATTCAATCTGTCTCTTAAATTTCCATTAATGAAAACATTTAACTTCTTCTCATAAGGATGAATAATAAGGATAGAGACAATCATTAAGACACTCTTCTCCCACATGGAACAGTTTTCCACAACTGCTAGGCTTGCCAGATTTATCACCAATATACTTCCATCTGTGTGACCACTGATAATGTAAACTGGAAAGGAGGAAAAACCTTTTGCTAGCTTTGTTTCTCCTACTCATGGATAATAATACCATTCCATTCTAATTTCCAGTCTATCYGAGATCTTGTAATGCTGGTAATACTCTACCAACTTGTTCTCTTAGTCCTTTTTTAGAGACAAAGAGGAAGTATAAGGATATAAAATGWTTCACATAAGGTCACCCAGGAGGTCAGTAGCAGAAATGAAGCTGTTATYTGGTGTCTACTGCAAGTGTCTGCATTAGAGTTTTAGTTCAGATTAAATATGGTCCAATCCATGTGACTAAATWAGAATTCATCCTAAGGGAACCCTCTAAAGCTGCATAGAGCTGACCATGGGTAACAACCATTTCTCTCTACAGATTCACTTCTATTGCAAATCAGAATATGTTAACATATTTGTCGGTTACATACACTAGGACACACCAAATAAAATCATAAACAGCAACAACAACGACACATCATATATCATCTATATCTATCTATATCTATATATCTATATCTATATCTATTTTTCTATACATATGCATACACATATATACCCCCCCCTCTCTGTGACATACAGGGCATCCTTTATACCAGGCTTGGGCTTTTTATTTACTGCTAGTCAATTAGAATGCATAATCTAGCTTAGTCTTACCTTTTCAACCAGATTGCCTCGGAGAAAGGTCCAGGAATGGTTGTTCTCTGGCCTCCCTTTGTTAGTAGAGAAATAGAAACTTCCACAGAATTATTTCTAAAATCTTAAGAGCTATCTCATGAATTGTGTTCCATCTTCTTATTTTCAAATCACAGAGATCTTTCCAGTAATTAAAATATATCTATGAGGGAATAAAGAGAAATGTTAAAATTAAGCATGGTCTTTTATCATCTTCTTATCTTAACATTTTATCTGTGACTTGCAAAGCTTTGAGACATTTGCATGAGGATATTTCAGGCTATGCATTATTGCACCCTAAGCAACTGTTATTCAACCTACACACCAATTTGAAATTTTAAAATCAGTTATGCTATTAATATCCAAGCTCTACYGACACATGAGATTTGTGTGGTTTTGGAAGTGKCAGGGCTGGGCYACAGKGTGGCTTCTGTGGGAAGCTGCTTAGAGGCTTGTATCCCTGTGTCTGGCAGAGCCAATGCCAGTCAGCTCCAGGACAGACCTGCTGCTGGCAAAGGTTGAGACAATCAGGAATGACAGCAAAATTTTTGTTCAATATATTGAAGAAGAAGAAAAAAGTTTCATTTGACATATGTACTTGTGGCCAGAGAAGAGCAGAGTGAGAATATGTGASAGGAACCACTMCATAGGGACCTAGGTCAGTGGAGAAGGAGGSGTAGGGAGTGATCCAGGCACCAGAGCTGAGATACCCCTGCAGCCCATGGTTAAGATAATGGTAAAGCAATTCTGTCCCTGCAGTCCGTGAAGTTCCGTGGGGATGCAGAGATCCTCTTTCCGCCTGTGGAGGAGGCTCATGGAGCAGGCAGATGCCTGAGAGGAGGCTRTAAACCATAGGAAACCTGTRCTGGAGCAAGTTCCTGRAAAGGACCTGCAATCCTGTGGAGAGAGAAGCCTGGCACAGGTTTACTGGTAGGATTTGTGACCCTGTGGGGGACCCACACTGGAACAGGCTGTTCCTGAAGGGCTGCACCCCATAGAAGAGTAATCCACATTGGACAGTTCATGGAGAGCTATTGCCTGTGGGATGAACTCATGGTGGAGAAGTACACAGAGAACTGTCTCCCATGGGAGAGACCCCACAGTGGAGCAGGGGAAGGTTTCCTTTCCCTGAGCAGAGGCAGAAATAAGTKATGAACAGACCATAAACCCCACTCCCTGTCTCCCTGTACCACTGGGGARGAAGGAGGTATTGGGAAGGAGGGAYGGSTGGGAGGAAGATGTTTTTTAAGACTTAATTTACTTCTCATTATCCTGCTTTGATTTTGTTAATAACAAATTAGATTAATATCCCAAAGCTGAGTCTGTTTTAACTATGATGATAATCAGTGAGGGATCTCTCCTTGTCCTTACCTCAACCCATGAATCCTTCACTATATTTTCTCTCTCCCATTCACTTACAGAGGAGAGTGATAGAGCAGTTTTGGTGAGTGCCTGACATCCAGCCAGGGTCAACCCACTACAGCTGAATATTAACTGATAYCTAAATTAGATATTGACTTTAAGAAAATATAGAATATACATTCATTATTAGCTTGCTTCAGTTTGATATTAAAAAGAAAAAAAAGGATATAATATATAAAAACATTTAAGTATCTAGAGTAAATTTCAAAGTTACTTTTAGTGATAAAGAGTTCTTTTTAAGATAAGTTTTRTTAACTTCGAAAGACACATGAATCCTAAATTATTTTTTTTTAAAAACACAAGTTCATAAAATGTAAGTTTTTTGCTCTATATCTTATGCAATATTTTCCTTAGGGAAAATAAATTTATTGTCATTCAAAAATTTTAAATATTTGTGCATGAACAACTGTGATGAGTTTATGTTGGCCAAACASCAGTGCACCTAGTGAAATAATTTATTTATTCTTTTGGGCTATAGTTAAGAAGAGGAGGGGAAAAGAAAACTAATGGCATGAATAAGGATCAGTAGAAAACACWTTAAGGGCAAARCAGGCTCAAAACTTTAAAAGATATAAAGAAAAAGAAATATTAACAGAATTGAAGARGATAATGAGAACTAAAACAAACCTTTAGAATATCTTTCTCCCCACCCCAGCCTTTCTTTCCTTCTCACCAACAGTGCAGGGATTCAAAATATGGCATTTTTAGTTAATTTGCCAGTTTTTAAGACCTTTCTTCACTTCACTTAGGGGAAGGAGTCTCTTTTGTTATGTCATGGGGTCTTCCTTATGGGAAACGTATTAAAATTATGTCAGACAAAAATCAAATAAACGCAAATGATGAGATTTATCAGATCACTGAAAAAATGCACTATGAAACTAAAGTTTCGTGAAAACAGTAGTTATTGAAATCCACACAGAGTGAAAAATATGTCAATGCCAAAAGTGAGTAACAKACTTTCAGTGCAAAGGGAAAACACTGACAAAAATTCAGGAAAAAAATGTGCTAGGGGTTTTASTATTATTTATAGACTGACATAAATACTGCTTTTGCAATTCAATCTACACACAAAAATACTGGTCAAAAGACTGATTAATTCACTAAAAGATACTAATAAGTGCAAAGAGAAGAGAGCTATGTCATTTCCTCTTCATTTGCCATTTCATCCTTCTGAGAAGGTTATCCTCATCAAGAGACTGTAACAAGATTAAATGCCATCCCTCTTAGTGTTTGAGACAGATGTGACACATTTTCAGCTTAGAAAGAAAATGGGCTGACTCTTTCAGTAGGATGGAGATTCCCTGAGGGATAGGATCTATTAAAACAGTTGACAAAATAAAAGAGTTGATGGCCGGAAACGGAAGTGCACACAGTACATGCAATATGTACCATTTTTCCTATGTGCAGAGTCATGTTGGCAGGAGGCAGTGTCAGCCCAGCCTCACCAGCACTGGTACRTTGTAGACAGAAGGAAGGTTATGAGTCTGAGCAAAGCCTGTGCAGCTGAATTTCACACAGCTCTGGGTTACTCTTGTCTCTTCTTTCTAGTGAGGCTGAATAAGGAATTCCAGCATGAAATTTCTTGTCCGGCAAGGTGAATGTTCTAAACACTGAGGCGGAAATGTATTTTTATCAAGGACAGCTAATAATTTATTTAAATAATATATGAAATACTGTAAGAGGTGGAGTTCTTAAAGTAGATTACTGATGCTCTTATATTTGCCTGCCTTTTGTGCTTATGTACACATTTCTTTATAGGAGATATATCTAGGATGAGAATTCAATAGATCTGGAAGAATTGGTTCCCCTAAATCGGAATTTAACCATGTATTAAGCACGAGTGCACCTGGAAATCTTCATTCCAGAATATAAATTGAGAAAATTAACTAAGATAACATTATATGTTTATAATTGTTATATTAATATATAATATACAAATGATTATTGTATAAACATATAATCATGGAAATGAGCTAAAATAATTCATGTCTATTATGTAAATTAKATACAGAAACGTGGATCCACAGGAAAATGAAGCCTAAGCTGCTTACTCTTTTAAAGATTTATGTGTTACTATGAGCATATTCCTGCTCTGTGATGCTTTTACCTATTACTCTAGTTCAGCCCTGCATCTTCAGCTATGGATTTTACGCCACTATAATTTTATGACCAAAGTGTCATAGTGCCATCCAAAATAGGACCTCTAATCCTTTCACTGAGGCTTTTCATTGTATGTGTGAAGAGGTAATATGAGGCAGGGCATAGACCATTGAAAAATAGTCAAAGAGCAGGTGCCTAGGTTTTTATATATCTGACAGGATGTTTTAGCCATTAGCCAAGACAAAAATCCCGTCTGTTTAAATTTCCTCCCTGACTGATGGACCATAATTAAAAGATTCAGTCTTGCACCTATTGAGATCAGTGAAATGACTACCAGTAATTTCAGAGGCCAGTGAATTAGGACCTAAATTTTCTCCTGCCCTCCTGGGACAAAGGGCCATATGGCAAGCTGACTGCTCTTGCTCACAGTCCTGCCTCAGAGGGAGAATAAAAGGCTGTGYGATCAGACATGGGTACTCTGCACCTGCTTCTTTCTTTTTCAGCATCACTTCAGAGTGGAAGCTGCTTTCACAGCTACTGAGTATAGGAAGTGAGAGAAAGAAAGAGAAATAATGGCTAGCTGTATCTTTTCAGTGTCATCACAATAATTTGCATTTTTTTGGAGATACAGAATACACAGCTCAGATTTCCTGAAAAAAAAAAAAAAAAGATAATTCTTTTAGTTTTGCATTGTTAGTGTTTCTGAGATGTTTTATTTTTTTATTTGTTTTTGCTGACTTAAAAGATTTTAGATTTTTCCTAATTCTAATGCTGAGTTATTTGATATTTTCTAATTCTTCAGCTGCACATTCAAAATTCTGACTTTACTAGTTTTTTCTTGCTTTGAACAATAGTATAATATATCATGATTATGATAATAGAGTTTTTTAATGGCTAAGATTCTATGAAAAATATTTCACTCTATTATACTTGATGACTCTATTTCTTCTTTATATGCAAGATGTAAACAGTGATTAATCATAMTTTAAGGAAAATACTAGAGTTTTGATATTTAAATGAAATCTAGTGCTATGAGAGTTACTGTATGTAGAACAAGGCAAATTAGTCACACAGTATTATTTTCTGAAGTACRTATCCTAAATTCCACAAATTAAATATTGTAGGGCAAGATACTCTTAGGATTTTATTACTCTACCTGTTGAGTCAATATTGCATTTGATTGATATAATACTGTTTTAAATCAGCATAATAAAAGTCTCAGCAAAAAAAAAATCTAGGCCATTTTATATTCTAGATTAATTTAGTAGTTTAAAGAACACTTTGCCATTTAYTAGAGGGACTCAGATGACTTTAGTTGAAAGCTTCTAGTGAAAACATATTTGRTAAGACAAATATAAAGTTTTGTGGCACAGAAAGTTTAGATACCTRTATTTCCTTCACAGAGCTCTTACTTTTCCTAAACTTGCAYGTTTTTGAAAAAAAAAAAAAAGAAAAACCCAAATCAAACCCAAAACTAAACCCTAGAATTATACCTTAACAATAGGCAAAATCTTGAGGATATGCAGCAACATGAATTTAAGAAAGTGACACAAACCCCAAAGGGCAAGAAAATTCTGTTGAAATACAGTAGGGTAAATAGTTCTATTTAAGTATATCCTTAGTCATGGCAGATGCTGCCTGTGGCACCTTTCAGAAGGAATTTTGCRTCAGGCAAATGAAATCCTCCTTTAAGTTTTGAGCTGAAAATAAGAACATACAACTTATCTACCAACTCAATCCTTCCTTCATCTCACTTTTTCTTCAGAGAACCTCATACCAAAACCAAAGAGAAGACTCTGAGATTATCCACACTGTCCATCTGAGATGCAAAATGCCTTGAAATTTGTCAAAGACAAATTAAATGAAACACATGAAAAGTCACCAAAATCTCTGGTGAAAAAAAAAAAAAAAGATAGTAAATCAGTGGTATGACACCAAAATGTTTGCTGATTATTCTGAGGTATAAAACTTCAAAACCCTTTTTTTATTTGGATCACTCTTTAAAAGTATATATTTCATTACAATCTCAGTTGAAGTCAATATAAATCAAGGTAAATTAATTAATTTATGCACATTACCTACTATACCAGTCTTCAGTTTTATTTTTGACACACTGCTCCCAGATACTAATATTTTAATAATATTAGAAATGACACAATTACAAGACAAATAAATTTGCAATGCAATGGGATTCCTGTGGTAATTGATCTATCTAAATGTCAACCCCCCAAAAAATTTTTTTTACAAATAATTTGCTCATCCTTTTTTTTTCCTGTTGAAAACTTGAGAAAATAAATATTTTATGAAGTCTTTATCATTAGATTGCTCAAAATTCAGCTTAGCACTTGAAGCACCTTATGTGTCTTTTGTCCAATTGGCATATCAATGTGACTCTAACATATCCTTTCTCTTTCCATCAGAGTATCTGTAGTGAAATTTAGGTCAGCTGTAACAAAAAGTTTCTGCTTTCCTGAGCCATAGGATCTGTTCATTCTAATGCAAATAATGTCATGCTCTCATGAGTTGCAGAAAGAAAAACCTATCCTGTCTTTTTTTTTCCTTTTCATGGTGCTTTTGTTCTCTGTTTTGCTCTATATACCTGCATTTCATTTCATAGTTTCCAAAACTTTTACGAAGCTAAACAGAGATATGCAAACTCTCAGTGAAACTCAATGAAACAATTTTCAAACATTTGAAATAAACTATTAGTAATCCTTGATAAAAATACATCTCTTCCTAAGTGCATATGACATTCACCTTGCCAGACAAAAAAATTCATGCTCCAACTCCTTTCTCCTCTCCTTTCTCTGAATGGGGCAAACTTTTCAACTACTAACTCTGAAATAAGAGTTGGAATCAAATACATTAGGTATTTTACTAATGTTACTTAAAACACCCATTTGAAGAACCAAAAAATAATTATTTATATACATTTAGACAATCTGTCAAAATATTAAATTTAGGTCTATATGTGTTCAGTTAGATAATATGCAGTGAACAAATTTGAATCCTAATATGTTCAGTAGTCTGAGAAATTTCTTATATACAACAATGAATGCAAAGAAATTCTGAAAGTAAATATTTATATGTACTCTGAATAAATTTAAAGAATTAATAATTACCAGAATAATGTCACAGTTGTTTTAATTTTAATGTTATATAATTGTATTTAAAATGCCACTATTTTAATAAAAAGACTTTGATTATTAGATTATCCAACCTGTATTAATTTGCTYTATTCTGTCCTTATACTGATATAATTTGTTAATGTTRGCACTGAGTTTAGGAGGTCAGAGTTTAAAAGCCATAGGAAAAGGCTMAGTGTCTTGGTTACATCTTGYAACCCAARRCACTCAGTTAGGACCTGARGAAAGAGGAAGTTTGAAAAAATGCATATRYATGCAGCTACAGCTTACAGCTGGCAATGTGATTCATTTATTTGGTTTTTCATCCTCAGATGAGATATAAACATTAGAAATTAATTTCTGGATGCAGCCATATGATGAGTGAAAAAGTGCTACCTCTATTCAGGGAGATATTAAAATAAGTTTTTTGARGACTCTACACTCTGATTAACTATGCTGTTATGTTGTTAAGGCACAATAAAAAGTCRTTTTTTCAATGCTCACTTTCTCATTACAAAGAAATTTGATTTTATGTTAAAARATTCATAATGTGTAATACACAGACAAATTTCAGTGACTATCTGAAGTATAAGTGATAATACTGTCTTTTAAGACCTTAGAAATATTAATAGAATGATCACAATTTTGGTAATCTTTARTAACCTCCTGTTTTTGTTTTTGTTCTTGATAAGTTGTCGCAGTGCTTCAATGAATAAAAGTTCCTGATGACTCCAAAAGCCCTAATTTACTGATGGGCATTGTTTACTTTAGCATCAAACCTAACTGTATTTATTTATGTAACCTTTAGGTTAAATAGCCCTTTCTTTTTACTATTTAAAATGAATTAAAAGAGATATAGACTATAATGAACATTAACAAAATTAATTTTAAAGCACTTTCATCTTATCTGCATTTTTTGTTTACCCCCTGTTATAAACGAGCTCATATTAATCCCACAAGAAAGCGAATCAGCCCCCAGCATTTTGGAAATCATCTTTGGCATCACCCCTGTTTATGCTTTAAGAGTCAAAGTGGAAGAAAGACAAATTTATTTCTCAAAAATGAAAAATCAATGTCTTACTAAGRTTATGTGTCCCTTTTGGAACTAAATCCCAGTGTTTAATCATACTCAGTCACCTCTGTTCAAGTAGTAAGTCTGTCACATGCATCTATCAGAAATTGAGGCTTGCTGTATAGCAGCCTTGGTGAAGTTATGTAGAAAGGAATATCCAATTTCTAATAAATTTATTTATTTAAACTTTTGTTTTAAAAATMTTCCTATTCTTCTTTATCTTTTTACTAACATGGCAATTAATCAATATTTATGTAGTTAGGGAACCCCTCATATCTCAGCCTCTAAAGAAAACAAATAAATTAAGCCTATTCTTGGTTTGCTGATTCTTCAGGRACTATATGAAAAAATGGACCTTGCCTTCCTCTTTCACAGTTCAYTTTATATCACATGTCCAACTGGTAAAATATATAATTTTTATGAGAGWACATATAAATTAATCCTTAAAATACATATATTAGGCCACTGGCRCTTTTATTTCTACATGATCATTGCATTTCTGCTCTTTTTTTAATGACATCTGATTAATAATCATATTAAATATTTAACTTTATGTTCAACTTCTCTTTGCATGCATTCACCATAGAAAGAGGGGCACCTGAGGTACAAAATAGGGGGTTTTTAATATAAAGGTAGAGTTGAAATAGTGARATCTGCATGAAATTATATGCAAGTAAAATGTCAACAGAGATAGACTCATGTACTCTCAGATACTCCCTGTTGTGAGGGAAGTTCATCCACTGCTGTAGGAAGTACCTCCAAATTCTATCCAAAATATTGGGTACATAACTAGAGCATTGTTCAAAAAAATAAGAACTGTGGGCCCAGAAAAAGGATTCAGATTTGAGGTTTACACACCTCAGAAGATTCTCTAATCTATTTTGAAAAACAAAAAGAAAAAAAAAATCACAAAAACAAACAAAAAAACCTAATTAAAGAAGGTACAACAACTTTAACTTTTCCATGAGTAAGCAAAGTGTTTACCCTTAGGAAATTCTGACACTGTTAGTCTCTCCTTTGAATTCCTTATTATTARTAAGTTCTTAGAAAATTGCAAAACTCTGTACGCTGGGTGGCCTGAGATGTTATAAAAATTTTAGTAGCTAAATTCCACCTCTCTCTCAGGTCAGGTTCTTCATGCTTGGGCTTTACTTACTATTTGATATATACTAATTTATTTGAAAGTGATTTGAGGACCTGTTAATCATGGTGTTTCTCATTTCCTGTATCCATTAGTCACCTCATTAGTRTAAGCTACATAATTGCTGAATGCATATAGCTGTAACTGAAAAATCAATGGAATTTAAGAATTTAAAGAATGAGGTGCTACATAACACATATTGCTGTGTGCTCCATACACCACCAGAGCATRTAATTTTATTTGGCTATTTAAAACTGGCAGACAGCTTAACCTTAAATATTGGTCCATCAGYTCTTCCTTTGTAGAAATGGGATGGCATTAATTTTTTATAACACTGTTGTGAATATAAAGTAGTGGATGCCTGTAAAAACTGTTTTTGTGGTGCATTAGTCCACAATTCTCTGTTCACAGCAATGTCCACGCAATGTGAGCTGAAAGAATTGTGATATTTCAAATTGAACAGTGAGTAATTTAACAGTGAGTAGAATAACAGTCTACAGTCATAAATGATCATTAAAATACAGTACAAACTCCAACTAGATAGCAAATGAGATGTATAAACAGGTCATTAAAGTCTATATCACAATGCACATAAACAAACAATTCTGTCAATATTGTACATTCTAAATGACTGACAGACTTTAACAATAATAATTTTAGTATAAAATAGGAGAAGGTTCATAAGAGATATATATTTTAAGATTTTTCTGAAAAGAAATCAAAACTACAGTCATTGCAGAGTTTGTGTTTGTTTAGACTGTACGTAAACACCCATATGCTACAGTCTGCACATAAGTTATATATTTGAATAATCAGCAGAGATTAGTGTCTCGATTCACCTACCCAAGCATGGAGGTAGTTGAGACATCTAACAGATATGATTGCTGCAGGTCTGGCATAAAGCCTATTGGAGACTCCCAGCACTGGGATGACARCCACTGTATCCTTAGGCATCTCAAATGGTATGAGACAGCTGTGACTGGAATGCAATTAAATAAAAACAAAAGTAGYTTATTAAATTTCTGGAATTGATTCCAGCTTCCCAACCTAAGTTGAAAAGCAAGAGTTGGTCAACCAGGCTTGAGCATCAGCATAAAATAAATCTTCCACACTCCTTAAATTTAACATGCTCATTTGCATACTCTTGYCCTGCTTATGCTTTCTCTGACAACRCTGTGGTGTCAGGAATAAAACMTGGGCCTAGGATTCTTCTCAACAGTTGATTTGAATACTGCTGTCCTGGGTTAGGAAATTAAAGAGAAGGAATTAGACTGATCTGAGCTATTGCATGCCAGTTAGATCTAGACTGTACTTTCTGGTTTAGCTATAAAGTGGTGTGTTCTATTCACAATCTCAGTGGTTCTTCAGTGAACATACTTTTCAAAACACCTGCTGTTTCCATGATCAAWAGAAGAAAAGAACCTGGAGGTGGACTTTAGATTCCAATTCTCTGCTTTCAACACATAAATACAAATGTTCCTCCTAAGCCTTAGTCAYAATTGAAAAGGGGTAAGTTAGCAAATACAATCTCAGTAAGCACAATATACTGTTTTTGTGAGGTCAGTTGAGTATAATGCTATTCATATTCACTTTGTAAATATTTGCCTAACAAAAATTATTTGGATTCCTCAATGGCAAATAGTTCACAAGACCAGGTGCACTGTACAAAAGATGTTTGTATTTATTGAGAGAGGAGGAGTCTATTGACTTTTTCTACTTAAATATCATCTACATTTCTTTCAAACTTCCTTCTGAACATGATATTACAATGCTTTTAACTTTCAGAGGAAAGCATGAAGAAAATGTGCCAGTTGATAAAAGAGCTTTGTTCTCATGAAGGATTTGTGCCCTTCTGATACGTGAATTTTCTTGAAGCTTGACACGTGCCTGAACTTTTCTCACAGTACATAGTGCTATTGAGAARGATAAYGAAAGGCAGTCCTAAYGAAAATAGGTATAATTAATATTTGGGGGGTTTGTTTCTTTGTTTGTTTACAGGGGGTCTTTAAGGTGAACTGTTCATGGCTAATGTGTGTTAATGATGTTCTTAGAAGTTGAATCTTGTCTCATGATCCATGTGGATTTCACTGCAGTTTAATATTTATTTTTCATCTCCCTGTGGTGGTGAATGGGATGTGTCTGTCATTGGAAAACTCATGCACTGAGAGAAAGACAGCTTAATAAGTAAAGCAAAAGATATGTGTACAAACAMAGTAAAATAAGGAATTAATTCTCGACTTCCCAGGCAAGTGTTCAACCRTCTCCAGGAAYGCAGGGCTCCATCACATGTAATGGCTACTTGKGAAGGCAAAGTCCGTCACTCCAAACATTCTCCCTCTTTCTTTTAGACTCACTACCTGCAATCATTAATAATGATGAAGCTAGCTTCTTTCAATTCTCTCTTCTATAAGAGRTGTTCTAAATTACCTTTTTTCCTCACTAAAGCCTTTCCACATTTTGTAAATGCTTTAATGTGTCTCAGAATTACTGATAAACAAGTCATCAGTCTCCACTACTGAAGAAATATTTTTAAAAGGTTTAGGTTTGTAGTATAATATAATCAAGAAAGTCTAGGTAATTTTGAGATTTCCCATCTGATCTTACTGTAGCTTTGGTTTTGACTTACTGCATCTGAATTTCTTTTTTTTTTTTTTTTTTTTTTTTTTTTTTTTAATTTTAATTAAGACTTATTTTTTTTTTTTTTTTTTTTTTTTGCCTGCATGCATTCTCCACCAACTTATTGCACTGTGAGTTATGCAAATTATGAGGACAAAAGAAAGATACCTCATACTTAAAGCCAGGACTTCATGGTCARTCTAATTTCAATCTCAACTGTTTAATTACCTTTAATCCAGATATACTTTTTAGAGAAAAGTAAATAAAAATTTTATTTACTTTTATTGAAGTGTTTAAATTATTTATTATTTAATTTATTTATTTAAAAAATTATTTAAAAATTTATTGAAAAAATAAATCAAACTGCAAATCCCAAACCAGCCAAATCCAGACAAAAAACCTCTGATTGTAGGAATCCTAAAAGCAGGAGAGACCCCAAGATGTACGAAAGAAGTTTTAAGAAGTTAACAGGAGGCTGAGAGAAGCTGGGAAATTCTACAAATTCTCATAGGAAACTAGGAAATTAGGAACTAAAAAAATACATTTGTGTCTGCTAGAGGGAACAAGAACAAGAACTCATGCT
Organism: Alauda arvensis; assembly: GCA_902810485.1. NCBI lineage: Eukaryota > Metazoa > Chordata > Aves > Passeriformes > Alaudidae > Alauda > Alauda arvensis. Next base: position 1,591,614 of record CADDXX010000112.1, read on the forward strand.
GATAGTTCAAGACRTAAAAGAGTTAGAYRYCTTGCTTTACAAAGATAGAAAAAGTTTCAAACTAAATAATGAATTATCATGTATTGTTTTTAGCTTCATAKAAAGCTTTTGTTAACCTGGARCCCAYGTGGGTCATTTTCTGATTTGCTGAAGTAATGTGACATTAAGCTTGTTAATTGTAARCTAGTGGTTGAGAAAATTCTTATAAAATGTTTTGCAGAAGTTTTCATTTTTGTCTCTTGATTTGGTTTACATAGATGTTATTGTTTTTCTGTATCTCTKACTTATTRCTTGTATRATATAGACAAATAATAAATSCTAAGTCTRCAACTATCAAAGATCCATCCTGTTTGCGAGACRCAAACTGAACCRGCATCTGATGAATCATTTGATTAGAATTACTGTGCTTACATYTTGTGCATCTAATCCTTCCTTCTGCTGTTGTTATGCTCACCCACTGCCTGTGTGATTCCTAAGCCTGAAGCCCTCAGGGGTTGTGAGGGTGTGTTACACACATGAGCCCTTTCCCATGAGAATATGGCATTATGGGGAAGTGCTTCTTGYCAATAGATTCTCTTGGRGTTATTTCCATGCCTTTTGTAACRCTGCCTAYCTTGATCTTTCTCCATTGCTCCACAATTCCTCATTGTATCTTTGTTTACTATACATGTTGGGGTTTATTTACTTTGGATACTTGTTCTTTGGATATTTGTTCTCTGTTACTACTGAMAAAAAAGGGCTTAGCCCAGATTCCAAGGTTACATTTCTTTCATAACAAATCAAAGGCTACTAATAGTTTGTTTATAGTTCTGGAACCTCTGGTATCATGCCTACAGTTTCAAGGTGTTTGCTGTCGTCATAAATTTGCATTTCTATATAGTGCTTTTTTAATTTTAGGGCTGCAGAGCATTTAGTTTGCACATAATAAGTGGCTTTGATTTGTTCATTTTACTTATATTTCAGCATATTAAAAACATTACTGCAATGGGACTTCACAAAACAAAGTTGTATTAAAGTTCAGGAGGAGTCACAGGGTTTAGTCATTTGGTGCTGCACCCAAAAGAGCTGAAACAAAGTTCCAACCAAGACCAAAGTAGGAGCAGACACAGAATACATACTAGGTTTAATCCTGAGGTCTCACAGAGTTATCATGGATTGGGGCCTGTAGTATGACAGTATCTTATTTGCTGAGTTAGAGGATCACAGCTCCCTGTGTCTAAGCTTGTTATTCTACCCATTTTTCTTGTGTCAGCTGTTGGTGTCAAAAAGCAGAAGATGCTTTTAGGATGTGAAAACTATTTTTTTCAGGATGTGAAATATGATTTGACTGCTTCCAGTCACCTCAATGTTTTTAAACATCTTGACTGAAGATCAGCTTTTAGATACCTTTAAGGCTTTCTTGTTGATGTGTGATTTTTCTAGCTAACATTTTCCATCCAGAGGGACTTTGACAAGTGTGAGAGGTGGGCCTTTGCAAATGTCCAGAAGTTTAATAAGTGTTCAAAGTGCTGCATATGGCTCAGGGCAATGCCAAACACAAACACAGGATGATCAGAGCATGGATTGAGAACAGCCCTGAGGAGAAAGAGGTGGTCTTTWACGAGAAGCTCAATATGATCTGGCAGCATGCATTTTCAGCCCAGAAAGCCAACTGAACCCTGGAATGCATCGAAAGAAGGATGGCCATAAGGACAAGGGACATTTCCACCCCTCTACTTCCCTTTTGTGAGCCCCCCCTGAAGTGCTGCATAGAGCTCTGTGGTTCCCAACWGAACATGTACCTGTTGGAGCAAATCCACAGGAGAGACACAAGGATGAWCAGAGGGACAGAACACCTTTCCTATGAAGACAGGCTGAGAGAGCTCAGCTTATTCAGCCTGGAGAAGACTCTGAGGAGACTTTATTGGCTCCTTCCAAGTCCTATAAGAAGGATGGATAGGGAGTTTTTTCAAGTGCATGTAGCAAGGACAAGAGGTAATGGTTTAAACTGAGAGAGGATCTATTTAGACAAGGTGTTAAAAGAAAGTTCATTGTTGTGAGAGTGGTGAGACAGTGCAACCAGTTGCCCAGAGAAACTGTGGTTTTTCCATCCCTGGAAGTGTTTAAGGCCAGGTTAGAAGGAGCTCTGAACAAYCTGGTCTAGTAGRAGGTGTCCCTGCCTGCRGCAGSATCATTAGAATTACATGATCTTTAAAGTCACATTCAACACAAGCTGTTGTATGGTTCTGAGTTTTTATTATTCTATTTYAGTATCTAACTGTAAAAGATGCAGATTATCTTACACTACAAGTTAGCAATCACCCTCTGCCACAACCCAGAAGCAGGTGTGATRTTCATTATAAATAACTGACAGGCTGAACAAAAACATCAATCCATACGACAGGGAATTCCCATGCTTTATTGTAAAATCCTCTTAACACCAGCAACTAGCCTTCTATTTAGTGTCARAAGTGCTGACTAACAAGCTCTAAACTTTTAAAATAAACTTTACCAAGCTCCCARCTCTCATAAAAACTTCAGCTATGAAGTAAGGAGTAGAATATGACTGCCACAATTGCTGAGATAAAAGAGAGAAGAGAATAAGAAAAAGAAAAAGAGAGAAAGAGGAGGAAAAAGGCCAGTCCTTAGATSCTGTGTTCTTCTTGCTGCCAGGGATGATCTGGATCTGGAATCAGTGACAAAAAGAGAGAGATAGAAGAGAGAGGGACCAATCTGTTTACAGCTTACCTTGTTTACCTGGTATATGTCTCTTATGTAAAATGAATCTTTTGTACCATTTGTGCCATATTGTTCACACATGCACAGCTAGCCCTTTAGAGMCCTCCAGGAAATGAACTGGGGGAAATTGGGARTCTGTGATGGTCCTGAAGCCCCTTTTAGTGAGGTAYCTGGGAATCAATCTTTCCCTTGTCGCAGGTGCACCAAGTATGAATCTCAAGGCTAACTTGAGACCCTAGCCACTGAAAAGGAATTTAGCTCAGAACAGCATTGCCCTACCTCCACAGGACCCCCTCTCCCAGTCAGAACTCTCCTGTTGCAACAGTCAGAATGCTTCAGGCAAATGATGCTGACTTGCTTATGCCTGATCCCTTGTGCTGCCTTCTCTTGAAGTCCACACTATATCTCACCTCTTTTCACTTCTAGTAGGGACTGAAATCTGCCCTCAGTTTTAACTTTAATTTCTCACCATACTGTTGTTTTCATTAACTTTKGTGTTGGTTTCTTTGCTGCTTTCTGTGTTCAGTGTTTTAAGCTTTAGTTTCTGTGTAGCAGTGCCAAGAATTTGTAAATGCTGATACAAGCTGCTGAGCATGCCTTAGCAATTTTGGTGGATGACCTGATTTTAAAATTGATGCAAATATAATTAGTTTGTGCTGGATTTATTGTTGACAGTGTTTTTTATTTTATTTTGCCATCTGGMAGTCTCTGTGTTTCTTTTAAAAGGAACAGGATACTCAAAAACTAGGTCAGAAATATTGACAACTATTCTGTGAATGATTGCTCATTGTTTTAGATATTGAATACTCTCAGAGACTATTGTTGGTCATAATGTGGGGGATGAAAAGGTGATGGAACTGGTGTTTGCCCCTTTCATATGCCCTGATGGAACATCCCTTAGTAGAATTAACATTTCAAGTACCTGGTCCACAAATAAGAACAGATCAAATTTCATCAAGGTCTACCTCTGGCAGTGGCCAGCAGTGAATGCCTAGGAAAAGGGTAGAATAACAGAGTGAACTCAGAGTAACATTGTAGAAAAATATTTTTCACATAAAAGTGCTTTTGTTTGCATTTACAAGGGACTGTAGAAGCACAGGATGAATAGGGGTGTTTCAATCAGTAATCATACCCCAGGAAATGGACTAGGTAAGCTTCTGGTGATACAAAAACCCAGCAGATTTTGTAATCGATAACAAATATAAACTCCTCTCTAGAAATATAATAAATAGTAGGCATGATAAATTAAGTATTAGCAGTACTGTTACAGAAAAGAAGGAACAAATTGTTATTGCTAGAYAAATGGAGCCTTCACAAATAAAATCAGGTTTTGCCATTATCYTGAATATTGAATCCACAGTGTTTTGCCAAGTGAGRTATGTCTTGATACTACCTCTTATTTTTAAACAAATCTTTTGAGTGACCACCAAGTCCATTTRGGTATTCCACTGTCACCAGAAATCAATACAATTGCTTACAGAAGAAAACATTTTTCCACATTGGGGTTGTCATTTTGCCATGGAAGTTCTCGCATAGTCTAAAACATCAATTTGAATGAAGTGTCATGTTACTATGTCCAAATAAAAAGACTAAGACACAAACTCAGTAGCTGCATGTTAGCTCATGTTTGAAGACACTGAAGAATACCCCAAGGGATTATTTACAGCAACCCATAGTTGCATCAAATGTGTTTCTTAATCCCAGCAAGCAACTGTCATGAATGAAAATAAAAGGTAATTTGCTGATGATAACTGGCAACATTTTTATATGCTGCTAACAAAAAAAGATCTTAAACAAAACAAATTTATAAGCACAGAATGAAGCTTTTTTTAGTATTAAAATTAACACCCTCACCAGAGAGATATCTAATTCTTAATTAAGATGTGCTCTAGAMATTCTAGAATCCTGACGTCAAGTTTTTGTCAAGGTTTCTACATGAAAGACAGAGAATAATATTTTATAATCAGTCCTTTTGAACAAAAAAAAAGAAATTATGGACATTCAAAAATGTTCTGTGTTCATCTTAGGTGAAGGTATAGYCTTGCTAATCTGATTGACATTCAAGAACTGTCTAAAGAGATAGGGATTTAGGGATTTTCTGGAGTTTATGTCTTCTAGTAACTAACTTTAGAAAACCTTCTGACCATTTCAGACTGTAAAACCTCCTCCAGCACTAGAAGTGGTAGACATTAGGTTTGTGTTCTGCTTTGAGGGATAGACATTAAAGCATCRGTACCATCTTTGTAGAATCCCATCTGCTGTTGGTATGACACATAGAAACAACCCTACCAGATTTATCCAGTCTAAGTGATAAATGATTGCAGCTTGTAAGATAGATAACAAGCAGCACATCTGAAACATATCCAGAAGAGTTTGGGGCCCATCTTCAAAAAGCACTGCAGGAACATCCTGAGTGCTTTTAGTATCTAACAGTAAATTGCCCCTCATAAGAGCATACATGTGTGTCCTACATAGGCAATTTTGTGTGTGTTAAAAGGCGGGAACTTCCTTATAGGGTTGAAAATATAGATGATTGGTCTTTACATTTGAAATAATGTGGTCTTCACTTTTATTGCAGTGGAGCTTTGGTGGGAGGGGSTGGTTCATGGGTTTTTTTGGGGGGGAGCATGGGGGTGGGTTGTTGATTTTGTTTAGCCCCAGGTTATTTTATTGTTTATATTCAGAGARCATTTATTACATTAGTCCAGTCTATTGAGTTAGAAAAATCAAGTGTCACCAAGCCTTCGCTTTTAGGCTAAATTTGTTCAGTCATAAGTACAAACAAAAAGTGTTTATAAAGATATGGTAGGTATTACCCACAAATCACTGWGTATCCAAGGAAAAAGGGTTGTCCAAATACACAGTTTTATTACAACTTCACTCAAACCATCCCTCARTTTTAMAAGAAGGAAAAATAAATGTTAAGACATGTTTTAGAATATGCAAAAGCCTCATAGTGACAGAATATACAGAAATTTAGGAGAGTCTCAAAGAGAGATAATCTTCACCTGGAGAGCATCACATAATTTTCAAGAGTTATGGTCACCATATGCCTAAGTAATTCTGATGTATAATATGAAACTAATGAAAAAGTAAAAGTACAAAGGATAGAAATTCTCTGAACCAGAAAATATTAATCTCAACAGTGAGGCAGCTTCACCATATGATTTGAATAAGTATTATGGTAAAAGTATTGACCTGAAAAGGGGTATGTGGGGGTGTGGTCSTATGAAATCAAYTGTATACTTGAAAATACAGTCTCTGAGCACTATGGAAATTCAAACTTGTTGATACAGATGCTTCTTTAGTAAGAATTTGCATCATGATAATATATACAAAGATCGTGATTAGGTTATGCCTTCTACATACATAGGTAGCAGAAATAATTCYRTAAATGTTAGATGTAAGTATTTAAAATCGGCTTCACCTTAAATCAATAAGATACATAAGAAACATAAGAATTTGGAAATGGAATTGCAATGAACAGGAAGAGAATTTGTAAGTTTTTAAGTCTCTTTGATACACACAACAGWGTGTGGTGCAGATGAAAAACAGCTTCTCAGTCATAAAAAGTCTTATAAATGTCACAAGATTCAACAAAATACTTTTGCCYTCTTACATATTTGGTGTAAAACCAAGCATGACATTACATCTCTTAACAAAAATGCAGGAATTAGCCCTACCCTACCCTATTGTTTAGTTGCATTTGAAGAGTCAAAAATAAAAAAAATCACTTTAACRTTTAGACAGAACCCATAAAGAGGATGATAGATTTTTTTCCAAAATATAGCCCACTCTACAAATAATAATTACTCATGAATAGCTAAAGGTATTATTTGCAATTAAATAATCTCTTTTAAATTTTATCACTTCTAAAATCCATCTAATTTATTAAGTAATCACAATGTAGACAACAATCACTTGGAATCTTAGTAGTATGGGGTGTTTTTTTAATTTCCTTTGAGGGGTTGTTTTATGGAGACTGTTTTCTGGTATATATCCTTGGATATTTTGAATATTCTTGTACTACTAAYGATAGTTTAAACTCAAAKATTAAACTGTAATTCTACACAAAATATTATTAATTTTATGTTCTATAAGCAGTAATTTTGTCTATAAGTCATGACAAAGAACGAGTAAATGGAGAAGGAAGCAAAATATCCTATTATATATCTGACACCTTTTAATTCACTATGAGGTCAATGGATTAAAGGGTGATTAAAGGCAAATAATCTTTGCTCACACACTTTCAAACAACCCCAAAAGAGTCTGAGCTGAAAGGTAGAATACTTGTCTTTAAAATACAAAAATATTTTCAATGCTGCCTTTAACTTGGCTGAGACTTTTGAGGATACTGTAAAGTTAGAGAACATTATTTTAGACAGTCCATTTCTGTGCTTCACTTCATCCATATGTAATAGATACATGAGCAACTCCTACAGCCTCTCCTGAGATAGGTCACCCAGATATAATCCTAGAATCAAAAGGAACAAAGTCAAGAATAGTCTAAAATGCTGGGATTATCAGCTCCTGTGCCTTGCCCTCACTTGCTCTATGGCTTTCAGGTATAAACAGCAATTCTTAGTGTGATTCTGTGGCGACAGAGTGTGGATATTGCAACATCATCCTATTCTGAGCCTAAGGGCATCCCTTGAAATATATATATATATATATATATATATATACATACACACATATATATATGTTATTTCAGGTCAAAGACCATTTTTGTCTAAATCTGAAATTGCACAGTTAAAATTTTCATCAGTCTAGTAATCTGAAATTATTAAATTATAAATATTTGTTATATTTATTTTGTTTAAGGTTTCTCATCACACCTAAAGTCAGTAGGGATGCCACAAATAAGAAAGTTGCGGATGAAACATTGAGCATGACGCATGGGGATGACAAGAGAGCAAATAATGTTCTCCAAGGTCTGGCCATTAAACAATATGTGCTGGTAGTGTTTTGTGCTTTTTCATTTAATGATAAAAATATGATATGTTTCAGTAACAGATGTTGTGTCCCTTCATCCAGAAAGTAATAATAATAAACCTTTCTGCAGTGAGAGAAATCACAATCCTAAAATTATYATAGAGATTAAAAAACAAGGATTGAGGAAAATAGGTTGACTTTATATGTAGATTTAATTGCATTCAACAACTATAATGGTAAACKAAACAGTACAGGGAAAGGCTTCTGRTCCTGACTTCTTTTACCATTTCYRATGTACCCACAAATTTGTGGAACAAAAGATACCTTTGCAATAACTACTTGACAACACAACAGAAAACCCTGTATGCTTCTGAGTCTAAAATCRTTTCCTCAAACTCAGTCAGTGAGAAAGAGTAGACGATTACATACATTCATTTTGCTTCCTTTTAAAGAATCATGAGACTAAGGCATGCAAAAAGTACAGTAAGTATTCAGTTGCCTATAAATCAATGACTTTTTGCAAACCTTTTAGAAAGAGGTAGATACAGGAGAAAGAGAATGTGGGGGAAAATGGGAGTCTTAAAGTAGTTTGACACAAATGACAGAAGATGTTTAAATTCAGTTGGCCTCTTCTCCCAGGTAACTATCAACAGGAAAAGAAGAAATGGCCTCAAAATGCATCAGGGGAGGTTGGACACTACAAAGAATTTCTTCACTGAAAATRTGATTAAGCATTGAAATGCCAAGGGAAGTGGTGTAGTCACTATCCCTGGAAGTGATCAAGAAATTACTGGAGGTGACAATTARTGTTGTAGTACCAAGATGGCATGGTGGTATTTGGTCAAGTGTTGGACAGTGATCTTGGAGGGTTTTCCAATCTTCATGGCTCTATGACTCTCTGATTGACAAGGATGTCCTGCATTTAGGGAGAAGCAACTGTGAGTCAAGTAGAATACCCAAGGKTGATTAAATGTTTACAGCTCTCTATTTAGAGAGCTGGATTCAGTCTCAAGTRCACATATTTATCTTTATTATTCTGTGTTTCCTACTCTTGAATACAAGAAAAATGAAGAAAAAAAAGAGACCACTATGATCAGACCTGTTTACCAACCAGCTGAACATTTTGGGAGTCTGGAAAATAATTCTCCCCTCCAGGCAGAAATGTGCAGGACACTGACCTAGACCAGTGAAGTTCTACAACACTTCTTCCTTTGGGCTGTGTCTAAATGGCATGCTAAATTTTCACTAAGCTTCTGTTTGTAAAGAAAATTGTGTTTGTCAGCTACATTGCTACTAATTTCTCATGTATTACAGGCCAGATTGATTAAGGAGCATGGTGCTGCACTTCCATCTCTCAACTTTCTTCCATGCTGCAATCTATTTTACAAAAGAAATATCTCTAACATTTAAATAGATAAGACATTTAAAATGTGACATCTTTGTACAGTATGAATTTGAAAATYTATTGTCATATGTTTTGATTAACATAATTTTTTTAAATGGTTTTAATTATTTCAGAAAATGTGGCATTGTAATATGACAAATTTCATAAGTATTAAGGTTTCTTCTTTGTCCTCTGAAATACAGAAGAAAAATGKTTTTTGTTTAGAAAATCATAATTTTCTTTCCTATTTTCTGACCATCTTGYTCTCCTCCTTTAAAGCAAGCAGAGCTACTGACAGCTGAGCTTGATGATAAGGTAGTTCTGTTTGTCAGCCGATAGAGGGAACACTCAAACCTGGCCCCTCCTGCAAGATAACAGGATGAAGTGTTCCTTCCGAGACACTCGGACAATCAAGGCTTTCTTTCTTGTGCTTTGTTACTGTAAACTGTTACGGGTGACCTACTTTCTTTATCCTCTCCAATAATGTAGAAGAATATCAGATCCAACCAAGCTGCCAACATGGTCTGTAATTTCCAGTTTAGAAAGTAGCTGTATCCACAAGGAAAGGTATARGATTACCATCTCAAGCTACATTATGCTAGAAAGCCAAGGTTAAATAAATCTTGAAAGCCAAGGTTAAATAAGACTTGAAACCTGACARCTGATTTCCAGTATAAGGTGAGGGTTTTTAAAGTTTTACATTAATTCTTCATCTTAAAAAATAAGTTCAAGTGTCATAGTTTAAACTTCATGAAATTGACCTTTATAAGCTTAACAATACCTGTTATKTGAAAAAATATTTCAGTAAAATTTATCACTGGAATCTTTTGRGGTAAAGAAGTTGATTAAAGTACATCAAAGATTATGTTATTCATATAAAAATAAAAATCTGACCTCGCCTTCCATCTGATGTCTCAATTAATGTGCCACAAGACCGTGTTACTTTCACTTACATTGAAATGGATATGCAGGAAACTTCTGACTGCAGCATGAATTAGATGAATTCTGGTGCAGAACTGGTGCAAGAATTCTAGGTAAAAATTCAYAAGATCCACAGGGAAGGCTGAAAAGTTGCATACTACAAGAAAACTCAAATTTCAAATGGCTGTAGAGAATCAATTACATTGTCTGGACACCAGAGAAAAGACTAAAAGAAATTATTATGCTTGGGGGTATGTTGTAGGGAGACAAAGTTGCTAATGTGCCTCACAGCAGACAATTCATATGTTCACTTAAATTCCTCTGAAATGTAAGGGCAGCRAACTGCAGGATGCAATCCTGTGTTCCAGAACATTCTCTCTGGTTGCTTTTGTTCAGTCAATTTTCATTTTYAGTCTTTCTAACTAAGAGTAATACAATAAAAAAGACAACTCTTCTAAACAGCTGAAAAATTTCCTAATTAGTACCTAATCTCTGTTTTCTAATCCTTATATCATCATTATTTATACTTTTTAATATTTGGTTATATGTTTTGRTTATATATTTCATCTCAATAATTTTTTATGCTTTTCCTGGTATTTTCCATTGGTTCATACTTGAAAGTCAAGTCAGAAATATGCTGCACATTATTGGCAAACAATGTAGAAATCCTTTTAACTCTAAATGCTTAGTAAGAAATATTTCTACCATTGTTATACCAAGRAGTAGGTCTGTAGAGTTATTTATTGCATATTTAATAATAAAGCAGAAAGAAATATAGCTGTTCTTTCAGTTAAGAGTTATTTTAACTATGCAAAATGTCAGARGACAAAACACTTCATTGCCAGTCCACTTGTCCATTGGTCAAGAGCTGAACATCAGATCATTCCTATGCTTCCTCTCTATATTTAAATAATAATTTTRACTAGCACTAGCTTAGAACTTCAAGTTCTTTATGACAGTATTCAGTATTTACCTACCTGAAAGGYTGCAAAGAATAGAATAATGTGCAGGTAATCTTTTTTTGCAACTTAATTTCCCCCTGTTCCTTACATAATCTTTAATGATCAGCCAAAACTGCAAAATAACAAAAGTGTTTTTACAACATTGTTTTTTTAAGTATCAAAAAAAAAAAAAAAAAAAAAGTAGGGATTAACTGAAGAAAGCAAAAAAGCTTCTTAACTGGCTTTTATGTAAAAACATATTAAGTTGCTTATTCTTCAGTTGTATTATCACAATACAGAAATTATCACARTACAGAAGAAATATGTCTTCATTTCTGTTGTCATGTACATGTTATYATTTTTTCAAGATCTATTATTTTCACCTAGGATTGATTACAGAAASCCATGAAAGTTCCTGGGTTATTGCAGAGAGAAGAAAATCTCAGCAGATCATTCAGTATGAATGAACACATTCAAATTTAATATAAWGCATGGCTGAAAATTATCTTCACAGAGATAATTCACTATGTTATGCATATTAGTGCCAGAAAGGTCACTGGTTCATATTTTGTTCAAAAGATAATTCTGGAAGAAATACCACTTTTATAGAAATCCTCTAACAATAGTACTGAAAAAAGTAATTCCTTGAAAGCGATGTTGAATTAGGTCATCAGCACAGCCTGCTGTGCTGTCAGTTTTGCCTTTTCCCAAAAGACTAACATAACGCATGTGAGGATTTTGTACTTTGCAAAGAAGACAGTGAGAGAAGAAAGTGCTATTTAGCACAATTTCAATTTAACAGCCCTAGAGTTCATTTATTCATGAATGTTTAAAATAGTATATGATGTTTAAGAGACTTTAATGAAGARGAGCTGTAGTTTTCACAGTACAGAATTTCATGGATATACTAAACTTCATACAGATAATAACTGCATGATAACCTTGATACAGAGGACCTCAAAGTTTCTAGAATTTTTCTTTTTCACATTTTAACAATAAGACCCTATGCCTTATGTGCATGGCTCTTGTAAAAACATATTCCTTAGTAGTTGTACTCATTCTTATGTTGTGTATCTATCATATTATAAAGAGAAATAAAACCCCCAGTTATCTAAAGACCAGTCAAATAAATCTTCCTAGAAGCAATTGATACAAAACTCATACATACACAATCATCTTCCAAAAGCATCTTTTAATATTAATTTGTGTTCTATTCTGAAAGTGCTGACAGGGGAAAAATATGACATTGGAGTACACTCACAATAAATAGTTCTACAGAAAATGCAAGTTCTGTGCACCCCTTTTGACATCTAAAAGACTTCAGAAGCTGGAATTATACTTTGGTCATTCATCCATTAAAAATAATTAATTAAATCTTCAAATGGTGTTAATCARTGTACCTCAAAGTGTAACTCTAAATTGTATCAACCATGGACTTGACTTGTTTCAAAATGAGCATGAATTGCTACATAAGCAATTTGCTGATGGAAAAGGGTGAGGCGATGAATTTTAATAAGTCAAACTTAAGTCTTATATTTTGGGATAAATTTTTAAAGGAATGTCTGAGAAAACAGACCATTCCAGATGAAAACATACCTTTGCACTGAAAAATATACTATGAAAGTGAAAACGTAACAATTTACAAGTTTGTTTAGAGGAGAAGAGGTAGAAGAATAATACTTCAACAAATATAAGTAGTAGGTTAAATCACAGTGAGCTGATGGCATTTCAAACAAGAATGCTGAACATGCTTTCCTGGACAAGCATTTATGACAATATATCCAGTGTCTCTTATACTTCTCAACTAAAAGAAAATCTGTTCATATTTATAGTTTGTTGATGATGTAGACCTATACTTAAATTTACTYATACAGCCATGGCATTCAGAATAAATCTGAACATTTGATGGATCATTTGAGTTTGCCACAAACCTTGAAAGTATAGATTTAATTGGCATATACTAAATATATTAAGAGTAATGACTTCATAACTTATCAGTCTAGGGAGGACTCTCTTAGAGGAATCGTCCTTCTTAAAGGTCTTCAGTGTAGATATTTACTGCTGAAATAGTCATTCTACTCTCCATTTTCAAAGAGTGAAGGAGAGTATTTTTTAATTAATGAATTAACTTGATAAAATATGGATGCAAGACTAACATGAATTGCATTCTCTAAATTATTTCTCTTCATTGTAATTTAAAGGAGATTTATTTGAACTGTTTAGTGCAGATATCTTCATCTACTTAGATRAATATCACTGTCTGTGTTAGCTAAATTAAATTTCTTTATTAAATCTGAACTTAAAGATTTTTAGTTTCCTAATTTCTCAGGATCATAAAGCTTGTACATTTGAAGTTATATAGGAAATATGAAAGTACAATTTCCAGATTAAACAGAAATCAGAGAGATATAGGATTTTTTTCTCTGATATATAGATGTGGGAAAAATAAAAATGTTTCAATATTTGTGAATAATTTATCTTCAATTCTATTTTCATAACATTCCCTTGAAGACAAAATATTAGGTTTTCAATATTATTGGTTATGATTGGGTACCACAGATGATAAAGTGTAGGAAAGTCTAGTCAGAATATAATACAGTCTAACTATATGCACAAGACTACTTYACTTTCTTTTCAAGAATTATATTCTATTAAGTCAATTATGCAGACAAGTTAATTTCTTTTCAATTAAAAAATATAATATAAAATCACTATAACCTTTTTCCTGGTCATCCTATAATACCAAAGCAGAAGAAATGTCTTTTCTCCAGGATGTAAACATTGTTGGTTCACCTTGAGACCCTGTTTTTATTCATTATAGATTTATTCTTTTCTCAAAGTATCTATATGTTAAAACATTGCAGGAAGGAAGGGAGGGTGATGAGTTGACCCTGCCTGAATACCAGGTGTCCACTAAAGACATTCTATCATTCACAACTGGGCTGTGGTGTGAAAATATAATGAAGGACTCATGGGACAAGACGAGGACAGGGAGAGATCACTCCCAATTACAGTCATGGGTGAAACAGAATTGACTTGGGGAAATAAATTCACTACCAATCAAATAAGTATAGGATAATAAGAAATAAAAGCACCCCACCCTTTCCTTCTTCCTGGGCTCAGTTTTACTCCTGACTTTATGAACTTCCTTTCCCTCCAATGGAACAGGGAACAAGGGTTGCAATCAGTTCATCATAGGTTGTCACTGTCACTACTTCCTCCCCAAGACAGGACACTTCATACTCTTCCTGGGCTACAGAGTGTTTCCTAGTCACAGTTTAATCACACAGTCTGGCTTGTAGATACCCTATGACTCTCAAGAGCACATTAGCCATGTCCATGCTATACAAAAATTTACACTTGGGTCTGCATTAGACCCCAGTAAGTTGTATAGCTGAAGGTGAAAACTTATTAAGAAAGCAATCTCCCAAACAGTTCAAACCCTGTGACTTGTGGGGGAAAAGTCATTTAATTGMAATTAAATAAAAGGAATCTTTATCAAAATTGTAACCAGTGAAAACTGATTTTGCCACGTGGGAAATAGTGGAAAGAGATGAGAGCGGACAAAGCAAAAGCCACATTATACGTATTTTCTCACGGTCATAGGTACTTGATTTCACCACTTCAAGGTTGCTCTGGGATTTCCTTAGCACCTGGAACTATTTTTTATGTCCAACAGAATAATTCCTTAAGAATGTCTAGTATGTATTTGCTTATTTGCACTCTACCTCCTTTTTGAATTTGTCTGGTAATTCAGATATTTTAAAAGGATATTTCAGTACTTAAGGTGAAATTWGATTAGCTCAGTAAATATTGCTAAGATGTGAAGTTTTTGTAAATTTTACTTCCTCCTCTGCTTTCCCACTCCCTCCCTAGTATGTGTATTTATCTGCACTGTCTGGATTTGTTYGTGATTCAGAATAGAAACAGTGGCATATGATAGAGAAAGAAAGTACGGTCAGACTTCCAAGTGTGCTGAAACTACCGTTGGAAATGTAAGTTTTATGAGAGATGTTTTGGTTTTGGTGTTTTTTTGGCTTTGATTTTGCTTTTTTTTTTTTTTTTTTTTTTTTTTTTTTTTTAATTTACAGCTCAAATCATAAATTAAGACATTATACTTAGATACATTTCAAAAAATACCACTTTTTTATGCATATCTGAACCAAACCTAAAAACATTTTTCATCCTTTACTGATTTTAATATAAATTGTTTTACATTATTTTCATTTTTCTGGAGATGCTGTAAAGCTCTCAAGCAAAGCCCTCCAGAGAAATTTTATGGTTTACAAATATCCTTTATATGATGTACTATGCAAATTACACTGTGAAGAAAACACTTGTTTTTTTCTTTACTCTGCTCTGTGGGATCATAAAACCACACTAAAATTTACAAAACAAAGATAAATAAAAGGAGGAGAAAAGAGGAATTCAGCATTCTTGTATACTTTTGTTTAAGTCTGTGTACTTAATTTATTTTTTTTTTTATTTAATAGTGTATTGTTGTACTGATATTAAAAAGGACACACGACAAGTAGTTAAGAGGGGAAACRAAAAGAAGAAGGCAGTTTATTGAATTTCAGGGATATTTATGTAAAAGAAATAAAAAGTTCTAATAAGTAGAAAAAAGTACCACCTCTACACACACACACTAATACACATATTTGTTAAAAAAAATCTAACTTACTAGAAGGAATGTAAAACATCTTCACTAAACATAAACACTACCTACTGTTTTTACACAAGAACTATAAAAAATTTTAACTCTAAACTACAACTTATCAAAAAACTTAAAAATTCAAAATAACAGTGTATAAAGTTGGTATGCCTTAAAGTTTAAGGGATGCGCAGATGATAACCTCAATTGGATTTTAATATATCAGGACCTGCATCCTCTTATATGCATATACATTCTATTTTAATTGAGACAAACAAGAAATTTGCTCCCTCTGTACACTCTCATTTTYCATTCCCCTCCCACAGTTAGTCCTGCAGAGCTCTAGTTTTCACTGGATTGTCAATTCTATGAGCTAGATTAAATTAATGAGTGTGACAATCRCCTGAAAGTATATAAAGCGTAAAAAGACATTGTACAAAGTTGTATGGTTCTTTCCAAAGGCAGCCTTAAGAGACCTGAACTATCTGATGAGATCATACTTCCACTGTCATACCTGACACAGGGAYAGAACTCAAACTCATACAGGACTGTAATGCTCAGTTTCCTATCCACCCTTATCAAGGATGCTGCCACTCTTCTTCCTCATGTACATCAATCTGACTTACAGTGCCTTTTCTTAGCAAAAACAGTGATAAATCAACTGCAAGTACTGTGTTATGCAATAAAAGAGAACCCATTGTTTTGTGGGGTTTTTTTTTGACATCTATAGAATTTGTATTAATTTGCTGACTACTTGGTTGTTTGGGGTGGGGGGGAGAGGGTAGGGGTATAGGCAGGTTTTTTAGGGTGGGAGTTGTTGCCATTTTTTTTTCTCTTTTTTGTTCTAGAAAAAATTACTAGGTACTTCTGACCATCTACAAGGATAACAATGTGGTTTATAATCTGAAGCTGATGTACAAGAGATATTGTTTTGRTTCTACAAGAAATTCAAGTAGCCAAACATTTCAAAACTTCAGCTRTATTTTAGTATCTTAGCATGCATTTTGTTTGTTTATGTTTTGCTGGTTTTGTAATAAACCAAACCTGGATGAGCAAGTGCTCAATTTTATTTTCATTTAGAGYAGAAAGATTATCAGAAAGAAAATCAGCATAAAAAATCAGTCAGTTCTAGTTTCTCTTTGTCATGTATCTGTATTTACAAATGYATTGTGGAGCCAGAGAACTGCTGGTGGTGGCAACTGGTGAATCTGCTTTTATGAGGCAAGAGCACCCTCGTAGCAGATTTGAGATCCACTGGTTTGTTACTGATTTTTTTCAAGAAAATTGTGTGATATTTTCTCCTGGTTTAGAAAGAAAGCCTTTGACTTTAAACTGTTTAAAAATTTGTGGTAGGTGGATTATACTTTCTTTACTGCTCTTTGATAATAATATTACAAGAACCAGAAGGGAATTTCCAAATTTTTCATTATGATCTCAAATCCAAGTTTCAACTTTGTCATAGTTTTTGAGGATTCTGAACCATTCTACAGATATAAAAATAATATATATGTCAATTATTCATARCAATAGTTTTCTGACACCCTCTCTACCATTAAGGAGGAAGAAACTGAAAAGAAGGGGGTTAATTTTCCTTCCGTTCTGGCCATCAATTTTCCATAGCATAGAAAATGTTGGAATACTACTGTGACATTAGAAATTAATGTGTCCTTTTTATAAATAGAGAAATGGAGCTGTGGTTCTTGAGATCATATCTCTTGACATCAGCTCATGCGTTGAATAAGGAGATCATAAGAAAAGAGGAGACAGTGCAATTCACTTAAACTCTCTTGTARAACCATAGGAATCCTTTGGTGCACAAAAGTTCAACCTTTTTTCTCAGTTATCCCAGTCAAATAAAATATATTACCTCTCCCTATGAGTCTTACCTCATTTGATTCCAAGTCAAGCAGAACAAAGTGTTTTGCCACTTTGTTCAGGTAAGATAATGACTGAAATAATGACTGATTGTACCTCCTGATATCTGATGCCATGAATTGTTAATAAACTGTACGGTTTGCACACTTTTATATACCTATCATATAGTATCTATCATACTGAAAACACCCCCAGAAGAATAAGTTCTATGTGTGGCTTTTTAAATCTATCTATCTATCTATCTGTCTATCTATCTATCTATCTATCTATCTATCTATCTATCTATCAATCATCTATCTATCATGTTAACATCTAATCTTTATCAGTATCTGTCTTTCTGACATCATGCCACACATGAACAAGTTTCATTTCATAACCAGCAATTTTTAAAGGAAATAAAAATACAAAAATTTTAAGTAAGTCTAGTGTTTAAAATACCAATTAAAAAAAAAAAAAAAAAAAAGTGAGAGTAAGTCTAGTGCTCCTACCATTACCACACAATAATATCGGAGCATTTGAAATATCTTACTGGGTCAGACAGTCTGGGTCAATCTATCTAGCTAAATATTCTGTCTCAGACAGTGACAAGAGGGGATGCTGTTAAAGAAAAGAGCATGAGCTAAGATAATGGCTTGCTCCATCCCCTTTGTRTTTCTTCTCTATCCAGAATTCTTGTAACAGGGGCATTACAAAGTATATCCTTGCATAGTCCTTGTTGTAAGTTAACCTTGGCTGGCTTCCAGATATCCATCTGCTGCTTTCACTCTCACTGCTCAGCAACAAAGGCAGAGAAAAATAATGAGAAAGAGCTCACAGGTCAAGATAAAGACAGGGASATCACTCAAAAATACAGTAAAAAATGAATTTACTTGGGGAAGATCAATTTAATTTATTACCAATTAAAAAGAGACTAATATAATGAGAAATAAGAATAAAAATAAAACTCCTTCTTCCCCACCCCTCCCTTCTTCCAGAGATCACTGTCATTCCTGACTTCCACCTACTCACTACCCTTGAGTGGTGCAGTGGGATGGCGATGGGGCTGTGGTTAAGTCACAAYACTTTGTCTCAACCACTCCTTTCTCTTCATGCTGTTCCTGTTACAGGATGGAGTACTTCCCATGCACAGAGTCTCTGTGGAATGCAGCTTCCTTCAGGGCACATCCACCACAACATGGAGACCTTCATGGCTTGCAGGGTGGGTATCTGCTTTGGTGTGGCTCTTTCCATAGGCTGTGGCAGCTGGAACACTTCCTCCCCCTTCTTCTTCACKGACCTTGGTGTCTGCAGGGTTTTTCCTCTCACATTTTTCACACTTCTCTCTTTTACTGCTCCAGCCCAGTTTTTTTTTTTCCCCATTCTCAAGTATATTATCATAGAAATGCCACCAAAGTTGATGATTGGCTCAACTTTTGCCAGTGGCATATCTGTCATGGAGCCACCTGRGGCTGCAATAGCAACTCCTGATCTCTTTTCACAACTACCACCTTTGCAGCTCTACTGCTACAAAAATCTTGCCCCATAAGCTCAATGAAATCTGCTTGAAATATGGTTTTAGAGTTGTCCTCCTGGAAGTTGTTTTTTTTTCAGATGTGTCTTTTTCATAGACTTTTTCCACATCCACACTTTTTTGTTAAGTTTTGGATGTTTCCTATCTTCTGTTTTAAAAAATTACACCTTTTATACGCCTGAAACCAATGTCCTTCACAAATTGTCCGGTAGTGACTTACTGTTAATGTTCAACTTATTTACTCCTTTAATGATTTTCTAATTCTTAGCCATATTTCTCCCCAGTCTGCCCCTTTSCAGYTTTGTTAAGCCCTACTCTTAARTCAGTTACAATATCCTGATTATCARTGKAYAGTTTTCCTATTTYGCATCACTTCTATACCCACCTTAAAGTTCTTGAAATTAGGAGASCAGAAATAAACACAGATCTCAGGATGCTGGTATTTTATTTGGTAGGAAATGTTTTCTCCATCCTAGTGTCTTTCCTGTTAATTCTGAGTAGCTCATTGGCTTTTTTGGCTGCCACAGAATATGGAAATGGTTATTTCAGGAAACTGTTTATAACTACAGTATAACTTTCCATAGCTTCCCTAGTCATCTCATAGGTTGCAGTATTTATAAAGCATAATATGGTTGGAGATAAGCTCATCTTTTGTATAACAGCTGCATGCATTGTTGGATAAACAAGCAAAAGTTCATTCTGGAAACTGTAGTTCTGCTGTGTTCTAACTGATGCATTAACCAGAAAGCTGGTGTTAAGAAGAACTATAAATCAAGGTAAAATGATTGCTAAAATATCAAAATGTCAAACAAATGTCTTTAATAGGTATTCTGAGTCTCTATGTTTATGAAAAATGCAGCATGAAATAATAACAAAGAACTATGTTTGAAGCCACATGGTATCTGTTCTGGGCCTTTTGCTTACATGGAGATCTCAAACTGTTAAAAAGCTGCTATAATAGTACATTTTATTTTAATATAAGAAAGGGGAAAAATAGATCAAAGACAACACAGAGAATATTATTTTTTTAAAAGTATAGAAAAAGTTTCCAGGCATTTGGGTCCAAATGTAGTCTACATCTGCAATAACAAGCTGATCTATCTGACAGTACAAATTAACAACTGCTCCAGAGTCTAAAACTGTCTGCATTTGGAAACAACAACAAAGACAGTTTGTAAACARGAAAGGCTGTGCTATAAAAATAATTCATATGTAGCTTTGTCAAAAAATCCTATAAATCAAAAGTGACGCTATTTATATAAATTCTTGACACTTTTTTTTTTCATAGTGGTCATTTTCCAGATAATGATAACTTTAGTAATACATTGGCCACTGATATTTATTATGTTCTAAAGCATATACATGAAATGTAATTAATTTAAATTAATTACTTCCTGGTTTTATATTTTTGCAGGTCACTGTTAAATGAGTTGGGCCTGTTCAGTAATTGTAATCATCAAGTCAGGAGATTATCTCTAGGAGAAAGTGAAATTTGTTCTAGTTCTATTATGCTTGTTTATGGGGGTATAAATTGAATCCATCCATGTGTCCAATTTTTTTTTATTTTACATCTAGCAAATAAAACCATTAGTTRATACCTGTTTGAGCTAATACAACRAAAATAAGTTGGAGCAAACAAAATACTGCAACACATATTTCCAGAATTATTCTAAAGAACTAAAGATTTTCCAAAATCTTTAGTTTATTTRACTTCAGTAAAAGGCAAAATTTTATATCGGGTAAATTGTTAGGGACTGTATTTTTCCCCTTTGTGGGAAAACAAATAATTATACAAAACAATACACTATTGGACTGTTTTAGGAATCAGCATGTCCTGGTTGCTCAGAGTGGAAAACAAAATTAACCTCTAGTAATATCGCTGATAAATGCTTCAATGACTCATTTTTTAAACTATTGAACTGAACTAGATTAGTTAACAGCCAGAGACATTTCAGCTGCTTTTGATATGAACAGATTTTTCTTCTCTGCCTTTTGTTTTTATTTTCTATTGTAGTTGTATAAATCCATACGTAAGGCGTCAGTTAAGCAGCAGCTTTATCTTTGCTTTAARTTGTTGGAGATTACAAAATTGAACTAGAAATCAAGTTTAATTGATTTAAAATGTAAGACCTCCATGCTTGAAGGATAATAKAATTATTTAATGAAGTTATTACTGATCAACTTGGTTTATGGTTCAACACTTTTATTCCAAGCAATATCACTAGTTATCATTGACATAGCAATTATGAAATGYCATCTGCATGAAAGTGCTTCTGCTTAGCTACACATCTTTTTTCAGACAAATTTTAGCCACAACATCTCACTTCATTCAGCATTAAACTGACTAGGTCTACACTATTTTTATAGCTGCTTCTGAGAGGCTGTAAGCTCAGAATGCTCTGAATTACTTTSTTTTCCCATCTGAAGGATTCTCTCTAATGAGTTAGTAAGTGAAGGCAGCTAAATCAAATATTACATACTCTGGAGGGCATACATGCCACTCCCATTTCTGAGGGTGTGTTCCAAACTCACTGTATGGAATATTGGCCAAGCTGAAACCGATTGTGGCCCCAACATTTTTTCAATACCTCGTTTGCAGAATGTCACTGAATTAGATCATGCACTAAATGAATATATTTTTTTTCTACAAAACTGAGAGTGCTGGAGAAAAAAGAGCACTTCAAATAAAATATTCTCCTGCAGCTACTGAACAATAAACTAATCCAGTGCCGAGGGACCGTCAGGCCTCATCAAAAGTTCCACTGGATCTATGAAGGATTGGAAGTTTTGCCCATCTGTTAATACTCAGTGTGAGTTATTTTGCCCATTTGTGATCTACAGGCTTTTTTTTTTTCTCTCCTCTAAAAATAAAATTATGTACAWGAAAAGCAAAACAACAAAAAGTCCCTCCCCTTCCTATATTTGCGCAAACTTTTTAAGATTGTTTTCTCAGAAACTCAGGTSTCCAGGGCCTTAATCACTTTCCAGTGTTTTCACATTAAATGTCCAGCTCTAGTCAATATTTCTGTCTGTACATCAAAGCCCTTTGTGAGACTGATAATTAGGTAACTTATTTTTTTTTCTTCTGTTTTACAGTCTTCGTCCAACTGACACCTATAGCTCATTAGACTTCTAAGAAAAGAGGGCAGTYATCCAACMACARTGGAAACAAGACTAAGGAATGCATTAATATAATGATAAAGTTCTCAAACATCATCATGTCTTGAACAAAATATATTCACTTCTTTGAGTTTTGTTTTCCCCCAGTAAATTTTCAGGTATTAACTCAAAGGAATGAGGTTAAATGAGTCTGTCATTATTTTTCCTAATAAAAGGAAAATACTTTTGATAAACGTTTAACACTCTTCTGGAAAGTGACATAAAAATTGAGGAAAGACGCCAAATTTCAAACCAAAGGTTGTTTAGCATAGTGGGGAAAAGTTTAATTATTTTTAAATGTTATTATGAGTTTCCACTCAGAAAAAAGAAAATTATGTTTGTAAAAAGCTTCATAACCAAATTTCTGTTTCTGAAAAGAGAATCTAAAAGTTTTTAATTCAAGAAGGAATGATATACAAAACCATGRTATTTTTTAAATTCTTTGCAGCAGAATTTGGTACAAGTAAGGTAGGTGTAACAYCTTTTCTGATGTCAGCTCATTCAAGATTTTGTAGCTATACATGATGTATAATAATAGGGATTTTGAGAAGAGTGAAATAATAAGTTTTCTTGATTTTAGTTTGAAACAGACTTTCTTAATATTTTTGTTATTGTTTGACTAACTTCTGTATGCAAGAATATTAAAGAARTAATGTTTGGTTTGAGGAAATTGAGGAAAAAAATGGACATTTTTCAGTAATCAATTATCTTTATTGAGGTCCAACTCTTATCTTTCTATTTCTTTTAAAAATTTCATCTTCAATCTCCCAAACGAACTTCATCTACATTTAAGAGAATTTTTTTAGGATAGAAGAAAATTGATGATCAAAATCTTTAAAGATGCTATTCCATGTTGTGTGTGCTCACACTGCACTTATATGTATTGATAAAATATTAAACTACATCTCTATGTTTTTATGAATAGACAAAGTATTAACATCTTTTACAGTGTTGTGTCATTATGAGTCTGATATATTTTCTGATTGAATGCTTCAGAACTGCTTATCTTTCAACTTGTGATTCACCAATTAAGTTAAATGTGACGTTCCCTCAGTTTCCTGACTGCTTCTCCTCAAGTCAGTTTTTATTCTCTTCCTCTTTTAGAATTCCTATATGGTAGAAGGTTTTTATTTCAGATGCTCTTTTACAGAAACTTAATTAAATTTATTTTACCTGGCTTTGTAGTACCAGATGACTTCCTCATTAGCTAATCAGATTAAATCCAAATTTAAACCTTAATTTAAATAATTCTGCAGTAATAGCCTTTCAAGCATTCCCTCAACCAGCCACTAAGATTCTTTATTAATTACAGGCTTCAGTTTACCTTATTTGGGTCAGCCAGCAGGAACTAGAAAGTTGACCCCTTTTTGCTTCTAAAAGTGAATAAAAACTTCACCTACTTGAAAACTCTTTTCTATATCATCCTTAAATATAACTGAAGAAAGACAGAAGATTTTTCTTCAAGAAAGTTTTGTAATCAAATTATATTTCATCAGAATATGTTATTGACCAAAAACAAACATTATTGCTCCCTTTCAACTAGGAAAAAAAAAGTTTTCACAATATGATAAAGCTATTTTTTATCCTTTTGAAATAGAAAGGTCAATCCTTTAATTTCAAATATCTCTCAGGAATTTTCATTTTAAAAAATACATTGAAAAACAATAATCAAAATAAACCTAAGTAACTAATTCAACTTCTTCAAAATAAATATTATTTTGTTTTATCCTGGTTTTAACTAAGAGTATAGTTGATTTATAAAATGTGGCTACCTCCTTTAGGTTCGCTCCCTCTAGCATACRTACAAGCCTAGCATACAAGCTTTATCTTCTCATGAGAGGATAGTTACTGTACTTTTGTTACTTTGAAATGAGTCATTTCCTTCCAGTGATGTTGCAAAGATGGTCCAGTTCTGGTCAGTTTTGTTCTGGCTTTTTTGTTCCTTTAGASATTTTTTTTCAATGTCATTTATCTCAGTAGTCAGGTCAAAGGCATATATGCCACTGGCAGTATTTGAAACCACAATCTTTCCAGTGTAACTTATTTTCCTAGTAATTTTTTAGGATTTGACTTGAAAAATCATTCAAAACACAATTTAAAATAATTTATGTAAATAAGTTTTGTGACAAATCAGAGCTGATTCAAACTATTTGCACAACTTGACATCAGTAACAACATGATCAATAATTCTTTACAGCTCATGCATTGCTTTTACCAGTTATACATTCTATATATTTATACATATATATATATTTACATTCATATTTATATAAAGCCCGTTTACAGTGTTGGCCAAAATCACTGATAAATAAAAAACCATCAGTATTTTTTTTGCTAAAGAAAAATATAACCCAAAACCTTCTTTTTATCTTGATAGCATAAATGTTAATGAGATGTCAGCAGACTAAGAATCTTAGGAACATTTCATTTTTTATGAAATCCCTTTTCTTTTTCCATCAAAAGAAAAAAGAAATCTAGACTTATTTATATATCTCCTTTAAAACATCAATGTAGGCATATATGACCTCTGTACTATCAGCTATTGCTTGCAGACAAGGATGAGTGGAGGAAGGATTCATGGTTTAGTAAAGGTGACTTTAGTGAAGACAAAATGTATTTGTCCATACCAGCCTCAGAATAGAATCCTCATATGATTCACAGAGAGGAAAAGTTTTTTTTATATATATATACGTATGTATGTATGTATGAATACAATACATAGATATAAAATTAATGGCATGGAAGATAGATGTACCAATGTCTCTGAGATTGCCAGGAGGATAAATGGCATTTCTGTTATGCATTGTAGAAAGCAAAATACAGCCTAACCAAGGGATTTTTCCTGCAAACGTCCCTGAAGCATAAGACTTGGATGCCCTGATCCAAGCCTCCACAAGATCTCCTCAAGAGCAGAGAAGTGCCTTGTGATTTAGAAAGGGTGGAAGTGCGTCTTGTGGGTTAAGGAATGAATTCTGATGTGGAACTTCAGTTCCTGCATGTTGGGGGTTAGATTTGGTTTGGTTTTGTTTTGTTTTGCCCTTGGAATTTTTTCCCTTGAGTTGCTGGGACACTGACGACTGTGATTATCGGTACTTAACAAAGACAAAGAAACCAGGGAAGGAAAGATCTGAAGGGACAGGGGAATGGGGGGCTGGGCACTCTTTTGCCTTGGCACTCGAGGAGAGAGGACACCCAGGCTGTTTCACTTGCTGTGAGAGTTTTTCACTGTCACCATGGACTCCTCTCCTGGAAAAAATCTACCATCTGCTCGTGTGTCCGGGGACTTCTGAGCTCTCCTCCTGTCCCACTGGAGTGGGCCCGACCCTGTCCCCACCGTCGCTTTTGCGGCTTTTGCCTAGGCTGACCTCAAACCGTCTGCTCAGCCAGGACATCCCACTGCTCCAACCACTGCTGCAGGACTGCTCATCTGCTTTCATCACCAGCCCAGGATCTTACAGCTTGGTGCCTCGGAGCCAGAGATCAGACTGCCCTGGGATTTGTGGTCCCTCGAGGTTCCTGGTCCTGTCTTATTATTAATGCTGTAGTTGTTTGTTTTGTTTGTTTGCTTGTTTTGTTAGATATATATATATATATATATATTAGTAAAAACCTGTTATTCCCAGTCCCACATCTTTGCCTGAGAGCCCCTTAATTTCAAGTTTATAATAATTTGGTGGGAGGGGGGTTTGCAGTCTCCATTGCAAGGGGAGAGCACCGGTCTTCCCCTAGCAGATACCTGTCTTTTTCAAATCAAGACACTGCATTCTTTAATCAATTAAGACAAACAGATTTCTCTAACTGGAATTCAGACTACCAGTTTATACCCAAAGACTAAATTACACCATTACAGTAGGCCTTCCCTAAATAGAAGATATGGGGAAGTTTAAAACAGGTTGACTATKAATTTGCAATTCAAACCAGTGAAAATATCTCCTCAAATAAGTTACTRGCATTTTTATCATGGAATCAGAAGATAGCACTCCTACCCCCAGCATGTGACGCATACTTATTTATCCTCACTCATTTCCCTTACATAGTGCCATATTTTATCTTAATTTATTATTTTTAAATAGATGACACTACATCTTCAGAGTTTCAGATATATACAATATAGAGACCACTTCAWAGCTGAAGAAAACTTCAGCTTCATCTCTTTCCCTTATGGCAGATGAAATACTTTTCAGTCAGTACTGAAAAAGCAAAGTGGAGAGAAATCAGCAGAGCTGAATAAAAGCAATCCTGTGTAGGAGAAGAGAATACAGGTGACTCACCCCTGATAAGTAACAGCTGTGTAAATTGCCCAATACAGGCTCACCCCTGATGAGACATTGCTATATCCAATAAGGATGAGTGAGATAAAGGAGGAGGCTAGCTGATAAGGGGAGGATCACCATGGAGGAGGGGCCTTGAGGGGCATGAAGCAGGGGCTCATGAAGCAGGATCCTGGGGAGAGGGAATCACTCCTGTGAGGTCAKTCTGGGTCTGCAGTTAGAGCCTGTTGTTGGAACCTKCAGTCACAGTCTRGCTGGGTAAAAGCCTGCATTCAGAGTCTGYAAACYRATCCATRCAGYCATAGTTTAGCAGGAAATAACCAGCARTCAGAGGCTGCAAGGGAAACYTASAGTAGGAGCTTGCTGCAGCYGGAGTCAGTGAATAGTTGGAGTTAAGATGACTRAGCTTTAAAGAGGAGTAAASCAGGACCCTTTTTATGATGTGTTTAATAAGAAGTCTGTACCTCAGCTAATTTTTACCCTCTAATAAGAGGGCTGCTGCAACAATCTTGAATTTTAATAAGAGTTTCTTTTCAGYAAGTGTTACAAATCTGTGAGGTTTAGGACTATTTATCATCAGACTCTCCCATTTGCTGGGTAATGTTATATKAAATGTGACAGGATAAGATACGTACACATGCAACAAAAGAAAACTGCTTTTCCATTTTTTTTAAAGTGTTGTCTCCTAAAACACTAGYATCTATTGCTGGATTTCTTGTTGGTTCTTTCTAAACACAGAATTTAGACATTTAGTTCAGGATTTTCCTCCAAAACCCAGAATCCTAAAATATGGTTCATCTGTACTTAGTCACATTAGTAACTGCATMTCTAAAGACAAATTTAAAATGGATTATAGGAGCTTTAAAATTTAGTAAATATACATACATGTGTTTATGTTTCTTCAGATCAAGAGCATAAGGTTCAGCTACACTCTGGGAAAGAAATAAATAGAGAAGCATTTGAATTTCCAAGGATAAGTGGGTTTTGTAAGTGCAGAACACATCATGTCCTGTCATCCCCTCACAGACACAGAGAAGAGCAGGGGGTATATAAACAGCATTTTACCTCACTAAAGCTGAGTGGCTTCTAAATAAATCTATAAAATKATCAGGTAGTGATGATGTAGAAATAAAGAAATCTGTCAATAAAGCTCCAGAAGAAGAGAGGCAATAAAAAATGGGATTGTCCTTTAAATAAACATAGGTTACAGATTTCAACATTCATAGCTTATCAAAAATCCACTTATTGTTTAGATTTTGTTGTTCATACTCATGGGTTACATCRCATTTAGGCTCTATAGAGGACAGATATTGTCAAAGGTGAGACTGGCAATGAAAATRTTATGCTGAATTACATTAAGTTGAATAATAGGGTGGCCTGAGAAAGGAAAAAAAAGGCTATTTTTCACAGAAGTATTCCTACAGAAAGTACAACAGTTTCACAGTTGAAATAACATCCTAATAAGTGTGGCCTTTTTCCTATTTCTTGATGAAAGTCTTTCCTAATCTGCAGTCTTCTGATAGAGCCTAATATCTGCTTATATGYAAATTGCTTTAGAACATGAAAAACTGATTATTGGCATGTTTTAATTATTATATGCAAGCATTTGGGGGGTTTCAGATTTTTTTTGTTTTTTTCCCCGTCTCAAATCACTTTATATTCTTTTGCCTATAGTTTTTTCTTGGGATGCAAAATGAGGGCATCTAGAATTCAAGTTAGAATATATGTTCTTCTTCTGGTCAGTGATGAGAATTTGTTGACTAGAAAAAGGTATCTCTCAAATAGAGAAAAAAACAGAAAAACTAATTTCTGGAGAAAATATATGTTAGATGTTTAGTCTTTTTCTTTTGGGAGACTGGCCACAGAAAAGGGAAGGTCAGTGAAAAAAAAAAACCCTTATCATTAAAATACAGCCTTAAACTGGAGCTGGGCCTCACTTACCTCTCTTAAGTCATGAACTTTATTCTTGATATTTGAGAAATTAAACCAATTATATAAATAATAATAGCTAGAGCATAGCTAGAGCTTCAATTTAMAAACTAACGGTCATTAACAGGTGGGATTGATGTGATATATCTGTAAATATCTTTCCATTTATTCATATGATACTCATAATTCAATATAAATTTAGTTTTTGTCAAATCCATATAGCTCCTTGAATTCTTTATTTTTTTAAAAACAATAAATTCTATTTAACAATGAAACTTAAAAAGAAAAGTGAGCATTGCTCCACAAAATGATAGATGATTCACCATAATAAWACAGAAAATATCTTAAAGTTTTGGTAATAATTTTTATTAGATGTCCATTATACACAATGCATATTTAAATAAGGCCATAAAAGGTTATTTCAAAGCCAGTACCTTTAATAATAAATGTTTCTTGGCATTACTGATGTGCAGCAAATAAACTGTGACAGTTTGCAAATCAGTCAATGTGACCATCAGCATTTTGACCTGTCACAAAAATGTATTTATCAACACCATCTTTTCCTCTTGACACCTTCTTTTCTGCTTGCCTGTGTAGGGAAGAAAAAAAAAAAAAGTTGTATAGCTATGAGGTATTTTGTCAGCATCAGCAAACAGCAATAATGAATAAAACTTATAGACAAATAAGAAGTAAATTTTAGCTGACATTAAACCACCTTTCAGGTCCTGGATACTCCCTCTTGAAGGACACTGACTTTTATTTGCCTACTGCTGAGTAATCACATGAGATAATGAGAAAATATCAATCGTACCAATCTAAACCAGCCTGATACATGAGGCCATATTAGTTACATTTCCAACTAACAGATTTTAGAAAAAGCACCACATTTGCAGAACATCAATAGTATTTCAATCAGCTGTTGTGTGTAGCTCTACATCAGCTCTGGGTGTGATAATGAGCCTATTTGAGATAGGATTGCTATTTCACTGCATACGTGGTTTAAATTATGTATTTTAATATACATTTTTTGAAAGTAGTCTCAATTCTTCAGACTAAGTAAGTAATACTGAGTACTTCATTTTGAGGAATCCTCTCACTTTTGGTCTTTTCTTTCTTTTTGTCTGTCTTAGCAGTATGTGCAGCTGCCACTACATTAGGAGCTGACCTTTGTTTATAATTCAGTGGGATTACATTTGATGAATTTCATTTGTAGAGTTCTGTATAGGACGTTTTGGGCTGTGTTCATCTTAGTATAGTTTTTCATATACTTTTCTCAGACATGACATTTCATTGTGTTCTGAAGGATATATACTTACAAGGAAGAGTAAAGTCAGTCAGACTCCTTTGAGACAACATATTTGGACAAAAAAAATATTGTGGTGATATAAAATAGACTGTTCTCAGACTTTCTGCAATGCATATGTTTCAACAAGTRAAAAAAGTTATTGCCACATGTGACATGTGTAATTGATTTTCTTTWGGGACTTGGATACAACTCACATAGSAATTTTTTTCAGATCAGGGGAAATTTCTGAATTAAATCTCACAAATTAAATATTTGTGTCCACTTACCATTCTTTGTTTCACATCATCATGTGCACAAACTGCTTAATTTCCAAACATGACTGAAATGGGAGATAGAGTCAGATGGACACTTGAAGCACTCCAGCTGCAAAAGAGCACTCAGTCAACAGGGCAAGGCTATAGATTGTCTAAGTTAAAGTAAACATCAGATCCCCGACACCAAATGTTTTGGATTTYAGATCTGCTCCTTCTGATCCATGCTACTTGTACTTAGTCTTTTCTTCCTTAGATAGCAGGAAATTTTGCTGTTGAGATTACTAGCAAGCTGGAGAAGCACTCTTGAAAGGCTGCATTCCAAAGGAAGGACACTCTTGARAGACTATCCACAGCCRACCAATGCTGAGGTGACCCCAGAGRGACTGAGGCCCATGAACATCACATGCCAAGGCAGGGACACTAATGAGCAAAAAGCAGCAGTAAGAAAACACTAAAACACATGACTCCATGCTCCAAATACAATGTTGCCCATCACCTCATTGGTGGGACAGAATAAGAGTTAACTGGAGTTAAATCAAGGAAAACTGATGCAATGAATGAGAATAGGTGTTTGTCTGAAGTTGAATGTTGAGAAGGGAGAGAAAAGCTATTTAATTAGGTATTTATTTTGTTGTAACATTTCCCCCCCATCACCCAATACTGAAATCAATGATCAGGAATCRTTGCTAATTGGATGAAAATTGTATTAAGAATGAATCCCTGGAGTTAAGACTGTTTTCATTGCAACAGTAGTTCAGCTAGGAGTGCTTGTCTTCAAATGATTTTTTTGTAATGTATGATAGTATGCAAAAATATTTTTGTGATGTGGTTTGCTTCCTACTGTTATTACATGCAGCTGCAGTATTGTTACAACACAACATGGGCATAGCAGTGGGAGATTTAAGGGGGAAAATATATTCCTGTTCCTAATCTATACAGTATATGAAGGTCAATTTATAATACATATACAGTTTTACCCTAACTCCAAAATGTTGTTAGGATTCCAAATGGTATGTTTTATTCTTACAGATTTATTTTCTTGAGTTGGTTCCCTTTTCTAATTACCTATATTTAACATACCACAGACTTTTAGAGGGAAAATAAATCACACATTAGGCAGAGGCAAACTGAAGCAGCATCTCTCTACAGATAATATCAGTTAAAATTTTGTTTAGTAAGATCCAGAAACTCAGAGCTGTGGATCCTTTTGAAGAAATGCTGCATCTACTTCTACATTTTWAGCACATGTCAAAGTATAGTTTCATACGAAGAGAAAATATTTCAAAACCCTTGGTCTCCACGTTGATCATCTTTTTTTTTTTTCATCCCAAGCAACTATTTTTCCAAACCACAAAAGCCATGGCATTATTGAATTTGGGTTTTATTTTTCCTCAAATGCTCATTAATGGCAGAACCAAGTCTTAACTACAACAYATGATATTGATAAATGAGAGCAGAGATATATTTCCATCTGTTCAACACATTTTTAGAACATTTTTTCCCCAAAAATTATGAAGTTCTGGTTCATCGCTGTGGATTTTATTCTTTGTTTATTTTAAAATTGTGTTTTCTTACAAAACTGCTWTTATTTGTATAATATTTATCATATTTCAAATAACTTAGGCACTATGCTGTGTAAATTAGTAAGCTACAGAAGTAGCAGCAGTGACTGGGGTAAGTCCAGAGGAGAAAATTGGATTGAGCCACACAGGGAGACTTGAGCAGCAGCCCTGAACCCCATCAGGACCYAGAAACATCACATACAACCAGAAGCAGAGTTGGGAGAAGCCTGAGCAAACAGGATCATGGCATGTCAGAGAAGGTGTGGCATGTCAGAGAGGGTGTGGCATGTCAGGGAGGGCACGGCACAGCTGTTTGCGGGGCGAGCAGGAAGGGCTCCTCTCTGACTCTCCCGGAGAAACCAATAGATAAACAGACTCAGTATCTGCTGTAGAAGRGCACAAAAAGATCCTTTCAGTCCCTRTTTCATAAGTACATTAGTGTAAGCCTTCTCAGTCTGTATAACCAAGTKCCCTGTCATGTTGAACAATGGGGCCACATTTTCCCTAGTCTTGTTCTTCTCACCGAAGTAACGATAGAAGCTTTTGTTTTTATCTCTGTAATTGCAGAAACAGATGGTCATGCAAGTCTATCACCTCTATTAGGGATAATTAAGTCAAACTTCCAAATTGATACAAGTATCCATCCCAATCCTATATTGTCTTACTTAGAACTTACCCTAAAGTATATCTACACCATTTTGTGTTGCATACTTTCTTTTCATGTCTTTTCCTTAACTTACTGTGCCTTCTAAAGTTCTGTGAATAACTCAGAACWGACTTTTTAAAACATTTCTTACTTCATTTAGCTTAACAGGGAAGAGTTTTTAGCCTTGTTTGACAGAACAGGAAGAGAGAATGAGAAGCAGCTTAGCCAGATCGTGAAAAGGTGAAAGAGCAGCTAATTCTGGAAACCATTTCCTGCCACATGGTTAATATGAGCTATCTGCATGGCTTCATCAGGGAGAAGCATGATTGAACAACTTGATAAACTTCTATGATGAAATKAGTTAGCTGGGAACAGCAGTGGATACTTTGTGCCTGGAGCTCAGTAAGGCCTTTAAAACTCCCACAAGTTTTTCATAGACAAGCTGTTGATGATGGATGAGCAGACAGTGAGGTGGATTGAAATTTAGTTAAATGGCTGGAGCCAAAGAGATCATCCAGATCATRGGGCAGAGTGTACCCTCAGCAAGTTTACAGATTATTTTCAAAACTACAGATCTTATCAGGAGATATTGGATTGGCTGTAAAAAATTACCCATTAAAGATAAGATGTATTTGCTTAGATATTAAAAATATTAATAACCAAAAAACACCAAATAAAATATCAAGCAGCACTCMTGACAACCCATCCTTTTCTTTCCATTAATGACATAATTCTTTTTCTAAAAGCAGAGTTTGTCAACTTTTTTTCTTACCAAGTGACGCTGCAGCAGACAGCCTTCAGGGGAGACAGTTAAGAGAGTTGTTTGGATGAATCTTCATCAAGAACTTAACCTTGGCACCCAGATCAAATGAGAAGCCCGTCTTAACAGGAAGTTACTTCTCAGAAATGCCCTGCCTCTGGGAGTCTGTTAGTGAAAGAGGAACATAGCCAGGTCAAGCTTTCATTTTTATATGTTTTGCCAAGTGTTACCACTAAGCAGAACATATATCATGGTTTAGACAGAACTTGAACAGCCACAAGCCAAATTCCACTCAGTGAAGTTTGGAAGAAAGCAGAGCTTTTTTTTTTTTTTTTTTTTTTTTTTTTTTTTTAACTTGACAAAGGAAAGAAAGGAAGAAAGGAGCAAAAATGGTAAGAAGCAAAGCATGCTCAGAAATATAGGCGGGATCAGACATGACAGCTTTACAAGCTTTACATCCCCACATCTATGCCCAATGCTACTTTTTAAAAAATAGTCTTAAATAAAATGTATGTTTAGATTTATATACTGTAAACAGAAAAAAGAAAAATAAAAGAATGTGATATGTWTTGYAAAATATGTGACATTTTAAAATTCCCTTAAAGAATAGCCAAAAATAYTATTGGAAACCTACTCTGAGAGAATTTGTTTGTACGTATGGCATTTAGACCTACATTATATGAAAGACTTCCAAAGTGTAAGATTATGAATGGACTCTACTGTTGKGGTTTCTCTGATCTGTGAAATTCAGTGGAATGCCAGAAACTGCCAGCTGGAAAGAAGACAGGGGAATATCAACAGGCTGCATTTAGAAGGAATCCTCATGTAATGTTGATGTAATACCCAGATAATGAAATGATTTGCCTGCCTTAATATTCCATTTACAAAGAAGTCATTTAGCCTTTGAAGTKAAATACTTTGGAGATCATATAAACATATCCTAGGCTGAAAACAGACTYTTTAAGAGCATTATATTTGGCTTTGTAAACATTAATTCTAATACATTAGTAGCTAAGGTTGATGGAGGACAGAGAGGTGATTCAAAACAGCCATGGTTTCATCAAGGGAAAGTCCTACTTTGCCAATGTGTGGTCTTCTRTGATGAATGACTACAYCAGTGGACAAGGAAAGGGCTATGGATGTAATCTATCTGGGCTTCTGTAAAGCCTTTRACATGGTCTCTCACAACATCCTTCTCTATGAGTTGGAGAGAGATGGATTTCATGGATGGACTGTTCGATGGATAAGGAATTGGTTGGATGGTCACATCCAGAGGGTAGGAGTCAATGGCTCAATRTTGATGTGAAGATCACTGACCAATGGTGTCCCTCCCTCAGGGATCCATATTGGGTCAGCACTGTTTAATGTCTTTTTCAGTGACATAGGCAGTAGAATTGAGGGCACCCTCAACAAATTTGCAGATGATAGCAGCCTGTCAAGAGAAGTGCAGTTGACACACTGAGGGATGGGATTTCATCCAGAGGGACCTGGACAASAGGCTTGAGAAATGGTCCTCTGTGAACYTCATGATGTGCAATAAGGACAAGTGAAAGGGGGTGCACTTGGGTCAGGGCAATCCCTGATATCAGTACAGGCTGAACAGATCCAGGACAGCTCTGATGACAAGGACTTGGGGATGCTGGTGGGTGAGAATSCAGACATGACCCAGCAATTTGCACTTACAGTCCAGAAAACCAAAAGTGTCCTGGGCTACATCCAAAGCAGAGTGGCCAGCAGGGTGAGGGAGGTGATTCTGCCCCTCTACCCCAGTCTTGTGACACACCATCTGTGTTTTGTATTGCATCTGAGTATTGCATCCAGCTCTGGAACCCTGAGCACAAGGAAGATGTGGACCTATTGGAGTGGTTCCAGAGTGATCCAAGGGGTGGTGCACCTCTTCTATGAGGAAAGGCCAAGAGAGCTGGATTTATTCAGCCTGGACAATAGGAAGCTGCAGAGTGATCTCACTGTGTTCTCTCAGTACTTGTACATGGCTTACAAGAAAAATCGGGACAAAATTTTTATAAGATATTTTCTATTTCATACCTTACTGTCTCGGAATTTACAATAAATCATACTTTTCAGTCACTTCTGGAAAAATCAGATTTTTCTGTCTAGAAAATGACAAGAATATTGTCATCACAATATGAGTGTAACAGTAACTGAAAATTTCACAGATGTTGTGGGAAGCAACCAGCAAGAATGTAGTTTTCAAAAGGCACTTAAGAGCTCTGCTCSATAAACAGTTTCTTTATACTAACCCCCCATAAATTAAAGTGTACTATCTCAAAATCTTCATATTTTGTTTAGTCATTGACTTTTCAGCTGAAAATGCTTAGAAAAATGTACCTTTCTCTTTATATTCTTCATCTCTGCACTGAAGCGACTGTGTTAAATACAGTGACAGAATTAACAGACAGTTAACAGATGGTGGAAACCACAATTTCCACCATGTCATAAAATTTGACAAAGACYTTCATTATTGCTCCTTTACCCATCAACTAAATTCGCACTCATCTGAAAAATGCATGTTACATGCCACATATTTTTCATTGCACGATACTGTAACACATCACCATTGTTTCTGGATTTTTTTACGATTGTTTTTAGATTAATACTGAAATATATTAGGCATTAAACTTGTGATCGTTACACAACTGAAAAATCAAGCCATTTAAATATCTAGGTTCATGTTTGTTTTAAAAAAATCTAGAGAAGAAGACTGTTTTCTGGAAGACTTTTTTATACATTTTGGTCCCGGTGCAAGATTAATCTTGGGGAGCATCACAACTTTGAGAAAAACCCCACCTATACATGTAAGATGCAACAGTTAGTTACCAGATTTGTGCAGAATACAGTGCTGCATATATTAATGAGCTGATATACTATACATGTGGAGATATACATATATGCATGCAAGGATAGCTGCAGACCTRTATAACCTCTATTATTCTTTGTCTYTCTCATACATCTGCCTATATATAAAATTGCATGGGTATATATGTATATATGCAAACACTAACATATGTTGTAAGGTGTTCTGCAAATGGGAAGAAACACATCYCTATGACATTATTACTGCTTCAGAAATCATGCTGCACTGACAGTTTAATTAACAAGTGTGGGTACTAGAAGGTAAGTCCCTTGGGCTGTCTGGTGACCTCATGCCCCTGAGAAAGCAAAACAGATGCTTAAAGCATAATACAGCAGCTAATAGGAGGTGGGAGGGGGGGAATAAACACACCAGAAAAAAAACATGGAAAAGATGGCTGGAGAACAGCATCACTTCTGTTATGAAATTGTTGTACTTTCAATATGTCTGAGAGTAGGGTGGAATTTGGGTTCTTCAGCACAAACAGAAATGATTAATCTTAGATTCCTAGATCATGTTAATAGCCCTGACAAGAACAGAAGATTGTTTTTCTTAAAGCAAGGATAAAGGATATTATCACAAGATTTTGGCATACTTATTTCAATTGAAAAAGCTAAATTTCTGTTTTTAATGTTGTCAGGGACAATAGTTTAACTCAGTACTGTGGAAAGAAAACCAACTCTCACTGAATCAAATGCATATTTATTAAYTATATTAACATTATATTAACAAATTATTGTTGTCTCATTGTAGGAATGAATTAAKTTTATTTTTCATTTCAGAACACTAGGTACTTTTACAAAGGGTTTTTTTTTTTTTTTTTACACTAGCTTTTCTCTCATTTGAAATTAGTAAGTACTATTAATCAATGCTAATATGCAACAACAAAAGGTGGTAAATTAAAATTGGGAAATGAMTGCTTTTCTTTTTTTCATGCTCTCACAAACGAGAACACAGTTTTTTAAATTCTAAAGAATAACTGGAAATTCTGAATATCATATTTCTGTATGTAAAATAAAGAAAAAGATACTATTTTTCTTCTCAATTGTGTAAGTTATACTTTTCACTGTCACTTTTCCCCTTCTTATGCCCATGAGCATATATGTTTATATATTAGTAGAAATATCATGAAAACAACCCACTCCCCTCCTATACAGAGCTAGTTGACCTGGCCAAGGTGTTGTTCTTCTGCATAGGCAGGCTGCTCATAGAAATGTATCATGAAAAATATCAGAAGAATGAAAACTTCTGTAGATTTCAATCTAAACCCTTAAATATATATATGTATTAGATGAATATATGGACTGGCAAAATATATGTCTATTTTCCTCACTGATCTGTAGTCTTGTTTATTTTGGAAGATGTTTCAGCTACAGCTAAGTTACAAATTCAAGTTACAACTTGGAGCTGCTCTTGTTTAAAAAGAAACCTCTTTAGTTATGCAATGTCACAACAAAAATGTTTCCTACCTTCCCATTCTTAATTTTATTCAGATTAGTTTGCAATTCAGTTTAGTAGTAATAAGAATATAACTGAAAATGAGCTTTATAGCAATCCAAGTGCTTAAGCATGATCCACACTTCCCTGCACTTTCCTCTTTTTTTGGAGAAAAATGCCAATTTTTTGAGAAATGTCTGTTYTCTGGAATATAAGACATCTGTCACCTGTAATCATGCCAAAGTACTTTAATAGCTATCTTGCTCAAATTACTAGTTTCCAACATGACATGAAAAATCTGGTTGCTAACTGTGTGCAGAGCACTGTGCTTTTGTCAGGCCAGCCATATCTGACATACAGGTTGTTCTCATCATTGCTCACATGCTCATGAGCCACTGAATGAAATCTCTTTGCTTACAGGAATTCTCCCTTGTTGCACTTTGCTCATGACACAAAACAGAAAGAAAAACCTGTGTGTTCAGCTGTCAGTACTATTAGACTGATTTTAATTAGTTTTAACTTCCAAACGATACAAAATCCAGGTTTACAGCACTTTCCTGTTTTATATTATAGCAGATATAGGGATACTGTCTAAATTTTAGGAAGGCTATTTCCACATAAATCACACTGAAAAACAGGCAAAGAAACAAAGACAGCATAAACAGTAAAATCTGCATATTTCAAAAAAAAGTCTTAATTTCTAAGAGAACAAGTGTACCTTTGTGGCTTTTGAACATAAAGAAATGTTAAAAAGGGAAATCTTTATGTGATGGACAAAAAAAAAGTCTATCTTTGAGGCTAATAGCTATTTAATAATATTTCCTGCCATAACAGAATCTAAAGATATACTACAAAATAGCAAAATACTATTAAAGTGTTGTAATATATAMAAACCCTCTGGAGTTTAATCTGTAACAAGAATGTGCCATGTGCATGGAGTTTATTTAAAAATTCCTACAARGAAACATTGTGCCCCTTGATTTAGTTAGTTTGCCACCACCACCACCTTAGGGTTATCTCTCTCCTTCTCTCTTGGGGAATACCACTGCACACTTTGCACTGAGTCCCTGCTACTAGATTTCCTTTTCCAAAGAACTTGATTAATTTAATCTGTGATTAGGAACCAAATGAATGATGATTGTCTTCTTAGCCCATCTAAGTCATTGGGGGAAAAAAAAGATCAATGAGATCCTTTGACCCAAGTGATCAAGCACTAAGGTGTGCTTACACATCTAGAATRTGTGAAGTATTTAAGAAATTTCTCAAAAATTGTAGCTCTGTTCTGCTAAGTGCTTATGTTTCTGAATCCAAGATAGAGGCTGATGTTACGCCTTTTCACTCATGCAAGCTGTTCATACAGGTTTTCTAGTGAAATTGAGTGAGCATATTGTCATTTGTTACATGCTTGCCCAGAGTAGGAGAAATAAATTCTAAATCTAAGTAAGCCAGGTAATATGATTGCAAGGGAGCTGCATACGTAGAGGAGCTTAGCTTTAATTGCAGGGGAAAGCTTTCTAGCTCTGGTGGCAGGCAAGTTTGAACAGCAAGCTGTACACTGTARAAGTGTGCCAGCAGAGATCAGAGGTAGCTCCAGCAAGAGCCAGCTGAGGATGGTGATTATCATTCCAGGGATGCTCCAGTGGCTGTGTATGACCAGATTTGGGATCCCCAAGCCCGAGCAATGCCAAAAAGTTAGAAAGTATCTGTAACAGGTCACTTAGAGAGCCTGGGGCACCAGATGCACCAGGAGGAGTTGAAGGAGAAGAGTTTGTTTAGATTGGAGATGCCACAGGAAGGGATACTATTGTTGACTTCCAGAAATGTTAAATGATAGATAGAGCCAGACTTTTTTCACAGATACACACAAAGGGAGGAGAAACAATGGACGCAGAAGAAATTCCAATTACCTATAGGGATAAGAAAAATTTGTAGTGAGAGTGATTAGACCCAGAGTGACAGTAAAATTTTATTCTTGGAAAATATTAATGGTTGAAGACCTTCAAGGCCTTGATCATGATGTAATTCTGAGCTTAGTCCTGTATTAGGATCTGTAGAGGTCCTTTCCAATTAAAAGTTCTGCATTTTCTGTCATGCTAACACTAGCATTTTTTATCTTTGGTTTTGTTTCTTCAGYGTTTTCCTTTGAGCTGCCAAGAGTGATAACATAAATGTTTCTGTTCAATATTAGTGCAACAAGGCAAGTCTTAGTCTTTGTGATGAATATAATGTGTTATATCTGTTTGCTCCTATTCTATACTATCATGGCTTAAAAACTTGATGACTGAGGGTCGTGGGAATGCTGGAGAGAACATGAGATTGTGTCTGCCTTTGGCAGTGAATGAGCAAGCTCAGCAGTTTCCAGATTTTATGGAAGGGTAGGAACACCTTGAAACAAGTACATTGAAGATTGCTTATGGCACAACCAATGTTTATGGTAGCAGGGTCTGTAGGAAYTGGGGAGTTGACAAAAACTCAATGTGAATGTAACTCCCAATATGAAAGGACACAGTGTACATGGAGATWATTTTCTTATAGACTCCATTGGTCTTTGTTCTGTCTTATCTGATCACTTTGAGTGTCCTCTGTTTCAAAATATATTCATTATTCTAGTTAGTTTTTTTATAAAACATGGCTTTTTCACTTCAAAAAGATTATTTAGGTTTCTTTAGGGAGCTCAATTTAAGGAAAATATTCAAGAAGGCMAATAATAAAACATCTTGTGCCTTGTCTTAATCCTTAGCATTACTRAAAAAATTAAGACCAAAAGTAATCACACAGCAATCAAGAAGACAATCAAAGGACTTTTATGCCATCTGTAATAGAACTGGACATTTGAAAGCTCTTTTTCCAAATCTGTTCTCCAAATAGATTGCCCAAAACTCATTCCAACTGAGAATAGAAAAGTGACCTGGAAAAGTAACTATAGAAATGAAAACTGATTACTTTTAGCCACATGGGTGGCAAAAACACCTAAAATATTTGTCCATATAGGACATGAAACTATAATACAGCTATTAACTAATCCCAGTTGTTACCTTCTACTGATCTAGGTTATTGATTCCAAAAGGGTAAAGATTAATTTTTAACCAGTTTTCTCCATATGACTAAATTGAATTAACYAAATCAAATGCTTTAATAAAACTAATCCTAATTTTCCAACATGAAGATCTTGTTTTGTGCTATAATAGTGTATTAAAAAGCATTAAGCAAACACAGACTTTATCTTTTTACATCAAACATAGCAAGCAGTGTGCCATAAACTTCTTAACACAATGAATTTAAGTAATGCATCCCCCACTTTTTCAAGCAAGTTTTGTTTCAGCCAAAGATTAAAAAAAAAAAAAAAGGAAAGAAAAGGTTTAAATAAGGCATATTAGTTAATAATCTCTTAGCAGCTAAAACTACAGTGTGAAACAGCTGTTAGATGGGACTCTGACAGTAAGCTGTATTTTTTCAAGAATTTCAAATTAAAATTGAAATACTAGTGGCTTTATCCATTCTTTTTCTTCATGTATTGTTGGCTAGTGAAGTCCTTTGAAATAACTTTACAAGTAAGAAAAACACTGGAGTAAGGTATTGAATCCATGATAGTATTTCTTCAGTGAGGTCCTCTGAAAGTATAGAATTGACATATTGTCTAATTATTCTGATTATTCTGCTTTGTATTTGAAGGTTGTCTCTCCTTGGCCGTATGAGGACCAATGCACAATTTGTCTTTATTTTACTATAAAAGCTACACTAAATATATGACTGACTTATACCACTGCAGGCTTCAACACTGGTCGAACTCATTAATAAAACCCCAAGACATCTAGTAAACACGCAAAGCCTGAACTGAAGCTYCCTTTACTTCCTTGCAATATGGTGATTCATGTTAAATGTACAGTAACAAAAAACATGTTTGACCATCTTGTGACCAAAGTTTAACTCTCAAATTCGACTTGGAAATTCAAATACAAATGAGTAAAAAAGCTGCCTATAATTTTCTTCATTGGGAAAATTTCTAACCCTGATCCTTTTGTATATTTTAAAATTRGAATCCATATTGTCCTTTACTTTTGCAATCCACACTCAGTTCTGCTGTTTCTAATAGCTCAGCCRTATGTAACAGTACTACAGTCGCTTACTTCATGAATAAAGGACAAGTTAGTGATCAAATATGGTTCCCTAACACAAAGACAGACCTTTAATTTACATTGAACCATTTTCTCAGCTACAAAATTGTTTATACTATGCAATAATATATCTTAGCATGGTAAATATTTACAGTATTTGAGTAAATGTTTCAGGGKAGTTTGCCAAATCAAGTAGTTCTATAAATTCAAAACTCATTCAAACAATTTTCAGCTTACAAAGCACATTTATAAATATATGTATGTGTGTACAAGTATTTTTTACCTTGTTTTTTTTTCCCACCACTTTAATGCCAACTTTATCCACTAGACTACTCTGTAAGCACTCCACTGTCACAATCATTGTTAATTCATCACCACTTCATGTAACTATTTGTCCTCTAGAACTCTTCTGAATTCTACCTCAGTAAACCTTTTCTGGTTGTTTGTTTTTTTTTTTTTCAAAAAAAAGAGAGAGAGAGAAAAAAATACAAGATGGAAATGTGTTAATATAATGGAATTAATTTGTTAGGGTTTTAAAGAAAATATTTCCCTGGCTTTTTCTGAACTTTAGAATTTTTGAATTTACATTTAYAATATGATTATTACACTGGGGTGTTTTGCTTGTGTGTGTGAATGAATATAAATTGCTTAAGACTGAAAAAAATATACAAACTAATTATTCTCCTTTTTCTTCTCAATTCTCCTGTGTACTTCACTGATCAACCCAAAGCATGACCCYAGTAAAAATGTGAGGTGACTGAAATTTGTATCTGGTAGGAGATGGGAACCAGCACACACAGAAAAGGACTTTTTTTCCACATGAAAAAGATTTCATAGGCTAATAGCTGTTGAATAGCACTTTGAATTCTAGAATTCCTTCTACARTTTAGTAGTAAGTGTTTTCTCTTATCTAGGTTCCTTCTGATTGGGGAAAAGTCTTTCAGTTAGCCTTTGGTTGTTTCCATTTGCCTCATTTTGGCCGTGGGTTTGTTTCTCCCCTGTATCCTAACTCCTTTTGATATTTCTGACTGACTCTCATGATATGTATGTAATACTTAGACTTCTAATTCTAATTTAGGCATACAGAATCTCTTTTGCTGTCATTATTACAGACAGCTAAAATCATATTARATAAATGTAATTTTCCAAGTATTCCTGCAAATCTACCTCTAATCTACTCTATTGATGTTTCCTACTTTTTTTTAAAGTATCATTGAAATTTTCACACCTTCCAAACCTTAATGAATCTTTTATTATTGCTCATCTCTAGTTCTCTCCCTTCATTCTTCTAATACCAGTTATTTTTCTGCCAGTTGATTTTTCATATAGTCTTTCTSTTTCTTGGACTGTAGTAACTCATCTCTATACATAATTGATGTTTTCCTGTTCCCCAGCTTTCTGGAATCCTTTTGTTATAGATTTTTTTCTGAACTAGMCTCTTAACCTCAACTTTTATATATTATCACAAATCTCTGCACCTACTTTTTTTTTTTTTCTTCATCTGTTCTATTATACAGGCTCCTCAGATGTCTGGAAAATCAGCTGACAGTTTCATTAAGTGTCTTCAACTGTGAAGTTATTGACAGAAGTTTCACATGTCATGTTTAAGCTTTGCTTCCCATTAACTGTTCCTTTGCTTGCAAGTTATGTTTCAGTAATATGAAAAAGATATTTAAAAAATTCTATGCAGGAATTTTTATGTTTTTTAACCACATRGCCCTTTCCCAGCCTTTTGCTGTTTCTAGTGTTGTAGCTTTGACACTATTATGTTTATTGGAAAGGACAATAATTTTAGTACTTGTGAAGTAGTTGTGGTATTATGAAGTCTGCTTTAGCCATTTAATTCTAATACACACCACATTACACATCAGTTGTTCCAAGCAATTAATTAATGATATACTGCTTATGTTTCAAGGGAGTATAGAAGAGGTAGGCTAAGAATTAAGTTTAAACTCACAGCACTACAGAAGGAGCTATTTTGTCCCTAAAATAGCATTAACTTTTATTGTCAGATGAAGTAATTTCAAAATTAATTGTTTTCCTCATAAGCATACTTATATATTTTAAATGCAAATTAATTATTCATAAGTGGTTGGAGGAACTTTCTGCAAGTCTGGAATTTCCTCTATCAAAAAGYATGCAAACTATAGTTGTGAAAGGAAACTTCACTATTTGTGCATCTTATCATGTCCTTTATCTATTGTATCCACCTAGGAAAGACACACTGTAGATAGCTCATTTAAAGATTGTTGTCAATATTCATCTCTGGACAGAAGAGTGAAGAATGATTTRAAGTTGAGATGGGGAAAATGCAAAAGCAATCTCTAATGCCAAAACAATATTTGGACCTTGAAAGCTATGTAAAGTAACCTGCCAAAAGGTTTAAAACTAAGAAGGAGAASAAATTAAGTGATCCACAATTGGGAATAGAGAATATTTTCTAGTACATAAGGCAAAAAAGAATATAATTGCTTTTCTTTGATAAAGAAAAAAGATGTGATAAAAAAGAAAATATGTGTATGAGAAACACATGCTATTCAATAGAAGATATAAGTAGGKATTACTGTTTCCCCTCTTTCATAGCACATTTGAAGCATTTAAAAGCYAATGATGGTAAAAAAAATTGGATTTACTGTCAGTAACCTGCCTAAAGATTGAAGTTCCCTGACAAAAATGTACTTCATTAAGAAAAAGGAATTCTTTAGGAATAAATTGATTTTAGCTAAATGTGAACAGAAGTAAAGAGTGGAATGGAAATTCCAGTAAATGGAGATGCARAATACAAACTCATTTTGTAAGAAGAATGCCTCTGATCACATGGTTTGTTCAGYCTGGAGAAGAAGAGATTGAGGGGAGATCTCAYTGCAGTCTACAACTTCCTCTTGAAGGGAAGAGGAGGGGCAGGCACTGATCTCTTCTCAGTGGTGATAATTATCCCCTCAGGGACAGAACCCAAGGCCAGGTCATGAAGCCATGTTGTGGGATTTTTAGGTKGGATATTAGGAAAAGGTTCTAAGATGGTTGGGCAGTGGAATGGGCTTTTCAGGGAATGGTATCCAAGTCTGTCAGAGTCCATGAAGTATTTGGACAATGGTCTCAGGCATGTGGTGTTATTCTTGGGGCTGTCCTAAGCAGGGCCCGGAGCTGGACTGTGATGATCCTTCTGGCTCCCTTCCAGCTCTGGATAGTCTATATATTAATGTTAGAGGCCRCATTCAGCTAATCAATTTAAAGTGTTTACTGTAAGTTTGCAACTCCAGATTACATATGACTATTTTGACTCCATTGTCAGCACTGGAAGTGTTGTCAGTTGCTCACATTTAAATGCCGGCATTTCAGGTATTTAAATACAGGTGTATAATTCACGAGTTGATTCTCACTGACTTTGATTTAGCTCTGTCACTCCCTTAACTGATGTATTCTTACACGTGGCCAGCGTGGAGTGAGCCACGTGGAGATACATCAAGTCTCTGAGGGTGCCTGCACCTCCAGAGATGGCTTAATAAGAGCGAGACCACTTCTCCAGGTGTGTGTTGTAACAGAAAAGTTTTTAATAAAAGGAGAAAATAATAAACAGTACAAAGCAAATAAAAATAAGCCGTACACAAGYGCAGAGAGACCATAGCACCATGTAAAGCACCCCAAAAGAGCCACGAGGGGCTTTTCGCAGCCCATTAAGTATCTAATGGTTGAGGAGGTGTCCTTGGCAAGCTGCCCAATAGACAACAG
Organism: Alauda arvensis; assembly: GCA_902810485.1. Lineage (NCBI taxonomy): Eukaryota > Metazoa > Chordata > Aves > Passeriformes > Alaudidae > Alauda > Alauda arvensis. The sequence continues at coordinate 1,636,592 of CADDXX010000112.1, forward strand.
CTACATTGCTGAAAGACAGGTAAAGAGACCTATCCATGCCTCTGTCCTGGCATAGAGCCAATGGCAGCTTGGGGAGCACAGAAGTTTCTAGGGCTTTTTCCTTTTTGGTCYTAAGGTAAAACTAAAACATATCTTCCCTATAAGGAAAATATCTGCCTGGTCTAAAACWGCATTRCTACACTTAACTACCAAACAAATAACTTGAACAGTACTTGGGAGATTTATCTAGTGGGTCCTGAGAAACATCCACAAATTACTGAGAAGYCAGTTTATGAGAAACCAAAACTCTAAAAGTTCCTAGAAATCTCAGCTCCATAACTGCCTCCTGATCAGAGGCACTTTTGATTCTCCAGACAAAGGATTTCCAGGATTTCTCAACTGAAATATTAAGTTTCTAGTCTTACTTGTTACAGAAGCCTTATGAAGAAAAAGCCTCTCTTAACATGGTGTGTAAACATTAAAGAAAATATAATTTAGGAAGTTTTCTATCTGCCATCTTCAAGAATTGTTTTCTTTTGTTTTGATTGTCATTCTTTTTGTGGAACTGAGGATAAATTKTCCACAATTTCAGAACTTCAGCTTCTCAACAGCTTCATTGTTCAGAGGATTCACTACCATTTAATATAACCCATTAAAATGAAAATTTTAAATGAATTTATATTAAATTTTGTATTAAAATGAAAATWTAAATGYAATAATATAGTCCTAACCTGTACACCAATGAGTATTTACAGCATCCTGTGTTCTGATATKAAGGGCTKCTAAAACTATAATKTATCTACTATTGTTACATAGGTTAATTTTGTGTGCTCTTTTAGTATATAAGAAATGCAAAATCAATACTTTTTGTATTACATAATACATCCAATTTGATGCTTATTACATAAAATTGTATTTGGTAAATTATCTGATAGAGAYTTAGTTCCTCAGAGGCCAATGCATTAAACCTGAAACAGTAATAATAAAGCATTATTTAGACTTTTTATTTCGACAAAATAGTTTTTCATGTATTAAAATCTGAAAAAAGTTGAAAAATTACGATGCAATTTGAATCTTAGGAAATGCATTGAAAATGGTTGATTTGGTCCAGAATATCCAAAAGTAACTAGGAATTTTTTATTCTTGTTAAGCACTTTTGGGGGAAACCCTAAGTCTAATGAAAAAAGCCCTCACCAAATAGCAAACTTGGTAGCAAACAAGATGTCCATGAGCTGAATATCACMTATTAGTGTCTTGTAAAAACTCCTGTGTAGAATTTAGTAACACCASAATGAAGAATTGCATCAGTGTCAGCATATTTCAGCACATTTTATTCTGGTGTATTGAGTTCATTCACTCATCATTGTTTGATAAGAATACAGAGAAACACTATTTCTCAGTGGAGACTTCCAGACAATTCAATAGCATTCAAAAGCTGGAAATAATATTGACGACAGAAAAAGAAAAGTTATAGTTCTTCTTTTGATTACTCTGTAATAAAAGAAACATACTTTCAGCACAAAATCCTTGAAGCTGATCCAAGATCTAATCTARGTCTACCATAATTATGTTGATTTCAGAGATTTCARTGTATAAATACCCATGAAACACTGYTATCATTCATTGTCKCATTYAAGTTTCCAGACAGAGATAGATATTTTCAYAATACTGCAAAACATCTGTTTTGGCCTGATTAAACAAGGTACTCAGATTAAAAGCAAACCAAAACAAAAACAAYAAAAAAACCCCAAAGAAACAAAATAAAAACAAAACAAAACCAGATATTGCTGCAAGAAGATTCTCTAAACATATCAACTTCCTGGTACGTAAAAACACAGCTAGATGTAAAAAAAGATGAAATTCTAATTCCTCTAATGTTGTTGATCATTAAACACTTCTATAGTGTATAAAGTTTAGCTTKAGTTCTCTTATTATTAATGCATATTTTCAATTTTCATTTCTTCATTATTGKCTGAATAGAAGCCATGAACTGAACCAGAACTGAGTTGAACCATGCAAAATTAGTCTGCCCTTCCTCCCCTCTAGGGTGTTTTGTAGGTTAATATTTTTCATTTGCCCAGGCATTTAAGTGTGTCAAACAGTATTACAGACATTTACTAATATAATTCCATATTTGACTAGAGATGGTGAATGGAAAACATGAATAAATACTGACTTGTCCCAAACTAGGTGTCTCTGATCTATCAAAAAAAATTTAAGAATCACATCTCTCACAGGCAAGACATTTAGTACATTTCTTTGGAATAAGTTACTAAACCTGGCAATCTCTACCAGCTAGCAGAGATTTATTTGTGTTAGACTATAGCATACATTAAAAAAAAAAATTGAAAAATTGATAGTTCAGCTCAACACATTTACCTCAGTTTTTCTCTCTGTTTTTTGTTTATTTAGGCTGGGCTTTTTGCGTCTTGCATTTGCGTTTGTATGGGGGAGGTGTGGGCCTGGGTTTTTTTTCCCTTTTCCTAAATGTARTTTAAACTTTTGAGGCACACAGTATTAACTATCATTGCAACAATTCTCCTGCCTTATGAATCCCTCAAGTTATCTTTGAAYCATACTTTCAATATACTTTCCCCCATAAAGGAATATTTTTTCTTCTTTACCTTGATCCATACAGAAAATGCTGTTTCAAGAATTGACAAGATCAGCTGAAAATGTCATAGATTTTAACAATTTMTCTATAAATGCATCATGAGATAATTATCTCTAAATGACAACATATCTCTCTCAAAGGCTYGGAAGGATTGGTCTTTCATTTCCTTAAAAATAATGTAATTCTTACTAGAATAGCTATATTTTATCACCTATCTATACCTAAATTTATATGTTATATCTCTATTATGTAAAACAATGCTTATCTTGCTAAATAAAAGATCACAAAAATCTCCAAACAACCAACCACACAAAAACAACAACAAAAATAAGAACCAAACCAAACCAATAAACAAAAACAAAGCAAAACAAACAAACAAACCACCAAAAATAAAAAAAACAAAATATGATTAATCCCTGGTGTCCTGTGTTCCTTGGACTCTCTTTTTCTCTGCTGCAGCTTCTTTACAAATTAAGCCCAGGCATAGCTCTGTGTGCACATCACTGCATGGACACTGCACAAAATCTTACTATAGATTAATTTATAATGGTTATGAGGTTTTTTCCATCTGTTTTTMATGCATCTTTTACAAATAATTTTGCCGTTAATGAAGGTAAATAACAGAAGATATTCCAGATGGAATTTCAAGATTCTAAAGGACTGTGACTCTTCCCTGTTTTCATTTAAGGTTTAAAATATATGCAGATGCCACTCTGTTAAAAGGCCTACAAAGTCCTGGAGAGATATTTGTCTTTAGAATAAGCAGGCCCATCCTTTCTCTTAAAAATMATAGTTTTCATGGATTCATGAAAACTCTTTCATGGTGTTCTGTTTAAGACTTCTTCTAGGTTTAGGGGATAACACTGAAAGTTGCTATAGGGTGGTTTATTAGAGTTAGAAGTATATAGGTGAATACGTCTATCTTCCTGTTTTGACCAGACTAATTTCAATGAGATAAAATCTCTGAGTAAACTAACTAACTAACTAACTAACTAAMTAAMTAAATTCAGTGAGCTGAATACTATCCTGAACACCTAAGTAATACCTACCGAAATATCTGTTACTGTCTACACAATAGTAAATCAAAATCAATAAAATAGGAGGAATTCAGCCATCATTAAAGTAGGAGACTTCATTTATYCTCAGCATTGCTAGTTTAAGTCATAGGATTCTTTAACTTATCTTATGCAGTGCACTGAATATACTGAGCTCTTTTGTAAGCAGGTTTTCTTCTGTGTTTCAAAGAAAGTGCCAGAGCTGTTCATGTTAGTTCTGAAAGGGACTCAGAAACATGTAGAAGGCATCAACAGAGCTATTAACAAACAAAGATTTTGCAGGGAAAGTACAAGAAACAGCCTTATAAACCCCATTAAGTGACCAAGGTTATTGAAGTTGGCACAGCACATAATCTCTCACCATCTGCCTCTTCATTAGTGCTTCCTCCATGAATAACAAACAAGTTAAAGCCCAGTTAAATACAATTAATCTATGGGTTGTGGGCACTATACTGCTAGCTTTGTAAAGAGAGATTAAGTACAAAGGGAAAATTTGTTAAATATAGCTCTTGAAATGGATTAATTAGCCTGACTCATTATAGAGATGCATATTTAGAATTAAGGGAGTATTAAAATGATTCATTTTAATTTCATTTAAAATTAGTACAGCTACTTATTTTATATGACATAAGATGTCTTCTAATGTACAAAAGAATGAAAGGAAAATCAGAGAGATGTATATTGAATGGGAAATGAAACAGGTGGTAATRCATTGTAGTAGAGTAAAACTGGAAAATACAGTGACATACATCTGGTAAAGAGGGAGAAAAGAAAAGAATGAGGAAACCTGCAGGGAGTTGAGAAAACAAATTAAAAAAAAAAGTTAAAAGGCTGGAGGAAAGCTGCACTTTATGAATGGTTATGAGCAATTGCTCTGCAAATTCAGAGAAAAGGAGAAAGAAAAAAAAAAAGAAACTACAAAGGTGGTAATCCATTATTTTCTTTTATTARCAAGAACAAAAGAAAAAACAGCCTTTAGAGGAAGCAGTGGGAAGCATTTATTTGATATTAAAGAAAAAGATAACCTGAAATTAACTTTTTCATGAACTATGCCAAGGAAGGATGCAGAACTCATGCTATCACAGAGAATATTCAAGGTTGACATGTCTCAGATACATAATTCAAACATAATTTATCTTTTCATAGYAAACAGTATTCCTGAAGCTACCAGTTTTGTTCAGTGGTTACTGCTTCTCTATTTTCTGCCTCCGAAGGTGTAATCATTCTCTGATGTAAACCATTCTGTAATATAGTTGCTTACCCTTTCTCTACTAAGTATATAATTCATGTGGTAGATCTCATTTCAGTAACAAAATTAGGACTTTACTTACAGTCTGCTTATGTACCACTGAAGTCCGTGGAATTCTACCAAATATGAAAGRCTTCAGTGAGTAAAAATCTGTTGTCTAACAAGTTTTTCTCAAAAGGTGATACAACTTTCTCATTTATTTTATACCAGCATGGTTAGACTGACATGCCTGGAATAATTTGAAATAAAGACAGTTAAATAATTGCTGGCAATAAATATGGAAAACATCTACAACCTTTCCAGAATAATCAGTAGTATGCTATATCATGACATATCACAGTTGGATTAAGAATTAACAAATCTTAATCTTACAAAGTTTGTTTATCATGGAATGGTTCATTTAACACTACAGTTTTATATATTTGGTAAGAATACATTCAGAAAATTTAGCGAAAGCTTGGGATTTTTTTTGTACCTCATCCATTAAAATTGTCAGAGAAAAATGAATATTTCTGTGGAAAATGAGGAATTAAGTCTATTTGTTTATAATTGCTTCCCTGATGAACCTTCTGGTTTTTATCCCTCAACACAAGACCTATGGGAACACTTAARTCTCATTAATATCAGAGCTTTCATGGTGGATAGGAGTTGTACTCTCTATTTTGCCCTGAAGATAGTGTTCTATTATATATTACAGCAGCAACTTTCAGTTGTGTTAATGCATCTGTGTTAACAAKATAGAAATAAGCATGAGTAAATAATAGCATATTATTTTATCTCACTGGTGAGTTGATCTAAATTCTTTAAGTACACACAAATGTGAAAATTTACTGCCCTGGTCTCCATTCTCATTTCAAAATCCTCTGTCTTTTTTTTTTATTTTTAGTAACAAGTCCTTAAACTTCCGATGTATATGTGCGTGCATATACAACATAATTAAAAAGATTTAACATATAAAAAGGTATCCTATTTCATTATGCCTTCTGGATTACACTGATGATTAAATCACTTGCAAAACTATGAGCTTTYCTCATTGAGTGGCATGTTCCCTAGAAAATACTGTAATGTCTTCAGTAGTGACTTCAGTTGCCAGAACAATCATCAGTCTGGCAAACATAAAAAACAGGCAATCTGAAAGTCCTTTAGCATTTAATTTTTWAATTACTTGTGCTTTCATATGTCATAGCTTATAATTCATATGTTTAGATTTTAACAAAATACCTATTTTACAGATTTACAGCAACTATTTAACTCTAGCATCATAATTMCTTCTTGCTTCAAATAACTTCGAGTTTACAAGATATATTCTGTTTTTGTCCACTTCCAGAAAGCAATAAGTTGCTCTGTGTTTTACAGGGGAAACACAGGATAAAATTGAAGTTTCAAATAGCAATTTCTTTTTTTCATTACTAGAGATTATTGTTTTTTCTCATTACTAAGGGTTATTTCTCTGTTTGAGATRTGTATTGTGATATTGTACAAGAATTCAGAGGTTATTGCAAACATTCAGTGAGAGAATTAAAAGGCTCATTTCATATCTGAGCTCCTTAAAGAGCAATTTTACATCCCCATATGAGTACAAAAGACACAGAAGAATTTGTGCAATATCCAATTTCCCAAAGGCTGATTATTCTTCATTTCATAAGGCATTTAACAACAATCTGTAAAGTCTCACAGTGTTTACTGAGAATGCATCATTAAAGACAAACAACTTGAAAACAGGCGCCGTGCTTCACTGAAATATGAGAGTTTTTTGTTTTGCTTTTCAAGCAAGCAGGGTAGTTCACGTGTAGTTTAACAAATTCAGAGCCATTGTCTGGTTCTACCAGTAAAATGTTAATTGACTCCACGAACTGAAGCCAAAATAATTCTTTATTCCATTAATTCAGTTGGGTTTCTTTTTCTGCTAAATGCAGATTTAGCACCAGAGAGTAGACATGTCATGTGTTTGTATTAAGAGAAACTGARGGAAGGTACATTGAATTTGTTTGTGGTTTCTTTTACCTACTCAGAGATGACTTAGARAAATTGCCTCCCTGAAGCTACAGAGCAACATTCTGTGTGTGGTATTTTGGAGATATTCTGGAAGGTAAGGTRTTTTTAATGAAATTAAATAACTCCTGGGAAAGAGAAGGAACTATGCAAAACTAGACACCTGTACATAAATACAAATAAAGACATGTAGTCAATCAAAGAGATTTAAGAACAGTAACCCCCTCAGTTCTTTCAAAAGACCCAGTGCCATCAGATGATTAGACAGACTTTTTTTAGAAGCTGAGAAACATGGAAAACATAAGCTGGATAATAAATCCTATTGGTCAGCACATCCACACATCAGACTTGGGGAACCTGGCAAGCAGACCAGGACAAGGTAAATCTCCTTTGCTGGAATCCTACAGCAAGCATAATCCTACTACAGCAAGCATAATCCTAGAAAAGGAAACGAGATCCCCATATATTTGAAGAGGAATGTTTCCAGTGTGCTTTGAAAACACTTGAACATTGCACTAATGACTCCAGGTGATGCCACACTAATGACATAAAGTATCTATGTATCAACTGTCTAACCTACCCTACCTTCACTGCTTCTGAGAAAAGTAGGTGTATCAGAGTAGATGTCTGAAACAGGCCATATAGAAGAAATGACACCCCAAAAGCCCATCTCTTAAGTGACTAGAATGGTTACTAAATTAGGTAAATAGTGTGCCTTAAAGATTCTAAGTAAGGTAAGATTTATCTTACCTGTTTGAAAGAATTTAATATCAGAAGAAGAAAGTGTAACTGCCTTTCATCTCAGTAATAATTGAGGGAATTTAATAAAACCTGTACTGGTGAGTGCAAAGGGTACTCCTTGGGCTAACATGAATACAGTGTATTCAGAATTACAAGCTGGACATGAACATTAACAGACTTTTAAATTCTTCATTATCTTACAAATTGCTTTTTATCTAAAAGTATGCTTTGAATCTACAGTGGTTACAACACACACGAAGTTGCAAAGCATTAAGGAGAGTTTTGATGCTTGACTAATATATTAATTGGCCATCATAACTCTGTATCCCTGGAGCATGAGAACTGAGAAAAAGTATTTTTCAGGTTCATACTTGAATGCTGCTTGAAGCTGYGGATGCATAAATCAGAGTCAATGACAGTAATAGCAGTGGTTTTAGTAATGACTTAATGCTTAGTAAAAATAAGCATTATGGATAATATCATTCTCCTTTTTGGTAAAAAATTTGTAATAATTGGTCACAAAACTTTGAGAAAGGAAACCAGAAGACAGATAAGAACCAAAATGCAGTATAACGGGGTAGAGATAATAGGTTTTTGTAAACAGGAAATTAAGATAGTTTTATACTTATGGTTGGACAATAATTTTACTTTTTTTAAAAAACAACTTATTGTCTTTATCTTTTGCAACATATTTGGGAGGTCCATTGTTGCARCAGACCTCACATTAGAGATAGAAATGAGCCAAGACACACACTCTTGTTGATAAGCCTGRAAAGGTCTCAGCTTATTTTTCCTTACAGCTCAGCCAACATACTCCAACTCCCACAAACTCCCACTGCAGGCTCCAACAGCAGGCTCAGACTAACCTCACAGCAGACCCTCTCACAAAAGCAATTCTCTCTTTCTCTCTTGCTTTTAGTCTGTCCTCCCCCAACCAGCTAACCCACACTTTTATCACACTCATTCTTATTGGACACAGCTGTGACATATTGAGGGCAGGTCAGGTTTTGGTAATTAGMACAGCTATGAATTATCAGGGGCGAGGTTACCTGTAAAAAATTCTCCTACAGTCCACGGTCTTAGAAAAACATCAAATTACCCTCTCTCCCCTCTCTTCTTTCTCCYRCTACATATCTGTATTTTTTCATATYGCAAAGTGTACTTCATTTGAATTCTGGTCAGAAAAAGTTCTGCTATTTTATCAATAATATWTCTAAAAATATAATAATGATGTGCATCTTTTGCAGGTATTCTTAGACAGGTTAAACAAATTTTAATTGGTGACATTGCAAAGGCTCTTTGTGAGCAAGATTGTGACGCATTCAATTGGTGCAACCCTTGAGTGAAAATAATTTCAGTCAGTTCCTTCCAACACAGAACATTCGGTGTGATTCTGTGTGTGGGATTCTTTTCTAGTTAGAACTTGGAGGTTAAGACACAGATGAACAGGGAAGGCAGAATTTGATCCAAATAACTGCATACATGATTAAGGAAAAATCAATGGGGAATTCAGCATGTACCATAAAACAGAATTTTATTCAAGTTTTATAATGACAAGAAAATTGGAACAAAAATTTCTGTATATTTCTCAAGAAGCAACAATTTTTGCTGTTGATAACAACAAAAAATTGTCATTCTCCTATATGCTCTATACTTTTGAAGGTAACTGATTTAAATAAATTTAGGATTTTTTAAAATAGCCTAATTTGTCAAGGGAAGTGTTTTTCAGTTATGAGTGATTGCCAAATAAAATCATGAAGGCATGAATCATTAATCATAACTCATAAATCACAAACTACTGTAGTAGTGATTAGCAATAGCAAAAGTCAAAAATAATAGGACCACAAGGTAATTTATGAAGGTATTAGCTTGCTGARCCCTTAGGGAAAGTCTCAGTAAGCCTTTCCACTTAGTCATTCAGTTCCTGCTCTTCTTTTATTTTAATTTATGGTTTTCAGTTAAAAAGGGGAAAAAATTAGGAAAAAAAAAAACAAACACACACACATAAACACACAAAAACCCCCCTACAGAACAGTAAGCTAGTTTYGGATACACTTATCTATAATTGCACTATATGTAATTTGAATGAAATGGGATTAACCATCAGGAAAAATATTACTTTCCTTGAAAGGTCTAGCCATAATTGGAAGGCTTAAGAGAGGTATGAAAACACAATATGAAATAAAGAGAATAGACAGGGCCACGAGACTGAGCACAGATGGCATATTTATAATCTAAAAGTGGCGGAAAGCTTTCATCTTTGGTATGTAAATAACTAGAAAACTCTTTCTTTTTTATTTAAGAAATACCTCCCCCCAAACACTCTGTCCCTCCTGTGGCTACATTGCCCAAGCATTTGAAAGAGTTCTCTATTATTGGCGTTAACCATCTATGTAAAATATGTCTTCAAGATCAAATGAAGACATAATACAGAAGTTTCATGTCAGTGTTTAGCCCAGTATTTTTTAGCTTGAAAAACACGACCTTTACTGGTAGTAAAAAGTGACACAAAAATTTGACGTTAAATAGACATCTTTTTATTTTAAAAATGTTATGCATTCTAGGAACTGAATTAGATAATGCACTGTTTTAAAACAAATATTCACATTTCCATGCACAAGATGCATAAAATCCACAGTAATAGTTTCAGGAATTTAGCTGATTTAACATAAAACCAAGATTTTCAGATTCTTCTGTATTAGAACTAACATCCCAAGCATCCTGGGAAGATGAAAGTTAAGAACTACTGAAGTTCTGAACAGCATGAAAATTAAATCTCCAGTATAGCTTATACTCATTGTACTGCAACTCCCTTACAGCAAATAAAACGATAACATTACCATAGATGAATTTGTCAAATCCCAAATACTTAATTACGTCGAGATACTACCCACTGCTTTATTTTAGATGCATTCAGCTGATGATGTATAAAACAACACAAGTGCATTGCCATTATGTATTTCTTTTCAATATTTATGCCTACAGATTGTCATATTAGCCTTTTTGTGAAAAGAATCCAAGTTTAATGTGTCCCATGAGAATTGCCTGTCCAGKACAGAAAATGCTGAACAAGCTTAATACCACTTAAATAATGCCACGCTGCCTAACACTACTGCAATAACAAGGATAAAGCATATTCTGACCTTTGAAAGCAGAAGGGTAACAACTGGAAATTAATTTAACCATGGCCTAGTTGAAGGAAAGTAGTTGCAATATCTCTCATTTTCAACAGTAAATTTCTATTTGAAAAATCTTCAGTGTTTCAAGTGACAKAAATATTGCCACATTTTTCAGAGATGAGCGGTAGACTTTGACATCTTTGTTTCTGAGTTGTATTACACAATCGTTTGCTACTTTGCCACTGGCAATCACTTGCCACTTGGAAAATGAACAMTGTACATTAGTCTAGACAGTTATGCTAAAAGTTGATGTCAATGGAAAGAGTAAGTTCTGTTTCTGAAGAATGCAGGAAATTCCAAATCTACCAAAATGAACACTCGAGAATTATTTACATTACACTCTCCACTCACTCAAAAAACTTTATTTAAGGTTGATATGTAGATATATATAGAGATATATAGATATATGCTCCACATTAAAGAGCTCACAGATTTCTCCCAGATCTCACTAGMAGCTCTTACCCTTTCTTACTTGCATTCTCTCTGTTTCACACTTCACTGCTCAGGTGATACCTTGAATATTGCATGTACCTATTGCATACCCCTTTCAGAGTTGGAAAGTATGAAACACCTCAAATTGCAAACAACTTCTTACTTTTTTAATCCAAAAAAGACAATCACTTATCACTAAGACCTGTGAAACAGACCTTTCTGCTTCACAAGCAWGGCTTTTCCTTAATTAAAAAGAAAATAAAATAATGGGTAAATCATTCATGTACACCATACCTGTACTTAATTTGGTCATATCTGTTTCTCACCTAATGAAAGATTTGAGAGCCTGAAATTTTGTACTTTTTTGTTCCTTTTCCTCCACTAATGATATCTGTTCTCTATGAAGTTACCTTYGTTTRTAGAAATAGGTACAMACTGCAAAGAAGTTAGAACAGATTTCTCAGACTTAGACTTTGYTCTGAGGTTTTRTGTGTTTTTTGGTACAAAGAATGGCTTCATAATTATATCTGTTCCAATAAAACCAAGAAGTTTTCCAGCAACTTTTCACAAATCTAAAAATACAKTTGCAAATACAAGGGAACTTAAATAAATAACCACCATTTTMTCCTAATATGACCTTTAATGTTTTATCTTTTTTTGCCATCTCTGTAAGAAATACCATTAATAAAGACAGTAAGAGCAACATGAACCATTTCTTCACTCTTTGATTAGTAGATGTCTCTGCAAAGACATCTCAGAGAYAGCCAGAGAGACTCCATAAAATAACACTGCCCACATCTCTGCTAGATGACCTGAGCTCTCCTAGGTTATCCTTAATTTAACAAGTAATCTGGCCCAAGAAGGGAGGATGTATACAATGAAAATTCCTTCTGACAATATGAAATCCCATTACCTCTCAATTGGTAGAGTAATACCAGTTGTTAAAATTAATGCTGTTCCTTGGATTTTTTTTCTTCTGTTTGTTGACTTAGATCATATCATATATCCCATGATTCTAAGATTCTAGGTGAATTTACTGTATTTARTATAGAGAGATCYTGCACAGAAATTAAAAAATATTGARTCTACAAGATCTAGTAAATAAACTCATATGAATAGTGACTGTTCCTGTGACTCAAGGAATGAAAGGGGATCTTTAGATTTGGTTTTCACAAATATATTTGCTATTCATGGACTGATCCTTTTTTTTTTGAGGGTATACTATGAAGACATGCATCTATTAAACTCCATCAAATCTAGACCACCACTTCAGGAACAGAAACAKAAAGAATCGGTTAGTATGGCATTCAATAAGATATTTTTTCTCTTTGGAATTCAGGAAACATGGMATACAACAAGGAAGAAAATATATCCAGAACATCAGCATGTTGTAGAACAATAGAACATAGAGTCATAGGACAGCTAGTGTTGGAAGGGAAGTTAAAGATCACCCAGTTTCAACCCCTTTGCAGTGGACWGGGACAYTTTTCACTAGATCAGGTTGCTCAGAACACCATYCAACCTGGTCTTGAATACTCCCAGGGATGGGTCATCCACAGCTTATCTAGGCAACCTGCTCCAATGTCTCACCACACTCACAGTAAAGAATTTCTTCCTGATGTCTAACGTAAATCTACCCTCTTTCAAYTTAAAGACATTCCGCTTTATCCTATCCCTTCATGCCCTTGAAAAAGCCTCTCCCTATCTTTCTCATAGCCTCCCTTCAGGTGGAAGGCTGTAATTAGGTCACCCTAAAGCCCTCTCCAATATATGTCCTTCTCTGTTGCTAATTGAATCTTTCCCTAAGTTGCATATATGTGGAAAACTGCAGCTAGGAGCAGGACCACAGGATAAGCTTCTCTGTCATTTCTTGCATCAGTGTTTGGGAAGACAACATGTAAGATTTTTGGTTTTATTAATTCTGCTACCTTTGTCTTCTCTGCATTTTGTAGCCAGGTGACATCACACAGCTACATTTGACATGCATATTAAGATGCATRTGCCTCTGAAATGAGTATTGATGAATACAGGTTCACCTCTGACATGTGAGATCATTTTACAATAAACCCATTCTAATATATAGGGYTCACATTAATGTTACACAGAATTTTTTCAAGATCATAGGTCAATCCTCCAAATTTRTTTTGGTAATGTGGTCACTACCTGYGCTATTGGTGGGATTTACRAAACTTTTTCAWTATGTGTCCACGCTGTTTCTAACATCAATTAGGTRTGGTAAGGTAATGATAAATAGAGGTTCCAAAAAGTTTTCATTTCATTAAGCAAATATAATCCAGTATAGAAATATCCAAAATCCAATGTAAGAATAAAAGAGAATATTTGTGCGTTCAGCAAAAAAGTTGGTTATGGAAGCAAGACTTTTCAATAGTGATTTCAAAAGTGATTTCAGTAGTGACAGAGCAACAACAGTAACAATTCYGATAATGACAATTTCTACTGTGAGAAGATGACACACGGAAATTTTGATTTAGTCTAGAATATTTACAGATTCCTCTGGTTTAGTGAAAAATTAAGTTTTCCTTCACAGGGAGAAAAAGATTATGAACTCTCAGTTTTATTTTTTTCAGTCTTCAAAAACCCTAAACCTCTGAATTCAAAATAAACATAAGAATCTAAAGAGGAATAGCAAGATGGATTAAGATTAAACATGCTACCTTAGCTRCTAAAGAAGTCATAAAGCTCTTTTTTTGAAAAAGAAAGACAAATATCTGCAGGAAGAAACAGCAGGAGAATCTGTTGACACTTCACGTACTTGCTTGCAAACTTTCATTAATATTGAAAAAAGAAATGCTGTTCAGTCTATGGGGTGTGGGGTCATCATCACTGGGGAAATCCTCAGCCAAAAAAAAGGAAACTACAGAAAACACATAAACAATGACAGCTGCATTAAATACTATGCTTTCTCTTTCACTGTCCTTTTCCTCTCACTTTATGAGAGTTCTTTGAAGCTAAATGTAGGTCTGCTACAGGACCATGGATTTGACACAGTTATTGGTCTTTTTTCTTTTAAAGGATTTCTTCAGTGTACAGATAAAAACTCTGTGTGCTTTTTTTTTCATGTCTCAGTGGGAATAAACTTTCATCTAAAAAAATCCATCTGAAAAACTGCAGAACATGGAGACTGGAAAGACACAGCTAATGCAGATAATATAATCAATGATGTGATTTATCTCACACACAGTTTCTCTTGTGGAAGACATGAATTTAAGGGGGATTATTCCTTTTTTTTTTTCCAGAGAACATCTGTTTTTTTCTCTTTTTAAAATGAGCTTCAAGAAGCAAAGAGGTGTACATGAGCACAGTAAAGTATAATCAAGAGAATTTTAATCTACCATAAAGTAGCTACAATGCCACTTAATCAAAGACAAAAGGACTTCCAAGCATATCCAAATTTTTAAAAGCAAAATTAAGCCATAACAAATCTGCAACACAATGTACATATCAATATGAACTTTCCAGTTSCTAACAAAATGCAGGCATTTGAAACAGTCTGATTGAGCTAGAATGTTTCCCCCATTATTTCACTGGTATTTCTTGTTTTCATTTCTATATATAAAATGCCAGTATMTTTTTGGTGCTATTTCTTGTTTGGTAGGTTTCATTCTTTACAGTCCATTTGTGTGAACCACCTCCAATCTCATTCAATTTCACACAACAGCATTTAGTAAATGAACTGCTCTCATCATTTTCAGTAGATTRCAGTGGTCTACAAGAAAGAATTAAATAATAATGAAAATTAACCTCTATTTCTCAGTCTGGAAAGGAAATAAGAATGGTACTAAAGTAAGCAATAGCATTACTGTCAGGTTTATTGCAGTAAACTGACCGCCTTGCGTAAACAGAGATTAATTTTGAGTAATGTGTATCTTGAGGG
>CADDXX010000112.1:1651986-1666971 GCA_902810485.1 Alauda arvensis
AAGCAACACAATTTACCTGAAAATTCGGCTTCAATTATTATTCCACTATGAGAACTCACACAGAAAATGGCTCAAATTCTTCCTTTTGATTGGGGTGGGAAGAATATCCCACATAGCACACAAYATTTCACAAACTTCATCAGTAATCACAGAATCACTGAATGGGYGAGGTTGGAAGCGACCACAGTGATTTAAGCAGGGTCATCCTAGGCCACATGGCACAAGACTGTGTTCCAAAGTTTTTCAATATATCCGCTGAGGGAGATTCCACAATCTTTCTGGGCTRTCTGTTCCAGTGCTTGGTCACCTGCCCAGTAAAGAAGTTCTTCCTTCCYGTTTAAGCAGAACTTCCTGTGCTCCTGCTTCTGCCCTCTGCCTCTTGTCCATTGATTGGGACCTCAGAGCAGATCCTGGCTCCATCCCTGCAGATCCTGGCTCCATTCTCTTCACACACTCCTGTCAGATAGTTATAGACATTGATGACGGACCTCTCAGTTTTCTCTTCTTGAGGCTGAACAGGCCCAGATCCCTCAGGCTATCATTTTAAGAGATGTTCTAGTCCTTTAATCATCTTTGTTGCCCTCCCCTGGACAAACTKTAGGAGCTCTGTTTCTCTCTTGTACTGAGAAGCCCAGAACTGGACACATGAATTATGTCCACAAATTCACATTCAAATTCCCCCCAACGAAGCCAAAAGAACCTCACCAAAATACCAACAAAGGTGGACAATTATCACATACTCCMCCTCTTGACRTCRCATTAAAACAACAAAGACTGCCCATGATTACTTGGCCATGGATTTTCCAGCTGGCTATTAAATCATTCTAASAATCCCACAGCCMAATGATAGAATAAAGAAGWAGGATTTCCCACTTTTACTGACTCAGACATTTTCATCAAGTATGTGGCTATCTTGAAAGATGTATCAATAAAGAYAGCTATTCAGTCATTAATACAATGATAGGTTTAGCTCTCACACACAAACCAAGCAGACACTAATTTAGTCTTTGTTACAGTTGTCCTTCTTAAGGAAAAAGACAACTGATTGAATATTACTCTTAAATAAKAATTTTCAGAAGATAATATTTCAGGACATATAATTACTCTGTCCAACGCTTTAATGTTCTTATCCTCTATAGTTTGAAGAATAGTTGGTGAATTAATCTGCACGTGCCTTTTTTGGAAAGATTACTTAAGAAAAGAGAATTCATGCTGTACAGGAAGATTTCTTAACTCATTTCAGCTAGAATGAACCTTTTGTGATTTATGAAAGAATATTTAATCCTTAAGGTACTGTACCTTTGCTGCTTTAATAAATTAAGCCAATTTGACTTAGTTTTTATTAAGGGGTCCTTATGTCTACATGGGTATCCTAAGGGATCTTAAGCACATGACCCTAAATTATTCTGTTACTAGTCCATGCTGCATAACTGTAGATACAGCGAGATTTTCATTTACAAAATAAATATTATCTAAAGTATGCTGAGAGATTTTTTTTTTGTTTTCATTCTTCTTTTTGAGATAAATGGGAAAGCTGATGCTATAAATGAACTCAAAGACCAGAAATTCTGAGGGACCTCACAATTATCTGGAATTTATCTTACAATGATTAGTATCCATCCTTTACAAGATGTTTTTCTTTAAGGCCATGCTCATTCCTTTCTTGCCCTTTGAAAGTATGCACTCATTCCTGTGGCCATAGCATTCTCTTTATRTGCAGCTCCAAAAAAGTCATTGCTTTCTGAGCTACTGGCAGGCAGCAGTGTGGGTGTGGCAACCTAAARTTCTACAGTAGTTTAGGCAGGGTATCAATACAAATTCTGAGATCATATCATTAAACTTTTTTGTTTCAATATACCTAGAAAATATGGTGCCATATTATTTCTTGGGAAAACCTGATTTGTTATCTCTGCAACCACAGATTTTCAGTTTCATATGTAGTGATTAAAAAAACTCTTAGAGTCTGACTTCATGAATTTTTATTAAGAAGAACATGACTCTAGATCTTGTTTGTCTACTGTAATTGTGATGGCCCAAGTGTGACAGCAAATTAAATCCACCACTCTCAGTCTTTCTCCCTGTAGAAATACTGGTCACAATTTTCATGACCATGTTTCCATGATAACATACTGCTTTATGCTGTCATGGAAAGTATCTGGAGTCCTGTCCTAAAAACAATATCCTATGTAATGGCCATCTATCATTAGAAAATGTTAATTATGCAAAAAAACAGCCAACAAAGCCAGAAAGATTTCATTTCCCTTCTGCAGGCCAGCATGGCCTTTCTATCTGCTTCTCACTGAAGGCWACCTGAGTCTGCAGAATTATCACTGGGACCTCTGAATCTCTAAAAAAATGTTGGTTTAGTTTTCTTTTGACATACAAGAGTTAGGGAAGGATGATTACAAACCCTAGCTGAGTGTTACATGTAAATACATGTGAAAAAAATCATATGTCCTTTTTACAGGAAAGTAATAATCCAGCCKAAGACCCATCCTCAAAAATATACAAATAGATTTTTCACAGCCAAGCTAGAAATGCAAGCTGATTGTAATGCAAACAGAAGCTAGAAATGCACACCAGAAGAAAATTGCTGCTTTTTATAACATTAAAATCTTAAGAGTGAYRGGGTGTTGCATATTGACAAAACAGYTTAAATATTAAATACTGTGTAATATGCATTAGTAATGTATATATACTACTATAATTAATAATACTTGGTCATAATATCTAAGAATGACTTAGCAATTGAGAAGTTTCAGAAGCAGGACATGATATTTCAAAGTCTGRTTGTTATAGCTCTAGTGAGCTTTATTTTTTAATTAGAAACATTAAACCTGCTCACTGTTAAACAAGAGGCTTAGTACTTGACAATCCACTTTTAGTGTGCATTAAAATATCAGAATTCAGATTTAAATCTTTTGCAAATCATTTTATTATCCACTTTGATTATAAATACATGAATAAGCTTTGATAAGGAATATGAAGTGAATGATAAAACTTGTAATTTGCCAGAAAGAAAGAACTGGCAATTAGGAATTGCCAGCACTAAGAACAGGAAATGGGAGAAGTGCATTTCTGGATGAGGAACCTGCAGAAACCTGGGTGGGGAAAAACAGGGTTGTCCAAAACTGTGCTTCATGTAGATGTTGGCTGAGAATATTGAAATTCCACAACCAGACTGAGAAACTCTGAAGCARTTTTGAGTCCATTAAGATAGTCACAGTTCTCATTAAGCTTTAAATACATTGGTACTCTTATATCATTAGATGAAAATTAATATCCAAAGAAATTTTACGCCTGAGCAATGTAAAGCATATGCATAGAAGGAACATTTCTATAATGCACTGTAACATAATTTATGGTAATTATTGAGAAGCACAATTAAAACCACGTTGCTTTTTGACTCACAAATATTGGCTGACTGGCAGAAGCAGCCACAGGTTTAGGTTCTCCAGAAAATTCTGTCTGCTCCGTGCATGGAAAGCCATATAAAATTTTCTCTTTCTCATGATATAATCTTATTCTGGACAGGTTTGATTAAAGTACACCACACTTTTTTTTTGTACAAAAACATGCCCAGCATTTCCTCTGAATTACTGTTTTGAACTTTTATTTCCCCAGGTTTCTATAGAAAAGCCTGGGACTGATCATTTGGTTTTCTTTAAAATGAACACAAATGTGTTAGTTATGATTTTAGGTCCTTTTGTCTGCCAGTGGGTAGGCATTCATGTRTGTTTCAGAGAACAAAAACAGATACCTGCTGTGTCACTCACAGTGGAGACAGTGAAGGAAGTCTAAAATCTGCCAAAGCAAGAAGGGTTGCTATTGCACCTGGAGACTTTGAAGTCAATATTTCAAAGGTTATTTCTTGTTGGATTTTAAAAGTTAATATCTGTGAGCAGGAGGGAGCCTCCAAACAAACTGCAGTGTTAGGGATCTCAGAATACCTCTTTTCTCWTTTCTCTTCCCAAGTGCAAAATGATGCATCTATAGCATAGGAGGCATGAACACAGGTGCTGGAATAAAGGGGGAGATCCAGTTATTTAATTACAATGCCTGTCATAATATTTCATCATAATGATACATGTCATAAGTCACAGCAGTTGTAGGATGGTTCTAAAAGTGAGAAACAAGTTATTGGCAAAAAAACAAACAAACAAAAAAAAAAGAAATAAAATCTCCTCAAAAAGAAAAGAAAAATCAGCTCAGGTGAACCCTGAGGGATTGTATGGTTCAGCCTGTTCCACTGTAGCCAGTAATATCGAGTATTGGACACTATTGGAGTCAAGGTATTATATAGAACACTTCTACCAGAAAGATATTCTCAAAAGGACTGATTGAACAATGCATTCAAATAAAAAAAATTAATTCTGGTACAAGTTTTGTTTTATAAAGTAAGCTCAATAYGGCAGTTAAGGACAGGTCTCAAAATTATACTAGATGGCTGAAACAGAAAAATCTCCTGGTTCTTTTTACATCAGATATAAACAAAGGATGAAAGATGAGGTGGGAAGTCTTCTCTGCATACTGCTAACTTACACAGAAATCAGTAAATTTCTTCTAATAAGAAAGGGTTTAATGTGATTAAAAGACAGGAAGGAGAAGCAGAAGWCTTCAACATTGTTAAGAACAAGTGACTCTTAAAAGTCTTAATTTCCTTCCTGTTGTGTTTAGAAAGGATTGGAAATTATTAGCAGTATTCACACATTAATCACTTATTTTTTCTGTATTCATAAGAAAAATGTTTGCAGGACTTTTCTTACGACAGATGTACATAAACTCTAATTCAATTCCCAAAAACCTGCTTATCTTTTATTAGGAATTTTGATAATTAATCTTTGYGTAGAAGAAAGATACTTTTTTTTYCCTTGGATATTTCACCATTGAAAGTACTTTGTATCACAGAGAGTCTCTAAGTGCTCATTAGGGGTCCTGTATCTTAGATTAAATGAAATTATTTTAYATAGAGTAAGTATGCCTACCTCAGTATAATTGCAACAAGATAATCTTTAAGGGTGTGCAAGAACTGTAGTGCAATGTCACAATGAAAACAACMATGTAAAACAGTGTTACATTATGTGATTATCAGACAGTTGAATAAGCAGTTGAAAACCTTTTCCTTCTCATCTTCTGCAAAGCCTTTCACAGTGCAAATTAATATAGATATTCTACAGTGGGCAGGACAATTGTTTTATACCTCAAATAAGCATGCAGCTATGTAGGTGAGTTCATATAAGAATTCCTTGGGCTAGTTTTATCTTCTTGAGTCCTAGTAACATTTTAAATTTAATAATTTTTCAAAACTGTTTTTTGGGATTTGTTTCATTTTTATACATCTCATTTTTCACAGAAAATCAGTTAGYATGTTCCTGGGCATTGCTGGTCATTGTCAATGTACAGGGTGCTGTCAGGACAAGCTCAGGTCTCATCCTTTGCAGTTACATCAGAGTTATCTGAAATTGTGGTTAAAGGAAATTATTTCAGAAAAAAAGATTGAAACTCAAATGTACATATAATCCTGTGGAAGACCAGAGTATTCCTCTGGGTCTCCTGAATGGGCAGCAGCCAGGACAGGGGGGGATGGACTCACACGGCCTGCTTGAAAGATAGCATTGGCTTTGATCTGACATCTTGGAGAAGGCTTCCAAAGCTGTCTGAGGATTTGGATGACACGAGGGTTTGATTGGTATGTTTTTTATTATATCACTGGGTGTTTAGATATTAGTTTTAGATTTCTCTGTATTCTTATTATTGGACAAATATGGAGGCAGATAAATGTGATAAAGTCACATTTTCCTGTTCTTCTCTTCCTTTTCCTTTTGCAAAGGGTGTTGGGTTTTTAGGATTGGGTAAAGGGGTGATTTCACTGGGTGACTTGGATTTTAGTTATTGGATTTTAGAAAAAAACATTGTTAACGTAATTTAGATTATAAAAACGTAGGTGCTGTTCTGGGGCGGGGGGAATTCACTTTTCCAGCTGCTTGTGAACACCACGCTGGTTTCACAGAATTTAGAGATAAAGATTTTWAAATAAACATCTTCAAACTGCAGCCCAAGGACTCTGATCCCTTCTTCCAAGCGTGGGCAGTGAGAAAACAGCCGCTCACCACAATTTAAGGTTATCTCAGAAGAGATATACCGTCATAATCCCTACTGGGTTCTGGTTTTTGCCTCAGAATATTTTCTGGGTACTGATATTCTTCTTCTCAACTTCAATATTTTTTTTTTTTATTTAAAAATGTTGAGAGATTTCTAGGATAGTGGTAAATTTTACAGACTGCAGAAAGTGTCAGCAGATCACAAAAGGAAAATGTGGTTCTTTTCTTTATCATTTGATACCTCAATAAATACTGAAGTTTGAAACAAATCCAAGAAATTGTTAAGTAGGCGTTGATGGGAAACACTACAGTCTTACATTTTTAAAGTTATTTATTCTCCTATTTTTCTAACTGATGAAACAAGGTATGGTTCTAAAGTTTGAAAGAAAACAAGAGTGAAGGAGTCAAATAGGTTTAAAAGAGGAACTCCACGTAAATTAAACCTAATGTTTTAGAATAATGAAATTATGCAAGATCATTGTTTTGAAGTTAAAAAAATAGAAAAAAAAAAAAAAGAAAAAATGAAACTGATTAAGAAACTGAAAATGTGATGTGCTGTTTATCTTCTTCCTATTTGTTGTAGATCTACAACATATTCCCAAGGTAGTGACAATGCAATGCACCAGAAGAGAMACTTCAGCACTGACTAGGGCTGGTTGTCTTGCTGTGAAAGCCTCTCAAGGCATCTCCAGCGCCATTGCTTTGATGAAATTCCATTTCCTGAAAGAAAATAATTGAGGRAAGATGCTTTCTGGCTCTAGCTGTAGTTGAAAGCTGACCAGATAATCAGACAGGAATCAAGGCAAAGGGGCATTGCTGTGAGGCAGGAGCAAGTGTGGGGCTGTGTCCTGATCAGAACCACTGGCAACAGGACCYGCTCTGTATGGCCAGCCCAGGCTTGCCACATGGGCAAAGGTGGGACTCTGCCTGAGGAAAACAGMCTGGAGAACTGTCTCTCTTGCTACTCTCTTTTGGGAACACAGAACCTAAGCTGGTCCTCTGACACAAGGGAGATGTTTATCAGCACAATGCTTCTCTGCAAAAAAGGAGCAGTTCCTTTCACACAGTGAGAGCTAAGCTTGTGAAAAGTACTCTTAAATAAACTAAATCGTAGAACCTATCCCTTCAAGTATGCAATTCATTTCTAAAGGCTTTGCAGCCTGTGATAAAACTACTTGGAAATGTGTGTACTGAACACTCATGAACAAAGGAATTCCAAACAAATATTGACAGACTCATASAAAACAAAGAACTCTGCTCACGTCTTTCCATCTCACTACAAAGTATGAAAATATATAGTGCATGAGAAATGTCAGCAAAGTTTCTGGGATGTTCCTACATACTCCAGTGGCAGATATACTGAAAGAACATGTATTAAACTGCAGCATCCAGCTGACAACACCAAACATTGCAGCATAGAAARTGAGAGGATGCCTTCTCCCCATCTTCTTCATCTAATCTAGCAGAGTCTGTTGCAAAAGAAATGTAATTATAAATAAATAAGTATTTCCTGTCTTTCACAGGACCTCACTGCTACAGACAAGCAGTACCCTRATCATAGCAAGACATAAATGACAGGAATGAAATGCAGAATGGGGAGGGAGAGAGGGAAGAAGGGAGAAAGCCATTGTTGCCTCTGAYCTTGAGACAGTGCTGTACTTACAGTGCACAAGCTGGAATCTTAGCATGACCA
Source organism: Alauda arvensis (assembly GCA_902810485.1). Classification (NCBI taxonomy): domain Eukaryota; kingdom Metazoa; phylum Chordata; class Aves; order Passeriformes; family Alaudidae; genus Alauda; species Alauda arvensis. The sequence goes on from CADDXX010000112.1 coordinate 1,659,781, forward strand.
TTTTGGGAAATGTGTACTACCTCTGTATATATTGCAGGGTAAGGAATTCCATACTGGATCTGTATTTATCACTGAAAAAGCAACACTTAAAAATGTAGAAAGGCTGTTTTACAAAACAAAGGATACAGGAATTCATAACTACCAGGCTACTTTTGTATTCACAGAGCTATTAAAAACGAATTTTTGTCTATATAAAAAAATGTATGAACAAGGGAGAAAATATATATATTATGTCAAGATGAMTTTCAAAATATTTTGTTCTGAGTATCTATATAGTTCTTTTGTCTGTGAACCTATCATATTAAAGCATACAATGAAACATGGCAGTTGCCTGAACTTCTGGTTAGATACTTAATCTTCTAATCTTGCCCACAGAAATACAAAGTGTCAAAGCTTCCTTGAGTAGGTTTTTTTTCCCTTTTGTGCAAGGAAGTGATGCTACCTAAAAAGTTTTTCACATAAATCTTTGATTAGATTTTCATCACTACTTAGAAAAGTTGAAATTCGTGTATGTATTAAGAAAGACACTTTCAAAGACATCCTAATGCAATAAGTATCTTAGCCTTTCACATTCAGCAGYTTATAAACAGTAGTTGTCCTTGCCAATAAAAGACACATTTCATTACACCATTTCCACAATTCAATAACATACATAATAAAACCAAAGCAGAGGTAGTATACTGATAGATTTGCATCCTGGCTTAAATTCTGCATAAATATAAAGGCTATCTCAGTATCATCAACATGGAAATCTCCATGTGCCATGTATCAATTAACTATGAGTCTGAAGAGATTTGAGTACCAAAACCTCCAAGCATCTCCTTATTAAGCAGCGATATGGGAATAAAAATATATATTTTTTTTAAATAATAACAACCTATTTACAGAAAATATAATGGTTTTTGTGTGAGCAGAAAACCCACAATAAACCCAAACAATTGACTTCATMATTATTTCATTTTCATTGAAATAGATTTTTAAATAATTTTTTAGCAGGAACTGAAACATAATATTGTATTGTTAAATTGGGAAAAAAGAAACCACTTTATTTTCATTTAAATTCATATATRTAAGGTTTAGATTTTTACTTCAAAGTCAAACCAAATAAATACTCTTTATGGTATATACACATGATCTGCAAGTTTAAYATAAACCTCACTGCATGTTTTTGAAACCTTCTGAAATTTTTTGAACTGGTTATCTTCRGTGACTTTCACTATACAGTTAAAAGTCATTGAGAATGGATAATTTATGAGATTGCATTGAAATATAAAACTTCAAATGTAARAAAATAAAACATAATTTTGGTACACCAGCATCTTTATTCAGATTTGTTGGCCTGTAGCCACTGTGATGTTATAATTGTGTAAATTAGAAAGCAGATTACAGAAATGGATAAATATATAATCTCAACTATTTTTCCTAATATAGCAGTCGTATCTTTTGTTTTGTACATGTGTAATTATCTGATTTATTAATTCCTGGATCTATTATTGCCAAATCTTTATTTTCCTATGCTATTGTGGACTAATCACATTAACAATTAGCTAATTAAAATCCTCAGATGTTTGGAAGTTTTTATAGAGAATGATGCTATCTCCATTTCAACGGCATAAATGATATACATTAATTAAAAATTACCTACATTACCTTAGAACTTAGCAATGAATATTTGTTTCCTTTGGGTTTTAGTAATTGCTTTTATACATGCAAACAATGTATTAATTATACTTAAGCATCAGCTAATTGGAAAACAATAACCACTCTTTCCTACACAGCACTGGGCAAGAATACAGGACTGGTTTCTGTTTCCAGATTGAAAAAAAAAAAAAAAAAAAAAAGAAAAAACCAAAAAGTAGTTCAGTAGCTGAACATAGGGAATGTGCCCTTTCTTCCTACCCTGCCGTTTAACAGTCTGATACCTTATCTTTTCCTTCTTTTTTTTTTCTTTTTTTTTCTTCAGTAATGCATCACACTAATATTATCAGTGGGAATTCATCTCCCATCATTTGCACATAAATGGGGCTATATCAATTTAGGTTCTCTAGGAGCTCGGGGCTTATTTTGGTGTGCAGATAGTTTTCAGACAGGTTCTCTCTATTCATTCAGGGCGGYCTCAAAGTGCAGTGATTTATCCCTAGATACAGAGCTATGACATGAGAACACAGAGGGTGATTTATTCTGCACGATTTAGTTGAGTGAAAATGCGCTGTCAAATAGTAAAATGAAGTGTGTATATTGTATAATGGGGGAATTGAAATAGAATTTATAAACTGTCAGCTTATTGTAAAACCCTGTGCAATTTCCACTAAACTCTTAAAAAAAAAACAAAACTCTATTGCAAGTTGTTTCAACAGCAGCTGCAGCTGTTTAAGACATGCTGGGAAGAAGCGTTAATGGCAGTGCTTAGCACTTCATTACATGTCATTAATTCATGTCACCATTATGCTCCTCTATTTACACTGCGCTGTCACTTAACTTATCTCCTTACTTCCCTATAAAATCTGTCCAAGGATTAGTTCCATTAACATCCATTGCCAGGTTTCTCTCAAATAAGATTGGAACTCCCTGTTGGCTTCCTACATGGGCGTTTGAAGTCTTGCTTTTCTGCTTCTGGGAGTCCTGCTACGATCCCTAGGAAGATAATCAATGGTGAATTAGTTTCAGGCATCCCCACTCAGGAGGAAGCAGCAGGTCCTTCAGAGTCCAGCTAGATTCCTTGTAAGTTCTCAGACCTCTTATCAGGAACATGAGGTTCTTAAGGTTGTATGAAATAGTATCTCCTGGGTCAGGCTGCTGGACAGTTCATCCCATCATACTGAAGCATAAAAAGAGCTACATCCTCTTCACCTGGAAGGAGAACTCATTCATCTCTCCTAAGGCCAATGTTAAAGCTCTTCCTTTACTAAATTGTTTAAGAATATGCAGACTGCAAGAGATTGAAAAGGTCACCTTGCAATGCCTCYTGTTAATGTTAGCCTGGTGAACAGTAAACCTGAGTCTAAGTACAGAGTAAATTCATGTCCTTAACAAACCTCCAGGTAACTCTGTCAAAGGATCCATCAGGCGACATCTAAATATAATGTTTCAGCTGTTRTAAACATTGCATGTGATTAATGAAGGTACATTTTTTTCACTCTTGCTTCATATGTCACTGCTTCCAAACATCTGTGCTCTCTGATTTTTGTTCTCTGGCAAATATGCAGCTATTTCACTGAGTATATCTGCACCTTTTTTTTTTTTTTTTTTTTTTTTTTTTTTTTTTTTCAACTTTAACTTTGCTTCTATGAACATTTTTGAAACAAGAAAAGAAAAACAAGGTTATGATGTTGAAATTAATGACTATATTGTGACCTGAGAGACTTGGTCAAGAGTACATATATCTCCAAAAAATTTCATTTGAACACATGGATTTTTGTACAAATCTGAGTGAGTCCCCAGCATCTGCAAAAATCTGCAAGGAATCCACAGCAGCAGCCTAGCGTGAAACCCATCAAAATGGGTTCCATGTCAAGAAAAATGTTGAGATAATCTGGCAGGCATGGGGATAAAAAAATTTAGGACTATTTTGTTTCTTTTTTAAACATGTATATATATATATATATATATATAATCTATTAAGAAATTTAATTTTCAAAATATTTGTCTATCTAGAGATAGCTTCCCCTAAACAAATATTAAAATCTTTGTGATGCTGGAGAGTTAGCACTTTTTTTTTCAAGAATTTTGAAATAAACCATTCATTTTCATGGAAGAAAGCACAGGGAAACTTAAATACATACCACTTCAAAATTCCACTTTTTTATATCATGATACCTGGGAATGACAGGAAAAAACAAACAAAATAAAAAGTAAATTCCTGACTAAAACTCTGAAGCCCTGAGCTGAAAAATACCRGGGGTACATGTGCATAATTATGATAGCATGAATGTTCCTCAGGGCTTAAGGATGGTTTACACAATGAGAACGTCAGGCTCTAGTACCAAGCATATAAAAATGATATTGCCTAGATTTTTTTCTTTTTTTTAGGAAGATGAGTTCAAGTATTCTGCTTAAAGAAAAAAAAATCTGCAGCATGGAAAGCCCCCCATATTTTTACTTCTGGTTTAACTTCTTAGAAAAATAACAAACAATAAAAACAACAAAATAAACACACCCTGTCACACACTTTTTTTTTGTAATAGTGTTGCAGTGCAAACATAGATACATATTTGGCCTGAGGCAGACAACAGAGTTAYTATCATTAATGAAGAAGACTTTGGAGGGTTTCAGGCTTTTAGCCCAGCTGAGCTGACAGTAAATTCAGCTGAGTAGATAAGTGGAATGTGTGTTTCTCATACTTACTGGGATTCACAAAATGTACTATGGCTTCTTCCTGGTCAGTGCTCTACATGTCTGTGGTAATTCAATATCATCCTACCATCCCTTTCTGTTCTTCTTCACAATGCAAGAAAGGCATCGGGAGATGGAGTTCAGAATTCTACCTCATGTTTTGCATGCTTCATTTGTAGACAGTGTTTTTTTATTGGCCATGTGGGCAGTTGTGTAATTAATGACAAAGCTCATCCTTGTCAAGACACACCAGCTCCCACTTAGGCTAAATTATTCTCATTAACTGACTGTTGATGGAAATTGTGATATGTGGTTGCAATCCTTGCACAAAGCTTTTAAGACTGTACTTATTGCTTCATGATCAAGGGAATCAGGAAAGCATGGGCTGGCATAGATTACAGTTCTTTCTCTTCTAGAAAAAGGCATTCATCTCTACAGCCAAGCTGCTCCCGGAGGGAAGAACTGCCTGTTCTCTGCTATTATGAGCACTTTCTATGTTTTAATCTATGCTCTTTGCTGCACAGCTGGTAGGAGCAGCAAAGAGCTTAGAACTGAAGGACAGAGGGAGGCTTTCAAGTGCCATGTCAGGAGTCTAATTAKAATTTCTTAAAATTCAGTATCTAAGTGTGAGAAAAGATGAAGAAAGTCCAATCCCTCTTGAGTAGGCAAACTGTTACTATACATCAGTGAACTCTTCTCATAAACAAATGTCTTTTGTTTTTCTTTCCTTTTCTCCATGATGTTGTTTAGAAGAATTTTAGTTATTTCTTAGCACTGCATTTCATAAAATCTTTTCTTAAACTTTCAGCCAACTGTAGASTAACCAAGCTTCAGTTCTTGACAAGTTTTTATCAATACAGACACTTCACAAGAATGAAGGTCCAGGGCTATGTTTTTAAAGTCCAACAAGCATAAAACTTAAAGGTATGATTGTGCCAYTGAATGCCATATCATTCAGTAAAAGGAAACTAGATAAATTTTAGGTCTTATATTCAGAGTCTAACTCTTTAAGATCTGCAATCTAAACATCCAGAAGTCCAGTACCYATTTCAGGTTTCTGTTCTGATTAGCTTRGGAAAGATTTTGACATCTACCTTTAMATGGTTAAATCACACMACTGAAATCTCTTTGTTTCTCTACTGTAAAAAGASTCCAAATAATAAGATCAGAATTCCATTCTCTAAAATCACAAAAGAAAAATACTGTAATTCGGTAATAGGCACAAGTAGGATCAGCAAAAATTACACTTGCTGCTCAAGACTAGTTACTGAATTCAGCATGGGCTTTCTGAGACTAATAATAATAGTGAAAGAAAAGAAAAAGAATTTTCAGAGTAAGATCACTTTTAAATAAAACTGATTTCAAGATTTATGGTATAAATTATTCCTTTTAAAAGTGTATAAAGTATATACTGCCAGCAAGGGACACAACCTCAACAGATTCTCTAAGTGCTTCAAAACTCTGTAACATATTTATCTTAAAATGATAYATGAAAAGAAATATCCCACATTTTAAGATCTACAAAATAGTAAGTATTAAAATTAATTTGCTTTTGTCTGTTTTTGTATATTGCATATGGAAATATAAACCACTGGAACTTTGTATAAGGGTTTATTTGTGATTTTAAGGAGGGTATTTAATTTTTGTAAGATGTTTGTCATTTTAGTATCTSTACTAAATTAATTGCTTCTTGAAATAGCATGTGTTTAAAAAGRATTTGAAAAGTTAATGCATGATAGCACTGAAGACATTTCTGTAAACAACTGCAGACTATATCAGAAGATATATATTCATTTTTAGCAACTAAAATTCAACAATTGCATCAGTGTATGCTGGGGCCAGCAATGTGCCTTTATGGTGAAGAAGGTTAATGGTATCTGTGCTGCATCAGGAGAAATGTCATTGTCACATTGAGAGGGGGGAGTGATCCTTTCCTCCTGTCCAGCACTGGTGAGATCTCACCCTCTGTCTCATTCTGGGCTGCTCCATCTGAACATGAGAACCTTTCTTCCTGTGAAGGTGACTAAGCACTRCAACAGAATGCMCAAGAAGRCAGTGGCATTTCCATCCTTGAAGGTACTCAAAAGCTGTCTCAATATGATCCTGGGAGACTGGCTATAGGTGGCTCTCCTGGAGCAAAGGATTTGAACCTGATGACCTCCAGAGGTCTCTTCCAATCTCAATTGCTCTGTGAGTCTATGAATTTAAATTCAGTGGTGTCATATGGCTTSACATTACTGCACATACTACTTCACACTTCTTCTGAAATATCTGAAATTTTATTTGTCTATTTTTTATATATTGTCTTGTAGCATTATTCTGTACCATTATATTATTTTTAAGTGAAAGCTAATACTTAAGGAGTAATACAAAAATTTACATCTACATGAAGTTCATTTSGAAACTCTGAGTTTCCTACTGTGAACTAATTGGGTTAACTCAATTAAACTAAACTAAACTTTTGGAAAGAACATTAGCTGAGATAAGCTAMAGCTAGTGGAACAATGCCACCATCCCATCTGACCCAGCTTGTTATGCAGGAGATTACTATGGCTAAACAGAGCAGCTGACAGGAGAAAATCTCAGGGACAAGAAAGGAACAGGAATGATGATTCATGCTCTGTATGCTTATTGTAACTTCGTGCTGGGAATGTGTTTGTAAATGCTAATAAATGTGCAGGGGCATAGGAATGTGTCATAGCTAAGTCCACCCTTTCTGATGAGGAGCGTGAAAAAGTCTGGCTGTTCCTTCATCTCCACCAAACTTAGGAAAATGTTAGAATCTGAATTCTGATTGACTTATGTTTTTTGTTCTCCAGACACTGAATTATGTACCTCTCACCAGTTGTCTCCAATCAT
>CADDXX010000112.1:1667098-1681704 GCA_902810485.1 Alauda arvensis
GTGACCTCCAAATCCTCTGACAACCCTGACAGTGCTTTTTCCATGGGCTAGGACCAAACACCATCACTGTTTCAGGCACAGGCCAGGGAGGATTCACCCCCCAGTCCACAGGCTCCTGCCCATCAGGAGAACAAGAGAGATGCTCTGGTTTCCCACAATACTCCTTTTCAGGTGTGGGAAGCAATTTTTTTGGCTATTCTTAGTCTCTTCTTCATACATATAAATCTTCATAATTTTTTAAGACATCATACCAGATTTTTTTTTTTTTTTTACCATCATGGGGTTATTAACTATTTTGATGTGTAATTTTAGTACAGATTCCATGGAGGGAAAAGCAATGGGGGATGATATGCTGTGCTTTTAGTATACAGTCAGGCAAGAATTGGGAAGAAGGATTTGTATTAGCTTATTTTGCCATTTGTACTAAAGTGCAAACACAAATTCAAACACATCTTACTTAATCTTAATGTCTTTAGTAAGAAGACTTTAGTCCTGCACCATCACTGACTGCAGAGAACCAAGGAAGCCATGGCRATTAACTTAGGTAGCTTGGTGTTTAAATGGAATAAGTACAATAAAATATCTGGGTTWTCTTTACTGAATGTGCAAGACTCTGACTTAGCAAAGCATGCTGGGGGATTCCATCCCTCCACTATTCATTGAGGAAAGCTTCCAGCTGGTAGCCTWCTGCCTACAATACTGCAAATCACCCAAATCACCAGTTATTTGGAGGTACTGGAAATGGCACATYTGCAAATGACTGGAGAACCAGTTATTATATAACTAAAACATTATCCTATAACTAAAGACAAGAGTAATTAATGGTACAATTTTGCATTCTGGGATGCCCTAGCTTAYTGCTATCTCAGACTACTATTAGATGACTTATTTTATGGACATAAACCCAAAATATTGATATGTGCATGAAAGACCAAAAAAACCTAAAATTTTAAATAGTATCTTACACAGTTTATTACACCCACAGGAGATGAAGAAAAAAGTACTTCTTCACCCTAAGGGATACAAAGCTTTAGAGGCTTGCTGTGAATGCTGCCTCTGTTCCTCCCTCCTAGAAAAGCAAATATGTGCACACATAAAAACCATCCATAAAATAAAGACAGAACAGAAAAACCTGCTGGCTTAGGAGTAAGGTTTATCTAAATTATTCTCCTGCCTCTTACGGTGGCCAATAATATATATAATAAGATATATAATATATATAATAAGATATAAAGAAATAATAATGACAAAGAATTACAGTGGTACTTTGCAGGAATACTTACCTGCCTTTCAAGAGTTTGCAATTCACAAAGGTGATAACTTTGTAATGAATGCTCCTTCATTGGTTTTCTTTTCATAAATTCCTCCCTTAAGCTTCTATTTTCTCTTATATTTGGTGGTATCATTAATGATGAGAAGTAGTAGGAAAGMGTAATTATGAGCATTGCTCTTATGCTTCTATACACAGATAATTGTGATTAGTCAAACCTCCATTAAAAAGTAGTTATAAAGCCTATTAAATTATGCTTTCTCACAGGGAAAAAAAAATTGGAGGGAGAAACAAATTACCTATATGTTAGTTAGTATGGAGGTAGATACTTTTTACCTTAATATAACTCCAGTSACAAAACTGCTGAACTACTGATTAAGCTACCTAGTATCCTAACTATCTAATTCTCACTTCWCTAATTTCTATGAAATCTGCTTTAAATGGAGCTGACTACTTTCAAAGCTCAACCTTTCTTTGCAAGTATTCTCAACGTTTTAGAAATGTAAATTRAATATACATAGCATATTTGAATATATGTAAGCAAGGCTTAGTTATTTCCTTGTATCACAACACCATGATTTCCATGCATGTCTAACATAAAAGCTGAGTATTGCATGTCATAAGAGCATTTRGAAAAAAGATTACTTCTAAAAGTCATACAGAACTACAAATGCTAGTTTTTTCCTATTCCCTGTGAGATACAGACTACCCATATGACCAATATGTCCTCTGAGACATTTCCTTCCCTTTTTTTTCTWTAAGAGAAAATTGACAGCAATGTTGTGTGGGTTACTGCTCCTCCTCCATCCCTACAAGCCTTGGGGAGAGACAGACAAAGCTCTGCTTTCCCTAGGTCTTTCTCTTAGGCCAGCCTCCACYCTGGCATTCTTGCTGTTCTTCCCTTTCTTGCTTCATGGCCACAGATGACTGTGCTGGGTYTGCTGCAGAGAATGCAGGTGTCCTGAGTGGAGGCAGATCATAGGGAAATGGRGGGGATGATCATGGGTAAATGAGACATGATTACGAGGGAAACGGTWGTCTGTGTTAGGGATGAGCATCACCTGCCCAAATAGGAGGTAGAATGGGAGAACAGACTAATCCTGCTTCATATTCCCAGGAAAGAAGAAAGAAGGTAAGAAGAAAAAGTAAAATTATGTTAAAAAGTCTAAATAAGGGGAGTGAGTAAAAGATATTTCTGCCAGCAAACTATAGGACTGTATAACTGGAAGCCATGCTAATTGTTCCAGGCCCTCTAATTAAACCTTCATTTCCWGGACACTTCTAACTTTTTCAGACTCCCTTTCTCATTCATGACCTGCTAAAAAAAAAAAAAAAAATCTCTAGACCCTGGCAACCTCTCCCTTCTATCATCAACTTTTCAAAATATTAATTGACCCATTTCTCCTTAAATTCATTTTGCTGTCACCTCAAAYCCAAATTTTGCCTACACTGCTAAAATGCTTTGGGCTGTTTCTCAGTGTACCTTAGAGCAAATCAGTTGGGCAGCCAAGCAAGCAGTCAGATTTCTTCTCCTCACCAAGAGCCTGTAACGAAAAGATGCAAAGAAGGAAAATCAGTCATACCCTTCCTGTCTAAACAGTTTCTGACAGCTCATTATAATTATTGAATGTCAACAGTGAATTCAGCCATATGCAAATATGTGGACAGAGATGGTTCCTGCACAAGACTCAGCTGCTTCAGAAACATAACAAAACCTCAAAAAAAAGGACATTGATTAAACAATTTACACAAATATGTATGCATTGCTAATATACAAGACCACAGTCAGTACCTTAAAATTAATTTTTAAAATGTAAACTTTGTCAATTGCTTTTATGAGACTTTACACAGYGTCCCTTCTGAATAAAGGTACACTATAGTATGAGACCAAAATCAGAGCACAATATCAGTTGTRATATCTATGACCACATAAAAATACTTCAGAACCTTTCTCATTGTCAACATTTCTGCAAAAAACTCGGACAATTTTATAAAGAAATCTGTTAAACATCAGAAGTGCCTGATGCAAAACAAAACATCCTTGTCATATATTTACATCAGATCTATCATAATGCAAGTCAAACTCTATACAATGTGGATAGCACTTGTTTTAATTAGGTACTTACATCTTAGTCCCTATTTTTCTCATACATGACACTTTTCCCCAAATCTTTCAGTTTTACTTGCAGTATTTACATAGCAACATCAGAGTTTACAGTAATTTGTTTGTTTGTTTGTTTTTAGAAATTATAGTCCTTGCCTTGTTATTCTAAGGTGCTTTWAACATTTAGTGTCCTTTGTCCACTTTATTCAAGTAGTCTTTATGCATAAAAACAGATAGTCCAAACATTAATGAAAACCATCTTCCACTGCATTTTCTTGTGCAGAGAAGGAATTGAATAAGGTATCTAGAAATGAGGATGAGGGCAAACATCTTGTAAACAGCAACAGAAGCTTAAATATCTTTAAATCTAAAAGGCCAGAGGAAGTAGTTTATTGTGGGCTTAAATTACATACTTTTGAAGCCAGGACTGAAAGTCTGAAACATTCCTAGGGTTTACCTAAGTAAGTTCTTCTCTTTTCACTCCAGATGAGTTATTTCTTCATGAAATATTTGTACATTTTAGAGAAATGGCACAAACTATTTCTTTGGCCTTCAGATTACTTCAGTGTCCTCAATGTTCCTCTCAATGTTGACTATGAGATGTAAAAACTGCCTTTGTTCCTCATTTTTGCGACTGTTACTTATTCACTAGTTACTTGAGAATACTACTTATTCACTAGTTACACTCTCAAGTAACTAGTGAATAAGTCCTGSCACCTGAGAAATTTTCTCTATCAGGGGTCTTGCACTGATATATTTGTCAAGAGATCTAGGAGCAGGGAYTTCTTTTTGTCATCTTTTCTGTGCTGTTTTGTAGTCCGAACAGCAAAGCAGCCATGTTTGACACAAGCAGACAGTTTATTCCTTTTGAAAAGATTTTTGCCTGCAATTCATAGGAGGTGGGGCTTCTCAGACACTCAGCAGGTTAGAGAAAAACTCCTGAATGAGGGCTGCCAAACTCTGTATTAACAGTTTCCAGTTTGCTGGGACTCACCCACGTAGCATGTACAGGACATGGATACATCATAAATAATTTGTAGTAGTGTCTTTTTAGGGCATTCATAAATTTTGACCTTACTCCTATACTGTAGCCACAGAGCTCTTCTCCACCTGGTTAACCACAAGGAGAGAAGTTTACAACAAAGTCTTCATGTCCCTTTTTTACAATACTTGTGGGCAACCATACTGCTGCAGTTCTGTTGCATCCATCCATGGATGTGGTACCTGAGCAGTTCTTTGTAGCCCGTCTTAGAACACAGCCCAGCTTTATTTTAGTGAAACTTCTCAGGTTTTAAGGTTTCAATTCATTTTTAGTTGTTCTGTTAAGTAAACAACCCCTCAAATATATTTCAATGTCAGGCAATTGGTGCTATTTGTTGTCTTTCTTTTCATGCAAGAACCTGATCCCATGGGAATTTGTGAAGACACAGGGTCAAGAAAGAAAGGGCAGTAATTGGAGATGGCAGATTTGGTTCATTRRGTATTTATTTATTCTCTGTATGCTGGTTTTTGTCAGCATCTTCACCATATCTGTTCCCTTCCTAATTTAATGTTGGTTCCCATCAGTGCTTTACCTTTTCTTTCTGAAGAATCAATAAACTGACAGGATACAATGSWAACAGAGCTTATCCTGCAATCTAAAATAAGGCAATGAGWGTTTTTGTTGCTATATTTAMATGTAAACTCCTGAAAAAYTTATCTTTAAAAAAGATAATACCTCTTTTTTTTTTTCTATACCCTTATATAAATGGAAGCAATTATTATATCACATAAACACTATATTTTGGAATAAAACTATTTTTTATATTAATTTGGACTTAAGAGAACTTATAAGAGCAAAATAAGATMTAGAAACAAAAGATTACTCCAAAGAACAAAGTAAGAGAAACAAGCAGAGAGTGTATAATAATATCTAGGTATTCAGTGCAAGCTTTAAGTGTCATTTCAGAGTCAAATGGTTAAATACAATACAGGTACTGCAAAACTTCCATCCATTTACCTATTTAAGCTGATCATTGCCCCACCTGATTTCACTGGCTGCATTTCTACCTCCCGCTGATATGTGAATATTAACCTCTACATGTCTTCCTTTTCTAAATGAAAAGTCATCTAGTAGAATTCACTTTTATTTTGCTAAAAAAAGGAAATGGTCAAGAGAAAGTTGTGCAATTAAAAAAAAATCTAACCTATTGTAAATTTAACTAAAAAGCTTCACAGATAAAATGAACAACAATATCATCACAATTAAAGATTAGTACAAAATTCTAAAATAAATAAGCTTTTTTWAAAAAAGCATTTAAATTGGAGGTATACTTTGATTGTAATTCTAGCTTAGATATTACTGCTACAATGAGCCACACTGAAAGAATTCTTTCTAAATAAGCACACAAGTATTTCTAGTATAAATACTGAGAAATGTGTTCATTGAAAATGATTGTTCCTCTCCACAAAGTAACTGAAATATTAATGAAAAGAGCACAAGGGAAAATTAACTGCAACTATTCCAAATATTTGTAAAATTTTCTCTCTAATAATTTTCTCTATTATATTTAGCTTTGCAAACATTACTTAAGACATAGGACAAATTTAAATATGGAGAAATTGCAAGAACTGAAACTTCAGCATAGACAATTATAAAAGTAACTACTATTACTATTTTTGCAAGACACTGACAATAAATAATTATGTTTTAAAAAATCCTGTTTTGAAAATCTTAAACTCAGAGTAAATTTTTTAGTCTCAATCTTTTAAGTAGATTATATACATCCACAGGGAATTTCAAGTTCTATTCCTTCTGAAAGAGGAAATTTTAAGTTAAAAAAAAAGGGCCTTTTTCTAATATACACTTTAAGAGAAAGCTAAGGCTTAATTCAGCTTTGAACCACATCTTCAAGTACCTTTTTGTTCCATTAAAGGAATTGTTTGTTATKAATGTGATGAACAAATAGGCATTTTCCTCAAGTCACAGACTCTCTTTACTAACCTATAAATGTCAACTAAAAAATGGTGGAGAAYATTTTACATTTGTTCCAGGCCTCAATGTCTTTAAAGTTAATTTTGGCAGATTACAAAATTCTCAAACGTGCCTCTGAAGTCCAGCATACAGATGTTTATCTGCAGTGGTTTTTAATATGGAYTAATTGCTTTTGAAGATGCACTCCAACTGTTAGCCACATAAAATTTCTCCTWCTCTTTAGAAAATCTTAGTCACTTGTTTCAACTTTCAGCTGGGGCTCCTCAGGACACTTTCCTTCTGGTTCTGGTTTTCTTCTGCCTCAGCTTAATATTGCACAAACAGAGTTATACATGCATGACTCTTCTATAGATCAATTTACTTCTGTCCAAATTGAAATCTCAGTATTTATGCTAAGTTTAAATTCTCGTAGGTTTCTGAGTTGACCTTATCAAGAGCACAGGAGGAGAAAATAAAATGGAAAAGTTTCCTGGACAAGCTAAGGCTAAGGAGCTCAGTCACCAGTTACCATCAYGGACAAAACAGACTTGAMTTGAGGAAACTAAWTTAATTTATTGCTAGTTAATAACAAACCAGAATAGTGACAAATAAAAACAAAGCTAAATGCACTTCCATTTCACCTCTCTCTTCTTTCCATGTTAAACTTTATTCCCAGTTCTTGTACCTCTGTCCCCTCCCCCAAACAATACAGTAGGATGAGGCATGAGGGTTGGGGTCAGTTCATAATTCTTTCTTTCTTCCACTCTTTCTTCACACTCAYCCCCTGCTTCAGCATGAGCTCCCTCCTGTAGGATAATGTCCTCCAAGAACTACATCAGTGTGCACCCTTCCCATAGGACTTTGTTACAATAATTGCTCCGGCATTAGTTCTCTAAATGGACTGCAGTAATTCAGGGAAAGAYTGGTCCAGCATGGTCACTCATAGGCCTCCATTCCTGCCAGCAGTCTGCTCCAGTGCAGACTCCTCATGGTCCAGTGCATTTGTGTGAAGTCCTCCTCAGTCAGCAGGGTGGGTTATCTACTCTACTGCAGTCCTTCCTAGGCAGAACTGAGATAACCTGCTTCACCATGATCTCCTCTGATGGCTGCAGAGCAATCTCTGCTCCAAAACTGGATCACCTCCTGCTTGATGTCTGTAGGGCTCTCACTATGTGAGTCTGAGTGTGCTGTATACCATCACTGAGATGGAAAGTAGCAGCAGTGCATGAGAATTCCTCYCTGCTGCAGGGATCTCTTCAGCCTGGAGAACAGAAGTTTCAGGAGGACCTCAGCAATTAATGTAAATATCTGGTGTGAAGAAAGCAGAGACATGCTCTGCTCAGAGGTATCCAGTAACAGGACAAGAGAATATGGACACAAATTCAATGTCAGGAAATTCCATCTGAACATATGTTGTCTGAAAAAAAAAAATATATATAAGGACAAATCAGAGAGATTCCAAGAGAACCCAACCCTTTGAGACAGAAAACTYAGACTTACAAAAAAACCTACAAATACATAGGCCTAAAGATACCTAACCAAAAGACCACTACTGGTGAAAGCAGCAGTGTAGTTYCCCTGTATTTTACCTTCTTCTATCTGTATGTCTCCTGTGATGTATTTAGAAAGAATCTTTTGAAGCAAGGGTGACCTCATGGCTTTGACTTCATGCAACACTGAGGACACCCATTTCCAACAGTACATTTTCTGCAGAGCTTCATGCATCAGAGGAAACATCATTATTTTAAATATAGTGCTGAGTATTTTATTGCAGTTTTCAAGAGCACAGAAAGTCAAYGTATAAGCTCAGAAGTGGGTGAGAACTGATCGTGTATTAAAACAAAAAGTGAGGAGAGGGAAAAAAAGAGATGATATAGAGATTAATTAAAATTTAAGTTATTTACTAATGCATTTTATATTTATATACTTATTTTTAAATATTTAAAAATATACTAAGAATATATAATGAATATAAATACTGATTGTCACTTTGAAAGAAGTACTAATATTTGRATCAAGAAAAATTAATAACAAGAAAAATAAAGCACATACTTTACCCATAAGAGGAAATTTACCTGACTTTGGAAGTTCCCAAGTTATTTTCAAGTAATTGTGTGCACAAATTGGAGGAAACAGTAAAAGAATATTTTTCCAATCTATTAAGGTAATCATATCCTCATAGAGWTATAAGATAATTCAGGTGGGCAGGACCTTGGGAAGGCTTTAATCCAGTGTGCTRCTCAGAGTGTGACCAAGTCTGAAGTAAAATAAGGATGCCTAAGACTGTGTCCAGTTAGGTCTTGAAAACAAGTGAGGACTGAAGCAGTGCATCCTGCCTGACCAATCTGTCCCAGTATTTGACTGTCCATAAGGGGAAAGAAAATCTGATCTCTGAATTTTCCTTGTTTAATCTGTATGTATGTCCCTTGTTCTCCAGCCACCCACTGCTGTGAAGGGCCTGGTTCTGTGTCCTTGCTGACCTCCCCACAGCYATGGGTGCTGCTCTTAGGTCCCCCACAGTCACCTTTTCTCCAGGCTGAAAAAGCCTTGGTGTCTCAATCTCTCCTCTGAGGACCAGAACTCCAGCTCTGGACCATCTCAGTGGCTCTCCTCTGGATCCATTCCAGTGTAGCAATGAYTTAAACATCTTACAACCCTAACACAAATGTTATCAAGTCTTTTCTATCAGTCAAAATTAAATATGGTATGAAGTAGAAAGCCATGTAAAATAGAAAAACATAGAGCTCAATTTTGCAACAGAAGAAGAAGTTTGGGACCAGGATGACTTATGCATTTGTAATCAAGATAAAGCTGTGCAACGTGTTGTAGAGCATATGTTTTAGATACTAGAATYATGGTTCTTAATGAAAGTATATTTTACTAAAGTGTTTATATTAATAGAATATCATTTGTGATGACTGCAGCAAAGCAGGAGAAAGATGACTCTTGACACCAGTAATACTTTTTSATGGGCAAGCTCAAAAACACTAACTTCCCCCCAGACTTCTCAAGATGAAACCACAGTCTTTTCTTGCTGATATTGGACAAAACAGTAGCTAAAAAAGATCAGGTCTTAGCAAAGTGGCACACAAGAAACTGACCACTGTGTTTCAGAGCAATTCTTCATTCTTAGCTCTGTATGTTCCTTTTCTGTTTCTATTTTGTTTCTAAGGAGTCAGCTATTTCTAGAACAACAGTCCCTGTGCTTTACATGTCCAGCTAAAATACCCAAAATGTTATCACATATAACTACCAGAAGACTGCGAAAAATCTTGGCTTCTGAAAGTTTAGTGACTATATTTCAGACTTAATTTACTTCTATCTATCYACTAAAAAGGAAGTCTAAGCAAAAAACTTACCATGTGCATAGATTCTATGAAGAATTTAGTGTCAATGTAAGCTCATAGCACCTGCYTCCATCCCTCCGTACATCCTTCATTTGTTTGATTCCCTTAGTAGTTCTTGCATTGGTTCAGAAAATTGTTTCAGTTGGAAAAATTATATACATATATATRCATATAACTTTAATTTGCAACATARCTTGRAGATTACAAGAAGCTTAAGTTGATATTTTCAGGGTACAGTGTCCCATAGTAGCCATAGGAGACAGACACAGACAGCCTAATTTTTAACAGCAAAATTTAACCTCCTTCTGGCAAAAAAATTTTAAAAAATAATAATGAATAACAAACCATAAAACTGAGGAGGTAATATTTACTGAAATTAACTACTTTCAATGTCATTTGATAAGATTTTTGTTTCAGCTTTTCTTTCCTTTTCCTTGRGGAGTGAGAGGAAAAATTTAAATATAGTATTTTAGAATATTTTATACAATCTGGAATATMTATTTCTATGAGACTGAGATGCATGCTTTAATTATTAGTGTCACATTTTTATTTGATTTCCTTTTTTATTAATGTAAGAAGTCCTGAGCATATTAATTCCAGTTCCWTCCATCAAGTATGGAAAATGTGGTTGATTGATGTTCTGGAATTCTAAAACTAAAATTAGAAGAGACTTGTGAAAAATTAATTGTTACTTGTGTTTTTTTAAGACCTTTTTTATTGTTTCTATGCCTTCAGGCAGAGGACAGTTTACTTTATACAATGTATTTATTAAACAGTGATGTTATTTTTGACACAAAAGAAACAGAATTTTAAACAAATATGAAAAATATATTTTATAATATAAATTAGATCTTGTGATATAGATTAGATCTAAACATCTCATTTTTTTTACATCTGTAAAATCAGTGGGTCATTTAAAAGAGAAAAACTTGCAGATTAGAAAAGTTCAAAAACAC
This sequence comes from Alauda arvensis, assembly GCA_902810485.1. Lineage (NCBI taxonomy): Eukaryota > Metazoa > Chordata > Aves > Passeriformes > Alaudidae > Alauda > Alauda arvensis. Next base: position 1,677,729 of record CADDXX010000112.1, read on the forward strand.
TTTCAATGTCCTTATGACAAGTTCCAGATAATAACTTTTAGCGGTCTGAAGTAAGGCTTAGGTGGAATGAAAACCAGGTCTATTATTACAGCCTAACTTCAGAGATTCAGATCCTGACCACTTCCACAAGTTTTATTAATGTTACACTTTTCAAGCATTCCTAGAGTTGTTCAGAAGTGATGCTGCAAGCCTTGATGAAGATGAGTGTGTTGTCATCAATATCCTGGTGTAATCCTAAAGGGACTCTGCAATTTATTCATCCTGCCCAATGAACTCTTTGTTGTAAAAAYTGTCAAAGAATTCCTGCTATTTGCATAAATGCTTGAACTCGTCCAACATACAACGTGGTGGTTTCTTTTCTAAACAGCTGGACTTAGTCTCCCTTTCTATTACTGCCTAATGGGTGTTTTATTTGTCAGGCAAAATATTGCTTTTCATTACTGAAGAGATTCAAATTTTCTGAGCTCAAATTTCCAAAACTGCTTTGGTAACTAAATCAAAGCTAAGCTTGAACTCAGAAGTGGATTACTTAGTCTTCTGAAGTTGCTTCTTTAYGAAGTGAAAAGTTCTTTACTATGCAGAAGAGAAGTCAAGGGTTTGGAGTAATAAAACTAAGTAAGAGAAACACAGACACAGCGACTACTAAAGTTTGCAGGAAACACAGTCTTTGGTTTTCCAGTAAACCCACACCAGACTGGGATGAGATTGCTGGGTGTTTTTCCTTCCTAATTCTCTATTTTACCCTCCCCCCCAAAAAAAAAAATTAAAAAAAACCCAAAATGCAAACAAACAGACAAATAARCAAAACAATAACAAAAACCCCAAACCCAACCAAACAACTAAATCAAAGTCTGGGATTTCTCAATCTCTGACATTACAGAATAATGTCCTTTCATGTTTCCTGTCTAAACTGGTAAATCGGTAACTATTTACTATAGAGCRTGAAAACTCCCAGAAAGGAACAACAAATAACAGTTCCTCTGCCTTGCAGCCAGAATATCCTCTCAGTTAAGGTGTTTTCCTGAAAGACAAGAGAATTCTGTTTCTGTTAGCCAATAGTTTCATTGGGAATTCAGTTTGGGTCTCTTGTTTGCTGGGCTGAGAGAAGAGGTGTAAACATTAAGCTATTGTACAAGGGTAAGTCATTAGAAGTTTTCCCCCAGTATTTTAACACTGTTCTGCTAAGGTTGCAGGCAGAAGCCTGAGCTGTAACTGACAGAAGAGATGAGGAGAAATTGCTGAGTGTGCATGAGAAAAGACTGAAGATGTCCAMAATCAGAGACAGAAACCAGCAGAAGTTTCCAATAGTGCTGTGAGACATTGACAGGTCACAGTTCAGGTGGAGGCATGCAAGGGATGGCTGATCTTCAAGGGGCATATAGGGCCTTTTGGGGGAGGGAATCTTATSAGGCCAGAGAAAATCAGCAATATTGCTTCTAGAGAGACAAGAAGGAAGAATCATCAGGCTCTTTCAATCTGACAGGTTCTGTTGTCCTTGAAAAGTATCCTTATTCTCCTGTGAGATTTGGACTTTCCTAAGTGAGTGAGCAAAACCAAGTTCTTGTGTTACGTTTTTCAACTTAACATTTTGCATGTCAACATGACGTTTTGCTAAGTGTCATAAAAGCCACAAAACTTCAGTAAGTTTTCTTAAGCCAGTATCAAAAACATTCTGAAATTAAACTCCTTTCATTCTAAAATGTTACAGAACCTAAATTTGTCTGTGAATGGTATAATCAACCAAGAACCCTAGTTTAGAGGTCTTTATGGAATCCGGGTTAGGAACTATCTTTTTATGCACTTTAGAAGTTTAATCTCACACAACTTTTGYATATTGATTTCCCAGTGAGAAACTGTGTGCTTTGTACTTGTAAGATTTTCATAAAGAGGACAATAAAAAGCTAAACAGGTATTCTACTTTGTTAAATATTTATCAATACTTTTAGYATTTTTGTTAGCTGAGCTTTTTAGTACTTCTTCTTTTCTTTTACTCAGTTTTACTTACAGTTGCAGTATTTTTTTTCTGAATGGTTTTGTCTTTCTCTTCCTCTTTTATATGTTTAAGACTTTTTTGTCAGCTGTTGTTTCTAGCTGTTTATGGAAGYAAATAGTAAATACTTAAGGAGATAGAACATCTGCTTTGTACTAGATAATTCCATTTTAGTGCCTGACAGCCTCAGCGGTATGGCTTAGAAATGTTATATTGGCACWTTCTTCACTGGAATTGGACATGGTAGATCAAAGAGAAAGAATAACTGCAAATTACAACTTCCTAATCTTCAGGTATTTCACYCCRGTGCAAAATAAGGACACTAGATGCAAGCTGTAACTCATTYCTTTGGAGAACTTAGCACAGCAATTTTCTATTCTTCCCTCCTTCATGTTTTTATTAAGATGGTCATCTCATGTAATGTTTCTTTGAAAGTCACCCTACTGTCCTGTATTCCTGAGTACACAGGGACATACTATTCAGGAGAAGAGGGAGCAACTTCTGCCCAGCTTTTTTTCCATTAAGAGCAAATATCAGAAACTATTTAAAATATATTTAAATTTGTCAGTATATTTGACAGTTGTATGCATAGATTTTATAGAGAAAACAGCAGATTTTTTTAGAAGAAAAACGCCTTAAAGTGATCTGCAAGGAGAAATTAAAACAAAAAAACCYAATAAAACATTAAAGTAAAGCAGTATATTATTGGAAACCTGATGACTAAAGAAACAAATTATGGATGAACAGCATTAAATGCTATATAGATCTATTTCATGTTCTTAAATACTTTGTTATTACTTTACACTAAAAACTYGTACATGTAAAAGGTCAACAATGACTATGAGTGGAAATTAGCTTAATGATTATATGCCCCTTAACAAATGGGGTATATATGGTCCTGTCTTTTTGTTTTGTTAAATATTGTGGTTTATATTGAGAAAAAAGGTTTATATCAAGAAAGAAGACTGCAGTTACATGAATTAAGAAACAGTGAGACTTTTTTTCTGCTGATAACACAAAAATATTGATTAATCCTGACCACTTTGGTCAAAGAAACATTATTCCACAATATGCCTTTGAAAAGTTTGAAAAGAAATATGAAACATGAAATATGAATATGAATGTGGATATGCATATTGATATRTATATGAAAGTGTTTACACAAAAATCACTAAAAGAAAGAGAATAGTAAACTTTTTTGAGTGAAAGAATTGACCCAGGTGGTGGTCTGGATAATTGGTAAGATATAACAATGTCACATGGTTAAAAACACTTTGTAGTATCCAGGCCTTTTCCTAAGGCTACTCTCTRACACATTTCTCTCTCTCTAGAAATGCAATAAAGAGGACTGGAGACAATCACATAACTTTCACAAAAGCAACCTACTGGAGTAATTCCCTCAATTTTTTTYCCTGCCTTAAATAATCCTTAATTACTTCATTTTCTTTTAGATATCTGTTGTATCTTTTTTGTTAGTCCCTGCATAATGGATGAGCTTTCTTTGTGGTCATAGAAACAATCACCTCCTCCTCCCACTTCAATGTCATTTTAGAGGGTTTGTTTAGTTGCCTTAAGCTTTTATGAATTGAACCCAGATGTCTTTTGGAGCTGTTGAACATGCTGAACTAAATGCGTCTCTTGTGCAATAATTGAGTGGARGAAAATGTTTTACTTCTATATTGATATATTTCAGGTCTTATTACGTGCTAGTTGCAAAGGCAGTTTTATTTAGGTACAACAATGCTTTTCCATAATAAAAAGAAAAAACAGAAACAAACTAACCAAACAAAAAAGGCAAAACCTCAAAGCCATAAAAATACCAAGCTAACTAGTTAAAATATTCCGTGGCTTGGGACATTTCAAGCTCAGAAGACAGTAACAGAAATAACTCAGAAGAGGCTCGTCAATGCTGCCACACACACTGTCAATCAGCCAAAGCCTGGAAACAGCCACCTGGCTACACTCAGTTCTCCAGGAGATGGGTAC
>CADDXX010000112.1:1684709-1764265 GCA_902810485.1 Alauda arvensis
TTTTTGCTATGGATGGGCTGATATGAAAGTTTTGGATCAAATCAAAGGGAGAAAGAAATAAAATTGATACAAAAATTATCTGTTCATGCCAGTTGAGGCATTTTACTTTAGTTTTTGTTTTGGCAAAAATCTAAACTTTTAGGTTTTAAAAATGTTTGCAAATTCTTTTAAATCAGGGAATGAGAATAATAACACCTGAAGTAAWAAATCTAAATAATAAGCAATAATATGTGCATCAATATATTTTTTAAAATAGCTAGTGTTTATGTAACACATTTAAGGTATTTTTAAAATCTATATTACTGTGTTTTCTTTATTATGGTATTTTGTTTTCCAGCACTCAAATGTGATGTTGTTCAATGTACCTCCATTCAAAAGTATGCTGAATGCATCTTTGGCATTCTTCTTCTCTGTCTAGACAGCTAGACTAGATGAAGGCAGTTGGACTAGATTTAAGCAGTTGGACCAGATGGTCACTGTAGGTTCTTTCTAAATCAACTGCTCTATTCTGTTCTATTTTTCCAAGCTTATCACTTTGATAAAATTATTCCTGTATTAGCATCTTTCCATTATACCTGCAATAAGACACTCATCCAGATGACTGTCACAGCCTATTTTGGCCTTAATTGTTATCTCTCAAAGGTTAACAATGCGTGAAAAGCYCAATTCTCATCTCTCTTCATCATAACCCATGTGGGTTGCATTTCAAAGACTACCTTAGGGCTTTCTGTCATGATTTACCTCATGCATGGAATAAAATCTTGAACAGTAGCATAGACAGCTCATTGGTCTTTCTAAAATGTTATTTAACCAGGTTACCTGGGATATAGAAATGGTAATGACTATAAAATTAGCATTCTCTTAGCTACAGGTTCTTAAAGTGCACATTTCCCTTCCTGAAATTTAGTCCTCTTTTCACTCCTCATTTTGATTTCTTGATTCCTTGATAAAATTTTGATTCCTTCATACTTGTGCACTTATTGCACAAGCATACCTTCTCTACCTGGCTGTCTTTTTCACTGCAACATCCAGCTGTTTCCAAGAAAACCCAGGCTGAAGTTTGGGGATGTGGGGATTACCCCAAGCACGACAGTGCAGATAAGATCTCACTAGCCCTGGCTCTTTCTTCTCTACTTGTGTTTCAGTGGGATTTATGCCTCACAGACCCCATCTCCTCTCATTGTGCCCAGAACAAGCAAYGTATTATTTCACTTTTCCTCTATACAGCTATTACTCTAGCAGGACATAATTTCCCTGTGATTATAATACACAGGATTTCAGGGGAGCACAGCAATTGTCTCTGAGAATGATAGGAAGCTCCATCTGGACATAAATGCTTTGCAAGCTGGCTATAGCTGCTCTCCTGCATCCCTTAGCCTAAATGYCAGGGATAGGCTTTGTGGTGCATTCAATGATGTAATCTGTCTTCCCTCTTGTTTTGCTATCTGYTGTATGTACCTGCCTACATATTCACAAGAAACTGAAGTCCTTTGTGTCTGCAACAGGRACAGGAACTGACTCATACAGAATCTGAACCCTCTAGAAAAAGGGTAAAGAACTGAGCTTGTTATGTTCCCTAAAAATAAGAGAATACCTCAGACGGTTTTTCATCTGTGAATTGACAGTTTAAACGCCTCACATCTAGGATTTCTAAGGTAATTTCTACCTCCCTTCCATCTGATTGCAAAAACTAAATTCAATAAAATAAATCCCAGCTTTCTCAAACCTGGGTTATCATAAGCTTGATTCCTTTCTAGAATTATGTGTTGGATTTTGCTGGTTGAATATTTCTTTGAAAAAACCCCTAAATATTGAAATGCATACATAAAATTCTGATCAATTTTCAGTGGCATTTAGAGCTCTCTGTATCCTTTCAAAACTCTCTGTCTACTTTTATGAAAATCTTTTCTAAAGTGGCTTGAAAAGTAATTTTTTTTCCCTCACATAGCTGTTTGCATGGTTATTTAACTACATTAAAAAAAAAAAGAAAGGTATGTATCTATCGCAAGAACCAAAGACAATAATTTGTTTGTACCATTAAAAAAGATTTCTTGCCTTCTCTGAGAACTGCAAATTCAAGCTTTGAAATACGGATTATTTTCTTTGTGTCCTGCATGGAGGAATCATAGAATGGTTTTGGGTTGGAAGGGACCTTTATAATCATTGAGTTACAACCCAAGTGCCGTGGACAGGGAACATTTCATTAGACYAGGTTGCTTAAAGCCCCAYGGACTTGRATACTTCCAGGGATGGGGAACCCCCAACTTCTCTGGATACCAGTTCCAGTGTCTTGCCACCTTCACAATGAAAAATTTCAGGATGCTCAGAGCTGGGAAATAAATGAATTACAGGAAAAAAGWTGTGGTAGCCTGTATCCCATGCACACATGTGGTTAAACTTACACAGGACTGGGTCTGGCATTTCTTTTCGGTAGTCTTCCAGTACAAAATCTGTAAAAGTCCAGTACAAGGAGATATACACTGAGYAGTGCTCATGGAGTAGATGCAGTTACGTTTTCTCAAATGTGTAGCACTCATTCATGATGCATACRCATAGGGATGTCTTGGAAGATGGCSGGTGTAGGCTTAGAGGTGCATGGTCTTTGTGCCAATGCACAGGATGCCATCTAGGCAGCCAAGAAAGAAGTCTGGATGCAGCTGTTGTATGGAGGTAATAACTGTCACCCTGGTTAGTTCACAATATACTGCTCTTAACAATTTTTCAAGACATATGATTCTTTTTATTATTAATATTTTTTTTTTTACTTTTTCTCCACACTAATTCTCTTTTTAACGTTKTTCCACCTTGAAATGTATATTCCAAGCTTTATGACATCTTCGTCTAATTAAAAGTCATCATTATGTTGCCTAAATGAAAATGCTGTTGGACAGATTTACTAAGGTGACACTTTAATTCATCAATGATCCATCACATTAATTAATATTAAGACAAAGATTTTGAAGAACACAACTATATTCCACTTTTAATCRTAGCCTCAGCTGAGGTGAAACTACATTAATGGAAGGTACATCTGTGCTAGTATTAATGTTAGGAGACATCACCCTTACACTGGTATTTCTATTTAATATCAGTAATCAATGAGAATTGTTTTATTTCCAGATGTCTCTACATTTCCCGGTGGCAGAGCCCCTTTTCTTTATGAAATGATTCTGTTCAAAATACCCATAAATCAYTGACAGAAGATTTGGCCTCTAGAGTAATAATTTGTCAGAAGCAAACAGAATGGTGAATTAAGGCACTTTTGAGAATCACTGTGCAATCTTTAATTTAATTGAAAGCAGACAGCTTTGTCTGCTTGAAGATCTGTTAATTAGGGTGTCTGTGCCTTATGGGCAAGCAAGGCTATGTTGCCTGTGTTACACAGCTATAAGGTAGGAATATATGGAATTTTCCCTTCTTTTACTTTATTTTAAAGACAGGTACATGAAAAACTTCAAACACTGTGATTGTTAGATTACAAAGAAGGTTATTTCCAGTGGGAATTTAGACTGTGCCATGAGTGAAGGACTTTGGTATCAATTTTATAATATTCTTTGACTTAGAAATAATTTCTTTAAAAATAATGTTCCGTATCTCATGGTACTGTAGTTCTGGTTGGTTTATAATTTTTTTTGTTGCTTCTCCTCTGACCCCCTCTCTTGCCCTCCCCCCCCACCCCTTTCAGCCCTCAATGTCTTGGTGAAACAGTTTATTGTGAAATTTTGAACTTCTGTATCAGATACACTGGCTGGATCCATCCCAGCCAGAAGATCATTAGCAAGACAGTAAATGCTACTGTGAACAAGTAACTGTTTTAACAAGCCAGACTTAAGAATTTCAGCATTTGAAACCTTCAAAGCATTTTCTCTGATTTTATTTTTGTCATGCTACAGCCACAGTTCTTGATCTGGAGTCAAAAGCAAGTGTGATACAATTTCCCTGGCCTCGAGCAGAAAAATTGCTAACAGCATTCTGTTTCTATCATGGAATGCAGTATCTGTGTGTGTCTGTGTATGAAAGTAAGTTGACCCAAAAAAAAAGAGATCAAACAAGAAAACTATTATTGTAGATATATWTTTCCTATGGCTAAAAGAGTAACTGTCAAATGAGAACATTTTGAGCTTTTAATTAAATATTAATATAAAGGAGAAGAAAAGTATGCCATTTAGTTGCTTTCCTCAGGGACTRAAGAAACAGCATGAATGTGTATGCACAAATTATACTATTTTCAGCAAATAGGGTTCCATAATAGGAATCTTTTTTTAGGTGTTCATCTTAAATGTGAGCAAATGGTAACAGATGTAGTGGCAATTCTACATCTTATTAGTTTGCATACTGCCTTGAAGGTTACAGACAAACTTAATTTCAGGCGTCCGGTACCCTAATCCTCCTYAACACACACTTTCAATTAAATTCCCTTCCTTTCCAAGAGCAGCTTTCACAAATAAATGGATTCAACATGTTGTCCTGTGTGTGCCTGAATCAGAGCTGTTAAGAGGCTGAAATGCATATGACATACTCTGGTCTTGCCATATGTAAGTCTGCATCAGCATCTTTCAGAGATTATCTGCTATAATATATATATGTTTATATATAACTTATACATGAGACGATCAAACTCTCAACTTACAGGACAAAAACATTCAAACCTTTTTTTTTTTTTCAATTAGCTTTGACATAGAATGCTAAAAGCACAAATAGTTTAAATACTTAGGCAAATTTTTCAAAAAAATATAATTATAAAGACAACAAAAATATATTTTCAATACCATGTGAGTTTCTTTGGTTAAATAAATTGATAAATGAAGTGTGCTGTTGCAATTATTTCAAACAGCCAGCTAAAAACATGACCTCGAGCCAAACATGAAGCTGTAGAAAATATGCACAGACTGATTTCTATGTTGCACAATTTTAGAACTGACTGTGACAAGATTCCAGCTGAGCCTTACTGGCCACACAACAGTCTCAATGCTGCAAATTTCTCCCAGWAATCAGCAGGACTCCTCATGTGAGAGCATGCTCTCATTTGCATCAAATATTTGTAGAAAGTAGTTCCTCAATCAGATGTTACATGTGATAAAAGCATGTTGGCCCCATCTAGAAAATGCATTTGTGTACTTTGAGGCCTCTATAGATTTGTTTTATTCTCAACAGTGTTTGACAAGCAGCTCAGTGACCTAGCAAAACTGACCTCACACTTGAAGCCTTTCAAACTTTCAGTGAACCTCTGATTAAAAAAACAAAACAAAAACAAAACAAAAAAAACCCCAAAACACAAAAAAAAAAAGCAGGAAGAAGGGGTATTCAGTAGCACAGAATACAGGAGACCTACGTTTCAATTCTCACTTTCTCTCACCCCCTGCACTGGCAAAGCTGTTGAGGCAGCTGTTCAGTGTTGCTGCCATTTGGTTGCCATTCAGCAATGACCTCCACACAAATGGTTGGTGGTGCTGATGAGAACCAAACTGTGAATTCCCTCTCAGGCCTTGACAGTGACAAAGATGGAAGGAGGTTCCCTGGCAGTCTGGGATGCTAGAAATCCTATCTCAGAGTCCAAATATTATATTTATGTCAGTATTGCTAACATTTGCTGGTTTTCCATGAGTTTTGGTGTATGCTTTTCTTTTAAAATCCCAATCTTGTAATTAGGTGATTATGTTACAGCTTTGAATTTCAGGAGAAAAAGGTCTTCTTTCTGAYTGCAGAGAAATGGTAAAAACAGGTTCAAATCTGTGAAGATATAACAAGTTTAATATTCCTTTTCACCTAATTTGTATAAAAATAACTACAGAAAAAAACCAACTGTCCCCACTTGCTATTCAAAGCCACTCCTTGCCCTTAAAATATATATCTAATTATAATTTCTAATCTAATAAAGTATTTGAGAAAAGCATCATTCTCCTCTTGTTATTTTGTGTAAAGAGGAAAAGGTTAAATTCATCTCTCCCTGCCATTTCTGCTTTTTCTGTATTCATTTTAGGATCAGAATCTTCTCTTAAAGGTAGAGCTATCTCCAAGTATTTTTATAGCTTGTATCATTTTATGTTATTTTATGTAAATGAGAGATTTTTTATACACATTTCTCAGGAAATGGGCTCATCATACATCAGGAATAYGAATCTCAAGTTAGATTCCAATAATATAGTGTGAGTTTGATGAGATTTCMAAATATTTAAACAAGTTTTGGTATCATGCTGGTTGCCAAGTGACATTACAGGGAAAGCAGCCTTTCCCTGCTTTTGCTTTAACAGTCCAATAATATTTTACACCTCTCCTGATGTGCAATACTGTGAAAGTACTTTTGCAAAATTTATGAACATGACCTGTTTTATTTGATTAGGTAGAACTACTCAGAAAAGCTTTCTTTTTATGGCAATTGCGTTAACTGTAAATGATAGGAAGAATGGTAGAATTTTGGCAGAAAAGAAACCCCTAAAAAATTTAGTATGGGAAATTTACAATGAAAAGTCTTTGTAATAAATAAAATCATATGAGGGGGTTTTGGTGTGGTTTTTTTTTTGTTCTTGTTTTTGTGTTTGTTTGCTTGTTTTGGGGGATGTTTTAGTTAGGAAATAAAAGACCTTTTTGTTCCTTAAAAAATAGATACCTTTCATTGTGCTGTAAAACTCTGAGAGAAACAGTCAGAAAATAAAAAATTCTAAAAAAATTAGTTTTCCAAAACAACTATCTTTTGAGAAAAATGACAAGAATAGCTCTGTTCCAAATGCTGTTTCCAAGTTCTTTCAAGCRTTTGGAAAAATGTGCCATAAATAGAGGTCTGGTCATTAATATCTACTTACGATTAAGGGATGATGACAAGATATGAAAATCTGAATAAAAGGGTTGTGCACCTCAACTCTAATAGTTCTAACAATGTAACGTCCACAAATTGASGAGTTGGAATAAGATAAAGGAAAGCCCTTGGGATTTTCTTAAACTTTTCAATGTACTTTTAAATAGTATTTCTACTCTAAGCAGAACAATGTGAGCAAAGATCTTGCTCAGAGATCATGATCAAAGATATTCATAGAATCATTCTGACAAGGATTATGCTATTGTATACACTAGTTTACTGAAATATTTGTCAAATTTCTACAAGTGTTAAAAGGGAGTAAGATAATAATGATTACTCATTTGTAATCCAAATAAGATTGTATTTTTTAATATAGAGCACAAAGGTATGGCTCTCTCAACAGAGAGGAAGACAGATGCAGAGACTTTAAGTCAATGAACTTACAAATTTGCTGTGCTTTTCTGTCAAATTTTTTATAGCAAATATTTCCTTGGTCTATTTTCTATCAAACCTGACCCAAAGAATTATGAAAAAAGAGTTCTAGCATAATCCTTTAGTATTCTTTTATTGTACAGTTTCTGGCCTATAAATGATCCCTTTTTCAACCTGAAAAAATAATAGCAGATTATATGTAAAATTCTTAGTTGCAAATTATATATTTTTGGTCTTGCCAAGATGTAGTGCAATTGCCCTCTACTACAGGACAAGCTGACTCCATTTTTTTTTCTACCAAGTGTTTTCTGAGGATTTGGTAGTTTAATAAATGTAARTAAAAATACTTACTGCACTGTTTAGAATTCCTTAGCTGATAATAAATCTAAGTTTCAGCTTACAGAATCCTCAYTAAAATATGAAAAACAAAACAAAACCAATTTCCAAACTAACCAAACAAAAAGTCCTCTAACAGCAAAGATAATGCATGGTTTGCATAAATTTAGTATAGAGTGCACTATAAAAATATAGCATAAATATATTTTATTTTACAATATTCATTCATATATCAATTGAGTTCCTGAGAAATCCATGTCCYTGTATTCTGAAGACATAAACAGCCACATGCTGTTATATGCAATCATCCCATTTGAAAATCCTGTAATTCCTGCTGAAACACACCTGTTGCATCCTGGGGTCCTTCTTTCCCTAATCATTCAGGCATTCAGGAGCAGTCCATGGCTTCCTGCCAGCACAGATGGAGCATCTTTTTGCACCCAACAGAAATTAAGGCTCAAGGAAAACTGCTGCATGCTTGTCTCACTCTGGTTGAAAGTGATTGAGCTGTGATGAACCTCGAGGTTAACCTGGAGAGTGCTCCAGGCTACTCTGGTCTAGGCATAATCAATAACACAGACAAAAAGTGCAGGTTTCAAGTGCTATTTTGCAAGGTATTTGCAGACAGGGATGGTTCTAGAGAAGTGTTCTGTGAAACAGACAACATAWCTGTTTTGAACTGAGACCTTAATCCCTTCTGTTTACAGCAGCTCCAGGTGACAAAGTGACAGTCCCATGCATGGCTGTCACCCATGCGAAGAAAGCATCAGATGAACCTAAAGAGGACTGAAGGATTTCATTCAGAGCTTCCTGTATGCTTGCAAGATTAGCTCAACACTGAGATATAGCCCCTGATCATATTTCCATGATCTAAGAAGTAAAAGATCTCTCTCTTATGCAGCAACTGAGAGAAAAATGGGTGAAATTCATATGAAACTAATCTTAATGAGATCTCTTCCATTTATTTTCATGGGACCATATTTTCACTCACCATGTGGTAAAGTTAAAAGAAGAAACTATGYTTAGTGTTAATGAGACCTAGTCTATATTTATTTTCATATGCTAAGTCAGAAAACCCCAAGGAGTGAAATATTAATCATTAAAGAAAAAATAAAGCTTAGACAAGTWAACATTAATGTAACAAAGATAACTTTTCATACACTGTGTTTTCAAATAATTAAATGCTATTGCAAAGATACTTAAATACTAAGCAAAATATTTTGAAATCAGGTTTTAAAGGCTTATTAAGCCTTTCTCCTTGATAAWCATCCTTAAAACACAAAATTGAAGCACTCAAAATTCTTATAAAATTCTCAGATATACCCCATCTCATGYATATCTTAGTATATAGAAATAAATCAAAGTAGAAAGGGTAGTTTTCTCATTCTTATTTTCATTTAAGAAACATATTTGAAGACTTTATGAAGACTAAGTTCTTATGTGCCACAAGTATTTGATATCATTCCTCTTGTAGATATTTAAAGAGAAGAAGTGGATGTTTCTTTGTGTACATGAACCAGTACACAAACACAAGAAATATTCTGAAGTTTATATAAAATATTTTTTTCTGAAGATTAAGGAAACTATGTAGGTAATTTATGTTATTGAAAGCCCAAAGAGGCAGTCAGGACTTWATTAATTTTAAAAATTGCAAAAGATGCTCAAAAGGATGAACATCTTTAGTTCCAACAGTCAGCTTGCACTAGCTAGGTTAACTTAAAACACAGAGGTATTATTAATGGTAGTTTTGAACAGAAATCTGCTGGTTATGGTATTGCACAGGAAATATTGAAAATTGCCAACAGGAGTCACTTGGCCCAATGGACAGGGAAGAATCTCATTCAGCTGTGCCCTCCTGCAGCTGGCTGGAGGGCCATGATCATTCTCTTAAGTTAATTCTTTAACAATTGTTCAATGAAAACAAATTTAAATGAGGTAAGAGRCTTTCCAGTCCTTTGCTCCTGGCTGAGTGATTTCATCACTGGGCAATGATTAGGCTTTCAATAGCCTCACAACAATCTAATAAAGGAGCAACATCCTGTTGTCTTTTATTGCTGGCATGAAACAGTGGAATRGAGGAAAAACAACTTGCTTTATATCACAGAAGTCATCTGTGGTAAAATGAAATGCTTGAATCAAGCTCTCTTAGTTCATGCCATATTAACAGCATCATCCTTCAATTTCTTAGGATATCTGAAACCAGTGAGTTTGGTACAAGTGGAGACAAAGCTGGTAACAGGATTTGAAAGCTAATGATGTCCTTTTAAAAATAAAAATGCAGCTGTTGTCCAGAGTGCCACTTTTTCCAGTTGATAAGAAGACCCTAGAATAGGTCAGAATGTGGGTTGAATTTAAAACCTGATTTGTCTCAAAAAATCAAGAGAAAGTTTATCCAATTATCATTTACAATTCTGGAAGACATTGCAAGAACATCAAATTTGATCCTGCTAGGAATTAAAAGAGGATGCTCTCAGGATAATRTTTATTGATATGCTGTTATTCTGTTGGCGTAGTTAATTAGAAAGAAGAAAAGATAACACTGCTTGTACTTTCAAAATATGAGAAATATTAAAGCCAGCAACACGGTGCAAAATAGGGGAGAGAAAACATGGTGAAGAGAAGTCAAGACTGAGTATAAGGTGTTTTTTAGCACCAAATCAAAGCCTTTATTTAAACAAAAAGAGGCTGAAGTTGACACTGTCCCTCTAAGCAAGAAGTGTCCTCCATCTAAAACACTTCATCTCACCCATCAAAACACAGGATTTCAAAATATCTGTGTGAAGGAATTATTTGTCATTTCTTTCCAGACTGTCATCCTGATGAAAGAGCTTTGTTGTTTTTCAAGCAATACTCAGACAGTATTACTCAAGTTGTTCAAGATGCAAGTGGTGTTTGAAGTTTTAAAAACCATTAAAAACACCTATTTTAAAATGGTTAGTCTTATCTACCTATCTCAATACATTGTGTTCTGACTGCATGCTTTCAGGGGTGGGGAAAAAAGCAGAAAAATATACAATCTTAAAGTTCAGTTCCTAAAGTAAGTTCTTTATTAGTTGCTTTTTCAGTCCTCCTCTAAAGCCCAAATTAAACCTATTCAGGTCTTAAGTATCTTTACTCATATTACTGTGTCAGTAAATATAATAATGGAGGTCGATAATTGCTTTCATATACCTGCTTTTTGATTTAAATTGTAAAGATTTTGCCTGTACATTAATCACAGGATAAAATGAAAAAAAAAAAATCATAAAAGAGGAAAGAAAAAGTAAAGGACTACATTATTCACAATAGTACAAATAGAAGAATTACACTGCAGGGTCTTTGCCCTGTGGGCTAAAGCTTTTCAGAATGTTCTCTAGACCAAACTCTAAATAAAACACTCTGTTTTGAAAAAGAAATTAAACAATTTTTTTCTAGAATATCAGATGGATATCAGAGGGAATAACTAAGCCTGATATTTTGACACAGAAACAAAAAAAAACAACCCCTCCACCTCCCCTGCTCCAGAACAAATCTGAACAACTCAAACCAGACCAAATTTAACAAGCTAAGTTCTATTTTCTCAGCGCTTGAATAAATCAAAAAATTGCTAGAATACATTAGATATTAGTCCATTTAATAATTGAATGGAAGCTCTGTATACCATTTATCCTCTTTTAGGACTCAACCCAGCTTTAATCCAAATGATTATTCATCGGTGTAAATGAAGATGCCAGATCTTTTACCAGCACCATTTTTTACCTGAATGACAAAGGAAAACTGTCATATGGTCGCATAATGAACTTAGGTCAGTAATTCCTAAAAGCACATTTTTAACAGCTTTTACAGAGCGAGGGAATGCAAAAGGGAGAGAGACTGTTTTTGACATTGCTTGAGCAGGCAGTTCAAGTTTCTTTATATCCCAGTGTAATGCATTGCCATTTTAATTGTAAATGTCACTATAATGGAGGTGGAGTGTTAAATGAGAAAATAAAATTAAACATGCCTTTACAAATGAACAGTTAGAATTTCATGCTGGAGCTACAAAGACTTATGGACAAGAGTAATGTAAATTCTGAACATAAGAAATGTTATTTGGCTTGGGTTGGAAGTAAAGCCTTYTTCCCCCAACTTCTGCATTTCAATTTGACATTATTTTACATTATTAAATGCTGCCAAAGTTACAATGAATTTTTTTTTTTTTTTGTTCTGCTGATACGCTTGGGGGAAAAAAGGAAGTAGTCATGAGTTGTTTTTTTTTTTTTCCAACTACTCTTCAGGTTTGAAAAAGAAGAACCAAACTTGATACTACAGCAGCACTGGGAACAGTTGCCATGAAATGAAGTTTGTTATGTTAACTGATCAGTTTGACAGAAAAGGGTAGTTAGCATTTGGAGTCGACTGACAGGTTAGCTAGGAGAGAAGTAAAAGATAAAGGAAGTAGGTAAAAGATGTAATTTCATGACACTGTTTTTTTTTTCAGTTAAGACAATTTATGAGTTCTCCATATAGTCCTTGTTTGTGCCTTTCAACAAATGGAGCTGAATGAAATTTTAGGGGTCAAAATGGTGTCATGTTCCCAGCACAGGTAATTTCAGTGAGCCAGTTTACAGCTGCTGCTCAAGCTGTTGTGCAGGTGAGCTGTGATCAAAGGGAGAAAATGACACAGCTACTCCAAAGTGGCTTTGAAAGAAAAGCCATTGTTTTGTGAAACTATACACTRAGATGAAGAGAGAAAGAGGGAGATGTAACTAATTCTTGTAGAATAARGAGGGTTAGAAGAAGGTGAGGGTGAAAACTTGCAATGGACATGAAACACTTAGAAGTCCAACACGATTTTAGTTTTTCCCCACCTCAGAAGCTACTCCAGTATTTTCCTTCCTAGGTGATGGCAGCTCCAAGACCACAATTGGCAAATTATTGGTCTTGGTTTTGGATACATATCKGAAAAAGGAAAAAAAAAAGTTAATGCCCATGTTTCTTCATAAGTATTAGAAAAACCCAAACCAAAAGCAATGATACATGATGTTAGTTCTCCATCTCTCCTGCTATATAATACTCTGATTTTGGAAAGAGAGAAGGGAAATTTGATAGAATAGCCTTTATATACTCTACTATTCATTGAAACTGGCTGACCACTTCCTTCTAGTTCCATGGAAGTTATAAAACCAATACCTGCTGGAATTCACTTCTTCTGCTTCAATTTCCTAATTCCCCCAATTTGCAACAAATAGACATTTTGTCATTGTGCAAGGATTGATAATTAAGTTAAATTTTTGGCATGGTATGATTAGAGGTATAGTTGATGGGTCAGTGCATTAAAAATCTGGCCTTCAGATAATTGGTACCACATGCTCTGTGAGATAGGCAGCATAGTGCAGCCATTAAACTCAATGTTTTTCTAACATCTGTCTGTATCTGTCCTGCATCTTCCTTTAATAATTCCATTGTACTTTAAAACATGAAGTGAAATTARTTTTGATTTAAGTTATTTTGAATCAGAGAATAAGCACCTCATCTCCATATATTTCCTTATTTCCTTTTATTAAAATACAAAATTAAATGTAAAGAAAACTTTAACAAATATTTTAACTTTTTCTAAATTAGCACTACTATAAACATAAGAAATTACATCTGCAGGTTTATCAATTTGAAAACTTGTTTCATACTTTTTCAATTTATTCAAATCTTGTAGAGAAGTACTGCAGTACAGTCRTCAGTACTGTAGCAGCAACCCTCTTATTAGAGGGTAAAAATCAGCTGAGGCACAGACTTCTTGTTTATCTCATCATAAAATGGTCCCGGTTTATTCCTCTTTACAGCTTAGTTATCTTAACACCAACTGATTCTGGCTGCAACAAGTTCCTGCTGTAGGTTTCCCTTGCAGCCTCTGACTGCTGGTTATTTCCTGCTAAACTATGGCTGCATGGATCAGTTTGCAGACTCTGAATGCAGGCTTTTATCCAGCCAGACTGTGACTGCAGATTCCAACAAGAGGCTCCAACTGCAGACCCAGACTGACCTCACAGAAGCACRTCTCTTACTACCAGGATACTGCTTCATGAGCCTCTCTTTTATGCTCCACCAAATTCCTCCTCCACAATGATCCTCCCCTTACCAATCAACCCCCTCTTTTATCTCACCCATCCTTATTGGCTATAGCTGTGACTCATGGGGCGAGGATTTATTGGGCAATTAACACAGCTGTTACTTATCAGGGGTGAGGTCACCTGTATTCTCTTCTCCTACACAGTACTAACCTTTTCTTTCTTTTTTTTTTGACAGGCCTTTATCTAGGGCTATATAACATAAAAAGATAAAGGGATAGGCTTAGACTATAACTGAAAAATGGCATAGTTCATAATTATTGCTTGCTTTTTCTTTAGAGTTCTTTTCAGTATCTATGTCTCTCAGGAGCTGAAATGATTCATTTGTGGGCTAAAAAAAAGTTTGCTTTGGTGCAAATGGCAGTTCACCTTGTTAATAAATACTCAACCAGTGCAAGTAAGAAAAGCTGTAAAATTGTAAAACCACATGTATGTTTGCTTCTAACAAAAACATCCTTTTCATTAGGGAGAATGATTCTTCTGTTAACTTGACTATATCTCTTAATATTAKTATTATCTATAAACCATGATATACAGGTTGTATCGGTGTGTTTTCAAAGTGGCAACTTGTGGCAGTATCAAACTGGAAAAATGACTGGGGCAATCATTGCCACTGTAGCCTAAATGTATGTATAGAACACAAGATAAATTCTCATTCCATTGTCCCAAGACATTCCAAAGCACTATTTAATGTACATGTATCCTCAGAGGTTTAGCCCAGTTTTGTGAATATATGAGGCTATACCATATTCTAGGTGCTAAAAGATACACAGTTTTAACCCATTCCTGTGATAAATGTTTGACGTTATCACATTTTCCGTACTGAAAAATTTTGAAAGAAATTAAATTAGTCAGGCTGTTAGCCTGGACTTCTTGCCGCCACTAAATTATACAAATGGTTGCTTTTTTTCATTATTATACCTGTATTCTTTGATGAACTGACCTTTTTCAGTCTGAAAACTAAACAGTCTGCATGCAATGAAAAGACCATATGCAATGAATAAATATTTATTCATGGAGAATGTCATGTTTAAATTAGAATGAAAAGGTCTCTTAGAACTAAACATTATTCAATTATAAAAGRGCAAAATAAATATCCAAATTAGTCTCAGACCTTCCATGTCAAACTGGAAGAYTTCAACTTGAAACAGAGCAATAAGTCAAAGAAAACTGAAATTATTTTTTCTTGTTTGTTCTTTTGTGACTGGATTTTCTTTATGTTTTCCTCAGTTTACATCAGAGTCAGTGAGTTTGTGTTATTAATGTTAGAGAGATTGTTTGTTTCCTGTACCAATAACATTCTGCTAAACAGTATCCCAAGCAGAGGGTTGGTGCCTGGAAATGAAGATCCTTATCTGTCTTAGTCTCATGCAGTTAGTCTGAAAATAAGGGTACAAGCTGGAGGCCAGTTGTACTAGCATGTGTTAAGTCATGCACTGTAAGGCTGTAATTGCCAGTGAAGAAATGTTAAGTCACCCCCAATTATAAAAGAAGTATATTTAACTAAAATACATCACACAGCAGACTGAGCATGAACAATAAGATGTCAAAACGCAGTAGTTTAATCTTAGCACTGGTATCTCCAYAGCTTCTTTCTTGCTGGAAAAGTAAGTAGTCAATATTAGCTATTTGAGCAGAACTAYGGTTGGATGATTTTATAACTAAACCAAAACAATACGGTGACATTTTTGACATCAGGAACATCTGTCTTCTCAGGTTTCTGGTGTTGTGTTTGCCTACATTTGAAGTCCACAAGATACTCTACTTCTTCTGACATAAACTGGCACAGAGGAGTAAAGGCTAAAGGAATATTTCAAATTCTTATAAACTGGTATTGAAAAAAAAWATATAAGTAAGGTATCTGAAAGATGTAAACAAAGATTTGCTTCCTGATCATGCAGGATTTCTTCATTGCACTTTACCAGCTGAACAGTCATTTTCTTAGGTTTGACCGTACTTTCCTTCATCACTGAGGTCAGCTGTTGGTAATTCATGGCTTTGTTCCCAGACACTAGGGGAGTTTAACTTATTCAAACATGATACTTYAATTTGAAAGATGTATAAAATATTTTGTATCTTTCCCTCTGAACAAAATCATATGGCAAGCTTTTTTTAAAATAAATTAATTCACAAAGRCCATTCTCTTCTATTTATTTCATTTGGAATCCTATCAGTTTTATTTATAGTCCACAAAGAGTTTGAAATCTATGCCCAAACTCTGATGCATGTTTTTTCATTTCTGTTTTAGCAATGTTATATGCTTACCAGGTCTGCAATTGAGAAAATTGTCTTCCCATGGTAWTTTCTAAAACAACAGACTTCCTCCAAACAGGCAAATTGCAGCCACAAAAGGAAAAGAAGAGAAAATAAAGACAGATAAATCCTTTTTATTTCCTATTGTAGTGCRTAGATTTAAAACCCACAGCACTATTTTATGGACAAAATGGGATACTCCATACAGAGATACACCTCCTCTCTCATTTCATACAAGACATGATAGCATGCATAGATTGTGCAGACCCCAAAGCCCTGGTTAGCTGGGGATTTTCTCTAGGATTTTGTTTTGGTTTTGTTTGTTTATTTGGTTGTTTGTTTTTTCAGGGTGTGTTATATTCAGCTGTTTCTAAGGTACATGTTTTCCTTCAGCCAGCAGTCATTCTCTTTCCTTGTCTCCATATCTAACAATATGAAAAAGCTGATCAGAGGACAGAAAGAATCATTTACTTCTTCATGAGATAAAGTTACACTTTTCTGTATTTCCYTGTGGTAGAAAAATACTTTCACAATAGCATTACAAATTTGGTAATTTGTTACAAAATATTTTAAACATACATAGCTCTTGTTGTTATGTATCTCGTACATTCTTGTCATATTTGGAGACCCTCTGGCTTTCAGCAGCGTTTCGATGTAGGTATAATACATATGGATGCCAGGCACACACTTGCTGGAAATCCAACTTGGTTCACTTCAGCTGCAGGCCTTCTTCAGTCTCTGTTTCACCACAATGCAGAAATCCTGCCATATGCATTAGCAGTGATTTCTAATTTCACTGGTTCATTAGACACCTAGTCCCTTTGTGATGTGTTTGAAAAGACCCAGAAGAAAGAGATTACAGATTGAGAAGCACAGAAAGTTGCTGTGGTGTTTTTGTGACTTAACTTTCCTTTTTGAAGGGAAATACTGTTTACTTTCCTGAATGACAAGTCACAGCTATTGGCTTGCTAAGTCTTGAAATAATAATTCCCTAGATTTAACTAGAGGTGTGTAAAACTATTGAATATTAATTTTCATTTCTCCAGCTTAAATGCAAATGCCATGCAAATAYTTCAGCAACATGTTGTACCTTGTCTAAACATATATTTACCTTGGCTCATACTGCAATYTTTTGGGATTATGCAAATTTGCATTTGGCTTTTTTTTTTTCTTTTTGCTGGTCAGCTGGAAATAATGCAAATTTCAATGAAGAGAACAAACTAGAAAACAAGGAATTTCCTTCTCTGTTAATGAACTAATGTCCAGACTTTGCATAAAAAAAACACAGAGCTGAAAAAATTCTGAAAAWGTGTCAGCATACAGTGTTTTAAATTTATTATAGGGACACAGTCTTGGGATGAGGAAGAAGTGAAATGCATATAGTGATGCACAGATATGAGCCTTCCCTTTAATATCAGCAGAAGTTTCAGTGAGCTAATTTAGCAATAAGAATAATTTTAATGCACACTGTGCTGAATGCCATTATAATTTGATCTTCCAAATTTTTCAAATTCAGTTCCAAATATTATGTGCCTATATTCAATTAACTACACTACAATTTTAAGCTTTTCTTTCACATCCGAAGTTCATTTCCAGTGACTCTGTTTTTTYATTTAAGTTTCTGTTTTAAGGGTTGGATGGTGGTGGTGTTGTTTCAGAGAATTTCTTTAGATTTTGTTGCATTTCCTGGGATTTAGAAGGCTAGTTAGTTAGCTTTTTGTTTGTTTTCCCAACAGGTCAGCTGTTGAGTGACTGCTTATTTAATTAAGTAGCAATTCTATTTGGTGTCCAGGCAGCATTGCAGATGTTGGCACAACAGTAATCAATATAGAGGACGTTATTTGACAATCTTAASTAAGACTGAACAGTACTTACACATACAATCTAATTTCAGACTGATCATAAAATAGCAGTCAAGATAGGTAAAGACTGTAAAATAGAATCCCAGCTATTGATTTATGTGGAACAGTGTTTGTTTCTGTGTACTATTAATCTCTTTCAAGTGTTTTGTTTTAATTGGTGGACATGAAGCCATGAAATCAGTTATATCTTTTCTTTACTGTTTTAATTGCTTTTATACTGTATCAAGAGATTTTGCCCACTTACATAAACACATAAGGTACATCTAAAATAGAAAAGAATGAGCATTTGAAAATCACTGAAAAATCGTGGAATCACTGGAGCAAAAAACAAAAATGAAAGAAAAAGAAGAATTWTTTTTTTTTACAATTGATTTCCCTTATTTTCAAAATAATTTCAAATTTAATGACTTGGAAAATCCATTGTTTAAGATGATGGTTGAAAGAGGCTACTTAAAGTTAGCTTATGAATAGCAGTGCTTTCAGCTTTAAARGTTTGGGGAATAGGACTTCCCTTTATGGAGAGCTTTGGCTGCACYACTGGGCGAATGTTAATCTGCAATAATTTCACTACTTCTAAAGAGAAGTGAATGTTTTACATAGCAGAAAATACTGAATTTTTTTGAAATGAAACATTATTATTGTTATTTAGGTCAGTAAAATCAAAAGAACCTCTTAATTGAAACAGCTGGGGCCAGGTGTCCTGCTAAAGACACTACTATTTGAAACTTTTGAATTAACGCTCATTAAATTACATGTGTTGCAAAAATGAAAAGAGGAATGCACKGAACACTATCCTCATTAACAAACAGAATTAATGCCCTCTCCCCTTTTTAGTCCTAAATGCAGTAGTTAGCACCACAAAGCATACAGCTTCTGAAGGTCCATCTTCACCRCTTGTATTGTTTTTATACAGACTAAAAGAAATGGATTCAAGCAAGCAGGCCTAGAGCTYAGTCCTTCTGAGGGCATGCTGCAGTCACAAGTTTCCAACACATTAGGCATTGTGTTCCCCATACTTAAGCTTTAAATCAGTCTTTATATCTGACTATCCCTATAAAATTCTGCATAAACAATATAGTCCCAGGGACAGGAACTTCTTGACAGGAAAGGGATGATGCAGCAGTGGCAGGAAGAGAAAACTCCATCTCCTCTCCCCAAAATATGAAGATGACCTCTCTAAAGATACCTGATATGGCAACTATTAACAACAGAGCCCCAAAATTCAGCACCCTTTCTCCTTGTGAAACAGCTTCTGATTGTAGTATAGAATTAAACTCACCCAGGTTGTKTCACTGAGACAATTCTGATTCATATATCCTGGCTGAAAGCTGCACAATGCACACGAAGCTGGTGCATTTATTTTTAGTTCCTGTCCAACCAACCAYTGGAGAAATGTGTGCAGATGACAACTTACATCATAACAATGATTTCACAAGGAAAAGTTCGATTTGTTTCACATGGTGTTCCACACTTGCATGTACACTTTTGGCTAATTTAGGTTATCAGCAACATTTAGAATAGAAAACAACATTGAATGAAATTTAYCAGCAAATTTTGCTAAAAAGCAAAATTTAAAGAATTAAAATTTCAACTTTCATCAGGTGCAAATAAGTTTATGTTCTTATATGAACACCCTATTTTGACAGGAAGTTTCCTTCTCTAGAACTTTCAAAGTGCTTATATATTTTGAATTAAAACTTTTTTTTTAATTAAAGCAAATCTTCTCAATGTCTAAATACAGAGCTGAAGAGAATATGAAAACACTTGTCCCTTTGCACTGTCTCAATATCATGGTAAACAGCTGAGTATGCCTTACTACTTTCCAGCCATTGTGGTCTCTCAAGTGTTTGTTAGAAGTTTGGGATTAAAGATGGCTTCAAAGATGATGTAAACCAGCAGCCAAAACTGATCTGTGCCCTGTTTTGTAAGTGAAGACAGAAGCAGCTTTGTTCAGGCCTGTGGCTCCCATGTCATTAATGTAATTCATAAGTTTAAGGATCCTTGTCTTACATGATTCATGTTTTGCTCAGAGTCATTGTATTAAAAAACTAYTATAATATTGAAAAAAACCCCAACAAAATAAAACCAACATAAGTATTGAAGTACAGTGTACTTTCTTTTTCTTTGTTCTTTGTTCCCAGAATTACTGCTTATCATTTAAATGGTTTATCTTTTGTAGTCGGAATGACTTTGATTTCATTAGTTGCTGATTCTTGTGATGATCTGAGAATAAAATTCTTTGTCCTTTGCAACATTCATTTTAAGATTGCTTTTCTGTTCTGGAATGTTTGCAGGAGTCAAACAAGTCCCTGAGCTCAAGAGTTATGAATGAAACTTGGCAGCCTATGACGTGCAGGAGGTCACACCAGATTAAGATTTTGTAACCTTTAGTTATACAGGTGTAAGTAGGATTAAGGATTGCAATTGTGCTCTGCTGCAGAAAAGTCTTTGTAAAAATATGAAAGGATTATTATTTTATTTTCTTTGGATACAATCAGACCTGTCTACATCTGGGTGGGTCCTTTTGGCCTCTTTGCATCTGGTGAAGACATGAAAACTCTTCATTACACTGTATATACAMGGAAGTTGGGAATTATCTCAGAACCAGACTCCACTTGTTCACACAGACTGCACTTTTGCTCCTTGTAACTTTCTTGTTCAGTCGGTGCTTACACAACTATAATACACAAAAWTGATCATTGAAATACTTTGCAAGTTAGATATGCAAAAGCTGATTTTTTGTTTTTTAAGCCCAGCAGTCGACTGAAGTTTCCATCMTGGGTCCAGTAGCCATGGCCATCACAGGCCATTTGGGATTGCCTTTCTTGTTGAGGAGACTCAGACATCTCTCACCCTGACTGCAGAGTTTCCATTTAACTTAAGAGAAGACCTAAAATTAGGAGCCTGACACACTTGGAACTTCTGATATCATGTATGCTGCACTGATTATTTGCAAACATGTTTTCATCTCAGAATAATAGAAAATAAAATAATAAGTTCCATGTAATTAAAAATAATTTAAACAAAGGAAAGATTTTAAGTCACTCTTACAAAAGATTTCTTTCATAAGAAACAATATAACATGCCAGGGATTAAGCCTTACAGGAATTTCATAAATTCAGGTTTGCTGAGAAGGCAAATATAATATACCATGTACCCTTTCAATAAAAGGAATGGAGGGGCTTTGTGCCTTGAAATGTCATTTAAAAAAAATGAATGAAAGAAATTTAAGACCATTGAGTTAACATATTTGTGTTATTTCTTTCCAAAATATGTGTGTTTAAAATGTTTACAGCATATAAAWATTTTTTTAGAAATTCAGGACCCTTATTTATCATCCAAGTCACATCATATGTAACTGTACYCTTGACAGAAAAAATGTAGATGGTTTAGAGGAATACTGCCATTCATGAGATTTCAGTCATGTTTCTTTATCTCTTTTTCCCYTAACATCATTACCTTTGATAAAAGAAACAAATAAGTTCCTCTTGAAGAGCAGTAGTTCACAGAAGTCTGATGAGATAGAGAGCAATTGGGTGTCAACTTTTAAAATTACTAATATAATAGTTTCTTTAGCAACCAATATAAGTTTTTAAGTGGTAATTTTATGAATCYGAATTGCATAACATTGTCACAGGGAGTGCATGTAATGAGTTGCCTTCCTTTTCTCCTAAGGATCTACTCTCTACKGAAATTCCTCTGCACAAAGGAGGAATTTGGAGGTAAGGTAAACCTCATTAAGCAGACCTGTGGTTTCAATTTAGTAGATGAGAGCACCGTTAGTCCCTCTGGTTTGGGTGCACATTCTGCCTTTTCTGCCCTTGTTTGTTCATTTGATATTATAAATGAATAGGAAAAGGATAAAAAACCTCCAATGGCTGTAATATGAGGACCATGYGTACATTTCCTCTTCATTTGAGTAGAAAAAAACAAAAAGGTTTTCTTTGATTTCCAGTAATTAACCTTGCCAGACAGACCATGAAGAGTAAACAGGCAATCTGCAGTCAAGCATGYAGTTGCCCTTCTATAGGGTCATGTGTTGAATTTATGAAAAGAACAATTACTTAYTCCTCAGGAAATCTTGTTCAAGATATTATTATCAGAAGGAAGATAGAGAAGAAATAAATGTAATCAATGCATGCAAGTTTTGATTAAAGTGTCAAGAGTATGTGGTTAAAAAAACCTTGATGGCTTTTTTTCATATTCTCAGGTAAGACTAAGAAAAATGGATCTATTTGAAGTGTCTTTCAGTTTTATTCCTATCCAGAGAATACAATAACTCAAAAGAAAGAAGGAAGTCTGAGGGGACATTGTCATCTCAAATTTTATTTTAAAGGGCACCTCAGGGCTTGCTTGAAAGGTCCTTGTCCAGAAGTCACCACCAACAACCTACCTCATGCATAAGAGGTGGGGGTAGGGGCCATGCATTTCAGAGAAGCAAGGTTCCACATATTAGAAACAGGATACTTAATGGCTATGTCAATGTCAATATATCCTGGGGACTAAAACTAGTGGATCTGTAGCAAGGAATTATTGGTGCTAAAAATCTCACTTGACAGAAGGTAAAAAGTTCAGGTCTCATACTTTTCTTCCTTTTTTTTTTATATTTTTCTTTTTTTCTGAATTTACACAAGTTAGTCTGATGGYCATTGGCAACTGGTGTTCACTAAACACACTCGGAAAAATCTTCCAATTCAGATTCATCCAAATGAAGTTCTGTTCTTTTGTTCTGAAATGCTTCCACATTATGCTCTGATCACAAAATATTTTATATGGAGGTACACCATAATATCTGCAGGGACCTAAACTCTTAGAGGGCCACAATCTGAAATCATGCTGCAGGTAAATAATTGAAATGTAGTAGATTTACGTGCTGGCAGGGGCTCATCTGCCATTATTTCCATCTGTATCTTGGTGGCTAATGCTATATAGTATCTAGGTAAAACTGTTCTGGCAGCAATTATGGTAGGAATCACAGGAATTTTGGCCGGATGAGACCTTTGAACTTAGTGTTATGAGTTAAGTTTAACCCCTAGACCACTGTGGTAGCACCAGTCATAGTGCAAAACACTTTATACATGTGTTCAATTACAATACATAACTTCAGGCATATGATTCTGATAAAAGAAGACATGTAGTCCTTCAAATTAGTCTCTAAAGCAGAAAAGAGAAGAATCAAGTTAAGCTTGGATTCTTTTTCACTACCTTAAGTAACCAGGGGATATAGGGGGAGAACTGTTCCCACTCAGGTTCCTGTACTTTTTAYGGTGTTTAAAGGATCTAGATGTGATAGTTATAATGTACTATATAGTTTTAATTTAATTCCCATGTAATTATGACAGACTTACTTTATTATAAAAACAGAAAATGATAAATTCTTCATATGTCACTTATTAATCTGGAAACAACAATGAAAAAAAAAAAAATCAGTCAAATTTTGGTATCCAAGGAAGTGACTAGTGGGATACAAGCAAATTTCTTATTGAGAGTAGTTGTCTGAAGTAAACTGTGACAAAGTCAGTGGAMAACACTCACTCAACCATGCAGATACCTTATACTCCTCCTGGATGCTTGGCTGGCCAGGATAAAGCATTGCAGAGTTTTCACTCTTCATTCACCCAGTGTTTTGCAGCTTTGATTCACTGTGCATAGCAAAATAAGTCCCTCAGAGCTAGGTCCCTGTCCTTTCAGAGTTGACAGGCTGTCTGCATGCGTCCCTGGGGCTGCCAGCTGAATCTCCAGCAAGCAGCTTACACCTGCACCTCTCAGCCAAGCCCAGACRGAATATTTTGGTGCATTCAAGCCTTGTTGCTCTTCAGTCAGCTCAATCCAATRTTAGTGAGAGCTCATTTATCCCTCTTGCTCACACAAGACCCAGTAAAGTAAACTTTTGATGTGAGCCACTACACGTGATTTTCTGAGGAAGATAAAGCAGAAGTTGGCAATCCTTGTTCTAGAATCACCATACTTCCAAGCCCACACACATGCGGGAAGAGCCATCCTTGCCTCACAAAGGGATATTTCATCTCTTCACGTGGTGTGTGTACTCTCACATTATTTCTAGAATGTAACCACAAAATTCAAGTAAAAGACAAGTAAAAAGGGCAAAAGACAAGTAAAGACTTCTAGAATAGTCATATTGTATCCTGTAGAAGCTCCACTCTCTGTCTGCTCAGTGCAATTTTTTTTTTATACTGAAGAATTCCTCCAAAAAAACCCAGGAGAATGGAAGGAGAGAACAAATATCCACATATTTAGAACTGAAGAAATTAAGATACAACAGCAAATGAGGAAAAAAAGAAAAAAAAATTTCTTATACACCATAGTCCTTATGAGAATAAATGTTCTAGCAGTATTACTCAAATTGTGCAGAAAGATTAACATGGCTCAAATATTGATRAAAAATATAATAATATATTAAGAAGATAAGTCAACAAGGAAAAATTATTATATATATGAAAAATAAATTATCTTTTTCAATGTCACTGAGAACTGAAAAGTGACCTTGATTGTTTATGGATTAGAAACCAAAGCAAAARTACAAAGTGTACCCCACAAGCTATAAAATCATTCACTAGAAYAACAGGACCAGACTGTTTAATCCTTCATAATGCACAATAAAATTTCAATTTGGTGAACTTCCATTTTTATGGTATGAACAGAGATTTGAAAGTATGAAGATACAAAACAATGTTTTAAGTTAAAAAAGAACATTCAGAAYCAGAAATACCTTTATCTTGAGGAGCATCTTAAGAAATGAAGCACTGATCAAAAAGGATCAGATAAATGTCATAAGATACAATTAAAAAGATGCTGAGGGAGTSTCTATGTTTGAACATGTTTTAGTTGCCACTCTGAACATTTTGAAGGAACTGATTAGTAGGCTAATCAGTAGTAGCCTGTAGTATTARGTAGGCTAATTTATGATAACACTAAGTGCACATCAATTGTACATTTATAAAAATACCTTCTGTAYATGCAATATATAAAGGGGCACACATATACATGCATACTGTACACATACCCTTATATATGCACACTTACATATAGCAAATAGAGAAGAAATGACAATAAATTGATTATTTTAAGTCACTGCTAGAAATAACTTCTGAAAATTAATAAGGGAAGTGAAAATGTAGGGAACAAGCACAAAAAAGTACTAAGCACTAACAAAGATATTGGTAAAAATGTCAGTATGTACATTTATTTAACTGTAAATATATACTATATTTATATATTCACATATATAAAATATGAATCTCCTATTAACTGCTTGAGGTGAAAATGCCAAGTGAACATCATGTCACATAATAAGGATTTTTCCACTTCATCACTCTTAAGAGGTCAATAAGGGGCACTTATTAATGTTAGAATTGTAGTGCTATCAGATCTAGATAATGTGCTTTACACAATTTTAAAAGAGCTAGCTGCTGGAAGCTTTGGAAGATAAAGGTCAATTTCCACTAAATGTCTGCAACTGATGAAATTACAATTGCCTGAGAGAAAACCAGTATGGTGCCAATATCTTAAAACCATGAATAGGGTAAGTTACGTCATTAAAAACTCATAATTAAGTCAGTTAGGCCATTACAGTTCTGACATTGATCCCAAAATTATGGCAGAAAAAAAYAGATAAAAAACTTGCTTTTCTCTCTCTCAATATTTCTTTTTACCAAGGTTTAAATTTGTTTGGTAGAAGTAATTAAATGATGCATTATATCAAAACTCAAATGTAAAAGTTTAAGTAAATTATTTATATTAGTGATGGTAGGTGAATAAGTTCTTCACAATACATATTATTATGCAGGATGCATTATGCATCGGGCTTTATATAGATATGACTTATCAATATACACTTTCAGAAGTGATGTCACAAAATCTGCAGTTCTTAGTCTGCCTCCAGAGTTTAAGCTTTTATCATTTGCACAAATGGAAAACAGTCACTGGTGAAATTAGCAGATTACTGTTGTTAAAGTTATATTAAACAAATAGCTTAATGATATTAAACAGTTTGCCTTTCATGGCAAAATATACACTATTAGAAATAATTTATTTTACTATGGTCTATAAAATTAAATTCTGCATCCCAGAGGGAAGAATGCAGATAATGAAGGATGGGAAAAGGGTATCTCAGAGAGTAATCCTAACAAAGGTATAAAATATTGACTAACTARTGACGCAAGGACTGCTGTTTATCTTCTAGACTTAGACATGGAAAAAACATAATTTCAAATTGATAAAGGAAAACACTAACAAAARCATTACAGTCAGTATAATTTTTTCCCTTGCATAAGACAACTTTTGATTTGCTCGTTTGTTGAGTAACCAAGATAGCAAATGAAACTAGAAATCTAAGAAAAGACTGYTGTTACCTTAGCTACACAGACAAATCAGTGAAAGTTKCTTTGCCACACATTTGATGCAGTAGTGTTCAAGACAGTGAAACAAACAAACCCAGAAAATTGTAAAGAGAGTAGGCTCACATTGAGAATTAACTCAAAGCAGATGTTGACAAGGGAGTTAATCCAGGTGACAACAACTAAAGAGCTTGAATCATTATTGACTGCTGGGTCTGCATGGGCACTTTGCCCAGACTGTAAGCCAGAGACAGATAATAAGATGGAGCTGTTAARTATATGTTCTGACTCAGATACCTTTGGACTGGATTTAGATTTAGAAATATTGCTGAAAASAATTTGAAATGTTTATTCAAAATGATTTTTTTGGTAAATAGGCTATGTATAATTTTGGATTGTTGTACTGGCAAAAAAGCCCCAAAGAAGAAGTTAGCGATCTGCTAWAATGTTTTTTTCTGCTACGAAAAGAATATATATATATATATATGTATCAGAAAAAAAGTGTCAAATTTATTTAAACCATAGGCTGTGATATCATGCTTCAAAATTTTGTATTGCGGATTAGTGGGTAGATAATCAGAATGCCTTTGCTTTGCAGGTACAAAGGGCAGGTCCTTGTAACTTTCAGCTACTGTTACATTGCTGCTGTGCTTACCATTTGGGATAAAATTTAGATTGCTCTATGTTGTAGCCACATTTAATAGACCTTCAGGAAGCTTATCAGAACTGTTGGAAGAGAGCAGTACATTTAACCTGTATTGTCTTCCTGCAGCTTCATTTAGAAATGTAGACTGATCATTACTGCATATTTTACCTCTTTTTGTATTCAGAGTTCACATCACAAGTCAGAATCTTCCATACACCATTGGAGTGCTAATGCTTCCATTAAACTACCATTTMTTTCCTGATTTACTGTTCAGTACTAGGGCTGTCAGCCAGCAGCTAAACTATGGTTTAATAGTGTGAAAATAGAATAAAATCAATAACTAGAGAAGCCTCTGACTTTGTGAAGTCAACCTTAATCATGAATCAGTTATCTCAGATTTTCTGACATAACTCAAATAGATTGTGCTAAGGCAGAGAGTGGTACCTGAGAGTTTATGACAAGGTCATATCCCAACAGTGTCAGGGACTTTCCAGCCTTGCCAAGGGCTCTTGCAGAACACTGACCTTTAAAGCTTCTCCCTGTTTAAACAATTTATTGCCTGCGGTGTGAGAGGAAGTAGAGAAGGGAGAACATGGAAGTGTGGGACAAAGGTCATAGCTCTAGAGACCTTTAGTATGTGCTTTTGTTGTTTTTTCCAATTTATAAGGAAAAACAATAAAGTAGATAAAGTGGAAGTAGTTGGAGTATGTTGTGACATAGGAAAGATGATGCTTATGTTGCATATAAATATTATACTGACAAAAAAAATTCTACAGTAACATATCTAAGAAGAAAGCAAAAACATTACCTTATACAAGTAMCCATGCTCTCAGGAGCCATACCATTTCCAGTGTCAATGTCAAAACAACTGAACCACTTGAAATTTTACTGAAAAATACAATTAAAAATATTCTACCAAGTCTGTTCCTTCAACTCCTCATTTGTTTAGTAGAGTGACAGCACAGTCCATGCCAGCTCACTGGAGCATTTCTGGCTGTGATTTCACTGTTGTTTCTTTCCTTAACGAATGTCCTTCCAGTAATAGTTCCTTTTTAAGATAACTTTTATAATGAAAAAGACATAAAAAATATTAGCAGCATTTTTATAAAAGGAAAACAAAAAAAATTGACTGGA
Organism: Alauda arvensis; assembly: GCA_902810485.1. Lineage (NCBI taxonomy): Eukaryota > Metazoa > Chordata > Aves > Passeriformes > Alaudidae > Alauda > Alauda arvensis. The sequence goes on from CADDXX010000112.1 coordinate 1,712,606, forward strand.
TTCATGTGTGAAGATTATTCTAATGTAGGAAAGACACAGTCCTTATTACTAAAATCTCTAGTGTGATCACATTTAAAATATTACATATTTTTACCTCATGATCAGAAAATTGTAATGTCTGRATCTTAATTCCAAAAGACTTTGGAAGGACCTGGGTAACTACAGAAATGGAAAAATAGGTGAAAAATACAGGAAAAATTAAGTCAAGTATGTGTCATTTAGCTAAAGAGCAATGATTAATGWAAATACAAGAATACATAGGAATTCAGTGAGAAATACAGTGAGATATTAAAACRCATAAGAATGGATTATTTAGAATACTTGAGGCAGAGTCAAATGGAACACAGTTAGCTGAATAAGCATGAACTGATAAGGCACCTTGGCACCAATTCTTGTTACACTGATAATTAATTTCCCATAGGAAGTGTCTTTAATGGACTTGTGGTATTACTTACAATTAAGGAATAATTGATCTTTGACWAAGGTTCTCCTTCTCTGTTCCATCCAGTCATTGAAAAGATCTATGGGCTCAAGCAGCTCTGCACATTTACACCACCAGAGAATTCAGACTTTCTACTGCATCATGAAGGTAAGAAAGAAAGGAAGAGAAGCATGATGCAGAGCATGGAAGGGATTTGTGTGGTGTAGAGTTCAGTTTAACATTCAGAGTCAGACAGRAGGAGATAAACAGCATGGACGATCTGAAACAGTACTGTTCTACTTCATTGCTTTATGTTATTGTTGTAGTGAACTTTGTTTCTATCTAGTAAATACCCCTTAYATAATTTCAGTTAGTATTTTTGATACCATATCATGAGTCCACTTTCCTCATCATGAAAATTTAAAGCACATTTTTATCAGTCTGCTTGTCTAATTCAAAAGATGTATCAAGATTTGCACTAGTTTACAGTTATGTTCCAAGTAGCTTCCAGACATGCAGGAATAGTCTGGATAAGAGTTTCTGTTCTTAAACAAAAGCAGATTCAGTTAGAAATTTCACACTTTTTTTTTTTTTTTTTTTTTTTTGGTTTGCTATAAACAGATTACATCCAAAACCTTGAATGGCATTTAAAGCTTTTTGTCTGAAAATTTTTATTAAAAATAGATTTACGGGTTGGAGCAGATTAATTATTTTTCTGTTTTGCATGACTCTGAAACTTTTTTTTTCATGTTGGTGATTGAGCATTAGCAATCCAGACTTAATACTGAGCACAATTCCTTTCGCAGAAAAATACTGATAATAGTTTTTATTGCAAAATCCAGACACAACAAATTATTCATTCATAGTTATTTGAACCTGAAAAACAARACAAAACAAAACAAAAAACTGAAGGAAAGCAAATACGTATATAACTGATAAATCATTTCAGTTCTGCAAAAGGAATATTCAAAGAAAATGAGACACTATATCCTCTGACAATTTTGTTACTTTTGCATGAAATCAATCAGTGACRAGTATGCTAAAAACAAACCACGAGTTGTCACAGAGCCATTCACATCCTTACCACTATTACATGATCATAGTTTTCAATGAAATGTAGTCAGTATTTTCATATTCATGTAGACACTTTAGGGAAACAAGGTTTCTAGGAAAACCAAAAGTAAAGGAGGATCTTTCTCTTTTCAAGTCTTCTTGGAGTAAAAGCCAGAGACGTTCTATCAGAAAAGTAAGACAAAAGATCTCAATATTGCGCCTTTGCAATCTCCCTCCCTCTCCTCCCACAGTTCTTCCCTCGATTTTGGCTCTCTTTCTTTGGGTTCTGTAGCAATTTGTCATTTGACTTCACATTTTACTGGTATCAGTCACTGCTCTATAAACCCATGCAAATACTCCAAGCTGAGAAATCCCTTCACTTCAGAGAACRTACCTGAAGAGACCATCGATAGGTAAGTAAAATGAAAAAAGGTACAATGCTAAAAATAGACACAAGTTAAAAAAAAAAAAAAGGTCTATACCTGCTGAGATCTTAATAGTGTCAGAAGATAGCTCATCACTCGGCAGGACTTGTCAGAGGCAGTGCCAGGCAACAAGATGGAAAGCACGAGGAGAAAAARTAGGTGGCAACATGAAATTGCTGAGAAACACAAGCCTTTATAGTTACAAGTTAGTTTTTTTGGCTGATTTTTTTTTCCTTCTTCCTTTTTTAAATCCCTGAGAGCTCTAATAGCAATTCTTCTGCACAAAATCCTCTCCCTCTGGCAAAACATACAGTGCAGTCCAAAACAGCAACACCCTCTTTAACCCTGGCACAGCAGACATACTCAGTTACTCTGCTGATGTGAACATTATATGAATTGCCTCTCTGAAACTAGCATCAGCACATTTTTAATTGCTTGTTTTTCAATTTCACTTTTTTGCTTTCATTTGTTTTAGAACAGTAGTAGTGCAGGTATCAATTTTCAGCATTACCTTTTCTAAAATATGTACCATCATTCCCCTCTCAGGCTCTTCCAGTAAGTAACTAGAAGTATCAACATCCAAAATCTCAGTGATAGACCTGTAAACAATGGCTCAAAATAATGAGTGATCCATGTTAAAAACATGAGTGTGCGACTCTAACTTTTTTAGAAAATATCAAATATTTTTTATGGTCTCCACATAAATGTARTTCTGAAGAGAAATTCTGTTTTCTGTATCAGAACTACCTCTGATACAGACCTCTTTTAAAATGCACTGAACCATGTGAACTGTTGTGCGATAGAGAAACAGGAAATKAACTAAGATCTTTTTCTCTTGTGATCTAAGTCAAGAGTTGAATTGAACCACTGTACTGTATTAGAGATTAGACTTAGAGAAAATATTTGGACATCGTCATTCAAAATATTGAGGTGAGACTTAGAGAAAGCCTTCAGAAATTGTCACTCATTTTGCAATATGAGAAATCTAAACTTCTCATTTTAAGATTGAACAGCAATGGGCTTTAAAATGTGGCAGATAAGAACATGGGTAACTGACTTGGGTGTGCAAGAGGTGTCTGGGCCACAAGGAAATGCACTGACACCTCATTTGATTTGGGCTTCAACATCAACTTCAAGCCCAGTGATAGAGAGTTGCAGTCTGGACGGCCCTACTAATTAGTCCACTCAGACAGTTGGAGATGTTCTGTAAGATTTTCCTGACCCTCAGGGTATTTAATCTTTCTGTTCCCACTTCCCAGAACTCACCCTCAATAACACCCTAGACCAGAGGGGGAAAAAAAAAAAAAAAGAGAGAAGAAAACACATTCACATTCATTATTCCCTTTGCTGGAGCTGGACTGCCCCGAAAAGAATGCAAGACTGGCAGCATCAGAGAGAATAAACAAGAGGGAGTCTGATGCTGCAGGCCAACAAGKAAAGTGCCTTTGCTCCCTCAGTGCTAACAAAGTCAAAGGACCCTCCACCAGACGACACAAGCTGTCCAAGAAAACAGAAAAACTGGCAAAGCTTGCATACAGGCAGCATCATTGACCCTTTTGAAAAAACACTCCTTAAGAAATATAAGCATCCAAGAGAACCCTATCTATTTCRTACTACCTCATCCTGAGGAAACACTCCTCAAGAAACAACGTTATGAAAACATTAAATCTGCTGGCAGTAGGACAATACTCTGCTTCTGCTCGATGAAAAACCGGGTACATCAGACTGTCTGCTAATAATCCTTTCTGCCTTGTGCTGGAGATCCATTAAGAAATAAGCTCTCACAGACGCTAGAAATAATCCTTCAAAAGGATTCATATAAATAATTACTTTCTAGAAGTGACTAACTAKATGACCTCAGTGGAGAACAGCTTGAGATAGTTTCATCCGAGATCAATGTACTACCTAAGAATGACAGACAGGAAAAATAGCTTGGATACTTTGAAGGCAAGTGAGGCAAAGAAAAAATAATTAGACTGCTCTGTAAAAAGAAACATAATCAGAAAACAGAATAGCTTTGTAGAATCAAATTATCATCAGTGAAAATATGGAAAGAGCTACTTACAAGGACTATGAAAGAAGCTATAGGTATGGCGGTTGCTTTATTTAAATAAACATAGAAAAAATGGAAGCTGTACAACTTAAAACTGAAGATTAAATTGTCAGAGAAACTAGGCTTCCATTGTTATACTCCTGAGAAGTGGCTAAACATGTCATCTTAGGGTTCTATGTGTTGCATTTTTAATGCTTCTTCAGTTTAAGAACAAAACCTTTTATCACTAAGCACCAGCCTTGCAAACTCACCACGGGGTCTAGAAATCAAAGTCAACTTTTTCAGTTTCACGTAATATTACCAATTTTGCAGTAAGAATTTAGCTGAAAATTCTTTTTTTATGTAACCCGAAACTGTCATTTACATTCAGTCATAGGTAGAAAGYGGTCCAGCAAATGCAATGAGAAAAATGTATACAAATGGTCACGGTCATCTACGATTCCAAGTTCTTTTTTTTGGTTTTCCCTAACTTTTTTTACTACTGAATTTCAGTATTTGAAAGTAAATATATTTTCAACTGCAATGAATCTACAATTTATATAGTAGCAGATACATGCTACACATCTAGTACAGATCTGYAAGTACAAACCAGCAGGTAGGAACTTAAAATAACCAAACAAAAAAATACCCAACACGTCATTATTTCTGGTGAATTTTCTCGTGTTGCCAGCCAAATATATAGATAAATTGCCAAGAATCTCAGAACTGCACTGATGTCACAAAACTAAAAGCTAAATATAGTTCACATCTACCAAGCTGCCAATTTAACACATAGTGTTAATTAGTAGCAAAAAGCTATATATATATTCACTGCATTCCTGGGGAATCAGATTMTTGATTTATATTTTTCATTTTATAAACTGAGGGACAAGAATAAGGGACCAAAAATTAAAATATAAGTGACCAAAAATGAGAATGATTAAAAATAAATGCCAGGCTTCTGGAACAACCAAGAGGACACCTGCTTTCTTTAGGGTATACCCTTTTCTGTCTGCAGTTTTGCTACATCATACACCCAGATTKACTAGCACCTTAGGAGGCAAATAAACATTTTATCTAAGTAGTAGTGTAAATTAAGATTCATTAACTGTGTGTCTTGAGAAATGCCTCAGCCTAAGAAAAGCTTAAAGCAATAACTTCTTAACATAAAGAGCTTAATATGTGGAGGAATTCAACTCAAAGCATGAGCAGCACCTTATCCTTTCATGAGGCTGAAAAGCCATGTCCCTCCAACTTTGGCCACCTCRTGGATTTCTTGGCTCTCTGCAGAGATATGGTTTGATGTGACTTGCACTCCAATAGTCTCATGGTCAGAGAAGGTGGCAGAAAAAAAGTCATACTGGGGTTCTGCTTCCTTTACCTTAGACTCTTTATAATCATCTACCAGACAGGTGATAACCAAACAAAAAATACTTCAAATGGTAGAGAAGTTACACCCTTCRAAATAGTTCTAGTCAGTAGTCTTGCCTCTGGATGGAAACAGAGATCCCTTAGGAATAACAACACTGACTGTTAAACATAATCATCAGTTTAAAGTTCATAAACTGAGGGTATTGTTAATGATTCAACTTTATTTTTTTTCCCCAATACATGCAGGAAACTACTTGCTGAATACTGTTGGTGAATGTTGAGCCTATGAGGCTAGTACTATGCAGCAGCAAGTGAAGGTAGAGGTTATTCTCCTTTCTTACAGCAACTTACTGGCTTTAAAATTCAACTACACAGTCCTGTCTTTGCTTTTGGAAAGTGTGGACCTCTTAAAAATAAGMTTAATCAGAAAACTGTTGAATAAAATAGGAACAGGGTATAGCAGATTTAAGCATGCCTTGAGACTGCTACTTTGTCAATGGGATTATGGACTTGACTATGCAGTCTAGAGGACCATGTGGAAAGAGAGATCTTACTTAAATTAACTTTTAGCTAAGGGACTACTTCCCTCTTTGCTGGAAGACTACATGAATAGGTGAAAAGGTAAATTTTACTAACATTTGACTGTTGAAATAAACATTATTTTCCACATGTCAAGCTTACTCATCTCCTTGGACAATTTGTTAATTCTTTTGAGCTTGTGTATCTATCTAAATCTAATTTTCAATCTAATTCAGATCAAGTAGTTGTGATACTTYAGTAGACGCTTAAAATTTAGAAATAATAATATTGTCAAATGTAAAATCCAGTTTCTGCTTACAGACATCAACCCACTTCTCCTTAAATCTCTGATTTTTTTTTTAATTCAATGTTTTATTAATATATTTATTTATTTTTACTTTTTTTTTTTGCAGGGATAGTTTAAAAAGAGAGCACTACAAGGTTTGGAACAAAGCACATACACACTTTTCCCAGCTAATTTTCTCAAGAAATTGAACTGACCATGTGTGAAAAATTGTTGTTGCTRAAGGGGAAATTATAGTCCTACAAAGTAGGATCTATTGTTAAACACTGATCTTTGATRCATGTAAGTATGCAGCAACTTCCTCATGTAATCAATATAAAGTATATGATGTTCAGAAATTTAATGACAGTAGGACATGCCTATAAGGATATGAGAATGAAATTCTGAGGTCATCCTTACATTGATTCACTCCACTTTAAATTGTTCTCAGTTTAAAACTCCTATAGTTAAAGGAGTTGATTATCATTTGCTTTTTGATACTTGATTAATTTAGGAAATCTTCTCTTTGACATATGAGGAGGATCACACTGCAGTCCCACTTGTTTTTACYTAGTAATGTGAGGCTGTATCAGCACATAGGAAAGCAATCTGTAGGATGGTAGCTGCCGACTCTGTGCATTATTTACCTCTGTCTTTAGCAAAACCACCAAACCAGTGCATAAAATCTTATCTGAATATCTATAAGAGATTCTAAGATGGCACCTGTACATAGTCGAGCAAGTCTACACACAGAACTGCATAGAAGCAGTCCACAAAAAGATAAAAAACTAGAAAAATAGATGCAGAACTGTGTTTGTTGGCATATGTACTGTAAGCCTACTATGAATCATGGTATTTCTCCTGTTCATTGCACTCCAGTGTAAAATTAGACTAGAGATGAATTTACACTCCAAGGTSCTGGGAGCCAGTCTGTGCCCAGAAGTGCAGGTATAACTCCTAACAGCTGTGGGAAAGCTGCATCATTCTCCCCAGCACATCTACCTGCAGCACCACTCGCTTGGAAACCCTTCAGGTGTATTCAGAGAAAAAGAAATAAAATGCAAGAAAACTACAGTAAGATCTATCAGGTGTTAAAGGATGAGATATGGGACAGAAGATGAATTATCAGTGTGTCTTTTCATTTACACTGAATTAATTACTTTGGGAAAAATAGAAACAAAGTCCATGCAAGGGCTTCTGCAAGGGAAATTGAGAGAAAAAGAATAGTGATTGCATTCTGTATTTTTTTTTCCCTAACATGTCTCAGAAGTTCTATGTTATTTTTTTATGATACTGGAGAGAGCAATAAAAATTTAAAACAATAGGCATTGCCAGTTTAGTCAGTAGCAAATATTACAGAAAGAGGATACTTGCCAGTTAAGTCACCCACAGAGACAGTGTTCTGTACTTAAATCTCATAAAATGTTCTGAATTCTCAGTGCTTGTGAGTAGGAGACTATTATCCCTCTCTACAATTAATTCTGTTAGATGTTCTTTTTTTTTTTTTTTTTCTGACTAAAAGCAGTGATACTATATTCTGCAGAGCTTTCAAGTAGTTCCTCCCCATCCCCTTTTCTAATCCTGACTCTGCAGGTATTCTTTGCTTAAATCTGCATTACAGTATTGCCAAAAGCTGAAACTCACCATGGGAGGCTGTTTTTGCACAAAACTGCTAAAAGAGGTACTTTGTCACACCAAAAGATATTTTCATGTGTCTACACAGAAAATAAAACCTACGCATTAAAACATTCTTTCATGCAGAAATATTGACATGAATTTCATTCCTGTTTGGTACTGATTGTTTGAATGCCAATCAAAATCAGAATTCATCAGTTAGATATTTCTTTCCCTTGTCCCACTGTGTTAATATCAGTACTTGAAAACACGTATTTATTTATTTTTAATCCCCTCATTATCAGTTATCATCTCTTGTCTGACAAAAGAGAAGTTAAAATACAGAMAGTCTGGACACCAAGTCTGAAAATAAATCTTAAGATTTGAGCATATTCCCCATGACAGAGGAATATACAATACTGAAGAGTTGTTTAGGCTATTTCTATAGTATGCAAGAAAAGCATGTGGTTTYAAGTAAGATCTACCAAATTACAATTTAAACAGGGCATTGTTTAAGTATAATTAGTTTTATGAAAAAGCCCATAAGCATGAGAAYTGACTTGAAATGCGATTGTTTTGTAGGTTGCTTATGCCTGCAGCACTGACTTTGATTTCTTTGTCTGTTTAGAGTTKACAGCAAATTTCCTTAATAAACTGWTTAGTTTGCTTTTGTTAATTATAKAAGTACTAAGAAYAGATAAATCCCCAAATCTTTTATGATATAGGAAATTAGCAGTGAGTGCTATTTGGCATTTCAATGTGAAGGCTGAAATAAAGGTGTTTGAAAATTTCATTGTTGTGACCTCAGTCTTACTTCATTAAAATTCTGTATTTTATGCAAAAAAAAAAAGGTTATTTTATCCTTATTAAGAGTCTGGTCAAGTCCTAACAAGAGGCATGCAAATACTTTCTCACTGTAATTAACCAGGCTCCATGGTGACCTATATATTTGTAATTCTGAGAAGAATTTTTTTGATAAGAAGAAGAGCTAGAAGAAAAAAAAAAACCTGCATTATTTTAAAAGTTGAAGATTATAAAAATTATGTTTATTTGCATCTTAAAGTCCAATAAGCTTGTGTAGAGGAGAGCTCAACTTGGCAAACACCTTTCTCATTAATCTTTAAAAATTTGTAAAAGATCTATCTATTGCTCTAAACACCTAATGRAAAGATTTTCCTTGGTTTAGTATCAATTTCCACTTCTAAAAAGGATGATTCATTTGTGAGGGAAGTATTGTTGAAAGTGTTGAAAAAGGTTTTTTGATCCAAAGTGCAAGAAATGCCTTTTGTGATTGCTTGGATACCTTTCTAGTGARACATTTCATGCCGCCAGAGCAAGGTGCAGGCAACATCTTCTCTGATCACATCTTTGTAACCAGATAATTCTGACATAGATCTAGGAGAAAACTTCCTGAGTTTGACAAATATTCAAGGAATTCATGGAGCAGTTCATTTTAGCGATGYAAATGTTAGAGGAAATTTGTTTCTTAACCAAAAAACCTCCAGTGTCAAACTGATGTAACCCAATAACACAGAAAAACATCCCCATGTTCTTAGGCATTCAGTTAAAAAGCTTGAGATGGAACATGCAGAAAAAGCCACCTACTTTAAGAAAAAAAAAGACTAAAACTACAAAAGGAAGAGTTGTGTTGACATTTAATTTTACTATAAGTCAGTCAGTTCAATCACATACCAGAGGAATGCTGAACACAGATGTTACAGACAGTGTGTGGCACTGTGTATATGCATGTGTGTGTGCACGTTTCCATGTGTGTATCACTTAAAAAGCTTTGGAAGTTTTATTTTAATATATCTGTTCTCCCAAATATATTGGTTTGCAGCAGTTTTGAAAAGAAACAGATTGTTAAATGAAGGGTCAAATAGTAAACYCCGACATTTGTACCTGCAAAGGAAACTCAAAACATGTTGTGAGATGTAAATGGTAAACTCAAGAAGGGAGGAAACCATTTTGGAATTTATAATATTGAAACCTCACACTTCATCTGTGGAAAGGAATGTTTAAATAGAATTGCATAATAATAATAATAATAATAATAATAATGATTTTTCTAATGGTGCTTTGAGTTTTGTACCAGACGGAACAGACTCAGAATACAGATATATGAAATATTTTTTCAAAGACAGATTGTGTTTGACAGCTGTCTTGAGTTTATACTTACTTACTGTAATGTATCAAATTATAAAACCAGGAAAAGATAAATGGTACACAGTTATAACTGCAAGTCCTGAAAAGAATGAGAAGCAAAAAGAAAGACCTACATATTTCCTAACAGTCTTATATTGTTGTSACACTAGTAGATAGTTCAAAATTTCATACAGATTTCATTTAATAGTGAAATAAAACATCAAAAAGTAACACCAATATAAAATCTAATGGCACAGTGTCCTCTAAAGATAAAGTTGACATAGATTCATAGTTTTAAAACATTGATAAAACATACAGTGCAAGCAGTTTGKACTACTTTTCAAATGAATTTAGACACATTCATGCTAAATGTAATTCTAATGATCTCTGAAACTGGAGGTACTCTTTGACAGATAACTCTATACTGGAGGTATACTGAAGTATTAAGCTGGAAAAAGTCTGGAGGTGTTCTGTGACTTTTTTTCATCAAGAGTTACGGTTTGATTGTGGTTGGCCCTCACAAGATGAGGCGTTGAAGGTTTGAAATCATATGGATATTTTTAGATTGTTATTTTTTTCCATCAATTTTGTTTATTAAGATAGTCCTTCATTGTGGTGAGATAGATAAAGATAGAGTGGGGAGACAAAGTTAGTACTAAAGGTAATCTTGTAGCTGATGCATTGCAGCTGTGTTAATTATCCTAGAGTGGGAACAGCCTTGCTCTCCCAGCTACGGGGGTGATTAAGAGTGAGCTGCCTGGGAGCTCAGTTTCTGTTGCAGCTCAGTTGGAGTCAGATGGAGCCTGCTGCTGTGCTGTGAAGACCCAGGGACAGGAGGTGGTGCAAGGGACACATAAGGTCAGATTTTGTACCAGGGACTGACAGAATAGGCAGCAGGGCCAGGGGCAGGATGGAGTGAGCTGGTGCTGTGAGAAGGAGAGCTGGCTGCTGGCGTAAAYGGATAGACCCTTKTGGCTGCCTTTGGGAAMCAWGATRGAGACTTTKAAATARYAAGTTGTTATTTGGTTGGTGTGTGAAGCCTTCTGATAGGTATGAAAGACTTTATTATTTATATGTTTTCACTTGGAGCCCTCAGAAAGTTTTAAATTAAGCACTTTGTGTGTTTTGACTGTCTCAACAACTTCCACACTTCATCTCTGCAATCAAGAGCTGAATTCCTGCTGCAGATGACTTTATTGGATTTATACGGAAGAGACTTTGCTGCTACTTTTCAACAAAATAATAGAGTTATCACTTGAAAATACAAATATTTGAAAATAAATATCTCAATGGAAAGGAATGCCTAAGTATATATAAAAAGAACTTGTGGTTTATCTCAGATTTGGAGACACAGGAGCAAATACAACTGGCATATTTCCCAGCTATAAATGTTATTGCTGAGGTTAATCCAGGTGAAGCTTTAAAGACCTTAGAAAAGACACATTTTTTACCTAGTGTTCTATCAATATATGGAAAATTATATAAAGTGTTCTTTTTTTTTTTTTTGGAGAGGAGCTTGTCCTTGTTTCCAGATCTTCAGTGGGTTGAACTGCATTAAGAAATGTATTCCTCCACACTGAGACCAAAGGAAATTAATTTCTCTAGTGAAACAAGATGCATTCAGTCACATTTCTGTACAGGTTGATGACGTACTGTGGATTTATTTCTGTTGAAGATTTTGCTGCATATTTCTACTGAAGGTGTTCTGTGAGAAGCACCCAATTTGGATKAAATGGAACAACAGGGTGGCTGGCAGCAGAGCATCACACAGGCTGTCCCTTGTTACAAAAAAGAAGACCCTACCACAAGTAAATGGTGGTATGGTTTAGCTTGATAAAGGAAAAGTAGCCCACTTACAGTAAACTACAATCTATTGAGCATGACCACTATTTTGTCCAACAAAGAACTACAAGAATGTTCTAGAGACACACTTAAATTAACTCAAGTCAACAAACATTTATTCTAAGCCATTARCTGCAACTTTACAGGACCAGTGAAGTTTAGCTTTTTTACTTTAACAGAATATGGATTTCTATGGGAGAAAATAGAAACAGGTAGAGAAAGATCAACTTAAAGCATAATGTAGAATCAGTTACTGCAAAAACAAATTGTGCTCTGAATTATTCAGCAAATGTAGTAAATATTTTTAARTCATGTCCATGATCAATCTCCACAACAATATAGTTCCTTATCCTGGACTATGAGAAATTAATGTCATGGATCATTCAAAAGATAGAATAAGATGATTTCTTTAAAAAAAAATACAAGTAGATTAATTGAAACTGTATTTTATTTTAATACTAAAATCTCTTTGTTATGTGCCTGAAGGTAGATCACATATGCTACAATATTTGCTCTCTTTTTGCAGGCAGGAGTTGTAACATAGCCAGACCTCATTACAAGCTTTTTTTTTTTTTTTTTCTCAATGTCGCCTAGCTCAAATCCATATAATAAATGAGAATTCCCCTTGAATAAAATTAAATCTCTAGCTTATATTTCAGTGCAGAAAAGCTTGGGAGCGTGTTTCACTGCATCTAAAATACTAAAATAATAAAATGAAAGGTTTCCCAGAGCTACTGTTATCTTTAAACTGATCCTTCATTCTGAGTTGTTTAACATCATTTTTCAAWACGTCAATTTAGTATTACTTGGATGAAAAATAGTTCCATATAGATATTAGATTTACTGGTTGCTGTGAGGGTATATTTAACATTTTTAATTTTTATATACACACATAGAGACATACAAAAACATGTAAGAAGGCATATGGTTTGTGTGTACATAAATGCATTTATTTTTTGAAGGTAATTACAGACTACATATTTAAAATAGATAAATTAATGTAAATTCACGCATCTTCATTTATGCAGACTTACTTCAGAGTAGCAGAATCTGAATGAGAAGAAGTATTTTAAACTGTAATATAAAGATAATAAAAAGGCCATTGAGACTCTGGTTAAATTAATATAATACAATGAAAACTGGTTKTAGTCCCTGCTTTTTGACCCTATGTAGTATGATGGACAAGAAGAATGGCTGAAATTTGCTGGGATTTATTTATTATCTAAAGTACAACATGCAAGAACTGTCTGGGTGCTTCACAGGCACAGAAGTTCAGCAACGTGACAAATGCTCTTGAAGGAAAACAATTAAACACACACAGAGCCTACTGACCACCAACAGATGAGACCTTGGATGATAAAACATAGGTCTCTTCTCCCAAACTAACAGAGAAGTGGTGGAGATCATTCCTGGAGGAATTACAAAGACATGTAGATGTGATTCTTAGGGACATGCTTTGGTGGTGTACTTGGCAGTACTGGGATAATGGTTGGAATCCAAGCTATCTGATTCTATAGTTCAGCAGCTTTATCACTCTAGATAGTCAGGAAGAATTTCAGTCCTATTGCTGGTAAGCTGTATGTTACTGRATGAATGATATTTCACCTTTCTAGGTTTTCTGCATCTCATCTCGTCTGCTATCAGTCAAGATGGGGGTTCCATGTGAAAATACATCAAAATATCTTTCAGAGTCCTAGATCTTTCATTATTTGTATCAACATCTCTGCAGAGAGCCTAATGGATSCCATGCACAACAAAACCACACGGTTTGATCTGTAAGACCTGCAGGAGCGAGCAGACCATCCACTTCAGTCACACCTGGGTTGCCAGGTCACTGCACAGAGAGCCTTTAAGGCCACCATTTGAGGCTGCCCACTGGCCTCCCTAAAGTGAGCATTCAGGGTAAGGCTGAAAGAGCAAGTCTCATACACTTCAGCTGTTTTTTATGGACAAATGTGGATYGTTTGCCTTTATCTATGCTACAGAATGTACACGTGTTATCCGTGTGGGAAAAAATGCCAAGAGGAGACAAAGTGGCAAGGTCTGCAGCTGGCAGATGGTAGCAAAAGAAAATCTGTTGAATTATTTCCCATCATCAAAAATTTGTCTAAACCCTATAAAATAACCTGGTTCCTGAGATCTCTTGTTACAGAGACTTGGGCTCACCATTACACTGCCCCACCTAGTGAGATATTGTGAGAGAGACCAGTCAGGCGCCTCAAGAAACGAGTCAGAGAAATCTGTAAAAACTAATTTCTTAYGAAGCAAGAATAATTCAGACGTATATCTAAGTTAACTTGCATTGTTTTGCGAGGATACCATTAAGATCATACCTTTGCACAAGGCAGTGATGAATTCTCTGGCAAATGGATAAAAGATACAATTTTTAAGACTTCTGGTTTGCTTTGTTTTCCAGACAGCTTCCTAGAAAATGGTTTTGGTATAATCCTTGAAAAAATTAGAGTATTTAAATAATGGCATTGGAAACTTTATCTTGTGCTGTATACAAAGTAAATGGAAAAGCTCTTGTTTTTCACTTTTAAAATAAGTTATTCTTCCATTCTAGATGTAATGGTTTCCAGTAATATCATAAAGTTAAAAAAAAATTAGACATTTTATTTTTTTCTTTCTTTTAATCTTTTTCTCTCTTTCTTTAACCACCCTTTATCTCTAAGTTACCTTGCAGTTTTGGTGGATAGTGAAAACACTAATATTCTGTATTCTAAAAAGACAGGCATTAGCATAACTGATTTATTGAAACATGCTGAAGCAACTGGCATCGTAAAATATTATGAGCACTAAAAGTGTTTTTTTCATTAATCACTCTAAATAGTTCTGACATTTTTTAAGGGCCAATTTTATGTGGAAATTATCCAAGCCCTTTGGGTAAAACAATTTGTTATTTAAAACCTTTTAACATGGATTGGTGATACTACTTCAATTTGTTTCAAGAGAAAATTATATAGCCTTTTGGGGGAGAACTGTAACCATAGCTAAAAGACACATTTATTGAATTTAAACATATTTGGTTGTATTTGTTATCAGGAACAAATATTACTGTTGCTCTTTCTCTTGTAAAAAAAATATGCTTTTTATGGTAAAAATGAAAACTGGATCAGCCTTTACTTTCAAATAATTATTTTAACAGCTTATAATCACATCATGGATTTTAACAAGCCTGAGACATTACATGATTTTGTGAAAAGGAAATAGAGAAGTTTTATTCACCTTCTTATCTCAGAGCTTTACTAAGAAAAATTTACTTGTATCTTCATTTTTTTTTAAGTACCTTCACTTTCCTCCCAGAAAATAATAGTAATATTAATAAAAAACAATAAATCAAAACCCCCTTACTTTTAAATGTAATTAATTTATAAAAGTATTAATTACCTTAAATAAGTATTTCACATTAACKAATTACTACTGAATTTATCTTATGTGTTCATCATTCAGTAGAATTTTCCAGTTCTTTCATAGAAGTGAGTGTAAATACTTGCAACATCTGCAAATTGTTCTGGTTTTGCCTACTGAAATTCAAAACTCCTTCAATCATTTCCACTCAAATAAGTTTGTGAATTTTTCTCAGAAAAAGTCTAAGTTGTGCATTCACTGAGATATTTTCCTCAGAGGCTGGTAAGCAGAATAGATCTGATCATCCAGAAGTACCTGCATAGGTGACCTCTTAAGGGTAACAAGCACAATTTTTGAAAGAGTTTGAGAGCATAAAGATAGTTTTACTTCATCATTTTTCCTTCCTTGCCAGTCCATAAGGCACTGGCTGGTAAGCTTTATYTGTATTTCTCACTTCYGAGTGGTTTTTCTTCCCCAGGATGAGGATGAAGAATGTATAACTGAAAGCAAGTGAAGAAAAACTGAATRTGTAAGTTGAGGAAGGTCTTATCTCCTATATCTCCTATATTCCTATTGTAGGAATACMGCTTTGGAAGCCATGAGTTGGATCTAATTGGCAGTGAAGCTGACAATTGTCATGAGGGTTGGACRGAGGAGRTTAWTTTTGTGTTTGTTWTCCAGTTATACATATTTTACTCCCTAGGTTACCTAGGATTACTTTTTGAAGCTTGACATAAGAGAAGCATAACCTGATGACTGTTTCTAACATTTTAATTTAATGCTTTGCCACTTCTATATATATTTTGCTTTGTGTAGGTACCTGAAAAGAAAAGCTAATCATGCTATCTCAACAACAGGTATGTGGACACAAARAGGTTCAGAAAGATATGAGGACTTATGATG
The DNA here is from genome assembly GCA_902810485.1 of Alauda arvensis. Taxonomy (NCBI): domain Eukaryota; kingdom Metazoa; phylum Chordata; class Aves; order Passeriformes; family Alaudidae; genus Alauda; species Alauda arvensis. Next base: position 1,728,565 of record CADDXX010000112.1, read on the forward strand.
GTGCCTAGATAAAAGTGTCCAGTATTAATAAGGTGTGTTACTCTGTGTTGGATCCACACTACTGGAAAAACCATGAAATAAGAAAAATAAGAGTTTTGTTTATAAAGTAAAATAAAAATTAGAAAKTATGAAAGACAAAAGAACATAATGAAAATACATTTCCAGATTTCTTTTTGGTGTACTAAATATTTTCAGAAGCCTGCCTGGAAAGTAATCCTATTTGCTGCTAAAAACAAACTTTTACTTCAACATTTTCTTTTTCGAGAAAGGTATTTAAATTAAATACTGTTTTGCACACTCAGGTGTTCTCTTTTTGTCATTACATGAAGAGGCATTCCCTTCTAAAATTTAGCCTCCTGCATTGGATATATTATTATTTAGTTTTAGTTTTTTAGTATTGTATTATAGTTTTAAAAACTCTCAGATAACATCTTATGAAATATAGTYGCTCAAAGGCACTTGGTTATAAAATTATGTTTAAAACATTTCAAAGCAATTGATTTGGAAATGACATCAAGGTCACCCTCAGTGGGGTTCAAGTCATTAACATTTCAACAGTGTGATTTGCTTCTGAACCACAAGACCTTTGTAGGAAAAAAAACCCCTAATTTTAGAGTGTGRATTATCTGTCTTATTTTAGCTGCTTTARGAAAGGCATAGTACCTTAGAAAGTGACATAAACATCAAAGTTAAATTTGTCTAGTTACCTCAGATGTATATTACAAAGTTTTGCAATTGGAAAACAAACACCATTTTTTACCAAGCACCTCTTCCACAGCAGATACTGCACAGGTAAGTGGATTTTCCATGCAAGTAAGCAAGAAAGGAAAAGAGAAAYGGGATCATTGCCCATGCCTAACTATCTCAAGCAATCTTAGGAGCAAGCATAGTGCTGCTTTAGTGATTTCAAGGTTATGATCTCTATTCACTTCAAAAATGAAAAGCTTATATTGCAGYTCTGAGTCATAAAGCATTATTTCTTACACTTAGTTTCTAATCCTTCGCCTTCTCTCAGAATATCTATCACAGAGTGTTACAATCACAGGTGATTTTCCCTCCCATGGAGGATGAATTAAAAGGAATTACATTATCCAAGTTATATCCTGGAATGAAGTAAAGGTATGACTAAAACATGTATCTTAAATTGTCTTTATAGATCCAGYGTGCAGCCTGTTAGAGACACCTTGTAAAACAAAATACTCTGTTTAGACCTTGTTGAAACATTTTCWATATGTTTACATGAAATAATGTGTCATCAGGTTTRAGACATTTCTCTTCAAATTTTTCAGTTCTGTGRGGAAGGATTTGTAAGGAAAAAAACCAAAGAATTAAAAAGTTTGCATTTTTTCTTTTGAATTTATATGACCTTCACCTTCAGTTATTTTGCAGACCACATCTTTTTCACAGAGGATATTATTAGGTTTTAAACAAAGAGGGAAGGAACAACAGAGAGAGACAAAGAAGTGGAGAAATGTATTATTTATAGCTCTGCTTCAAAAATATCTGGCTACTGCACAATAGCTGGCAAATAAAAAGTCAAATACCTTTTTGCCAAAATGCATATGACATATGGTTGCCAAAGAAAAACCATCTGCAGCAGATGTCCTATGGGTACCTCTTGTATCCAACTGTCACAACTATCTTGTTTCCTGAATTTTACTGTTTCCAGAGYATAGAAGTGTATAGAAAAAACAGTACATTTAAATAAAGAAATGACTGCTTTCTACTTTTAAAAGCTGAAATTATATATCTAAAAACACATTAAAGAAGAAATCCTAAATGCGGATTAAAAATCTCATAACATATCTTTCTGGTATACCTGTACACTTATTGCTGGTACTCAACCACTTCTCTACTGGAAAAAGTTCTCTGTGCMTTTAGAGATTACACAGTAGCTAAATATTGGGCCAGATTTTCACAGAATCATAAAATCTTGGATTGCAAAGGATCTTTATAGATCACTTAGTTCAACTCCCGTGCCATGGACGAGGGCACCTTCCACGAGCAAATCCCCATCTAATCTACCTTTGGTTACTTCCAATGGTGGGGTATCCACAACTTCTATGAGSAGCATCTTCCAGTGTTTCACCACTGTTATTGCAAAAAGATTCTTTCTTCTATCCAAATCCTCTTTTAGTTTAAAACCATTGTCCCTTGTTCTCTCACTGTAGGCTTTGGTACAAATCCTTGTTCTTACCAACCCTCTAAGGCTGAAAAGCCTCAATAAGGTATCTCCAAAGACATCAAACAATTTTGCATTGACATGCTTCACCAGTCAACAAAACTCTTTAAAATCATCTTCAAATTGGTGGTAAATCCTGCAACTGGATTTGAATGTACACACTGTTGAGCAGTATATACATATATAATTTTTAAAATGAATTCATGAGAATTWATTTAGATAGTATGTGACAACTTTTAATTAAAAAAAAACATTTAAATAATTAATTTTAATCACTTACCTTTTCAATATCTTTGCTGTGTTGTCATACTCAATGTCTATTCCACAGTTTTAATCCAAATATAATTAAAATCTACATCTTTGTAAATAGCATTTGTTCACTGTAGTTTCACATTGAGTTATAAGAATAAAGATTCTGATATAATAGCTTTAGACCTATCACACTCACCTTCTGTTTTTAATCACAGGATCGTAAAACGGCCTGGGCTGGAAGGGACTTCAAAGGACCTGTAGCTCCAACCTCTTGCCATAGCACCTTCCACTAAATCAGGTTCTTCAGGGCCCCATCCAACCTGGCCTTGAGCACTTCAAGGATGGGGCAAGCACTCCCTCTTTGGAATACTTCAGAAATTGTACAGGCAATATATTGTCATGTTTGTAATAAATTGTCTGTGTCATTCCATGTGTTGTGACCAGTACTCAAAATCTGAAGTAGGTGGTGGAAACGAGCCACTAAATCATTTACATTAACACATGATGTAGGCCTAGCAAATAAATTTTTTTTATTCTTCACTCCGCATTTCTTAATTTGCTCACTGTTGTTGGAGCAGAATCTAWATTGGCACATTTCCTCTGAAAATGTCCACTCATTAATTAATTTATTTTAAATGCAGACAAGAAAATCTCCAGCTTTATTGCATTTATTCCAAAACCAGAAAGAAATGGAGACTACAATGTACATACATATCTACTTTGAGATATGGCAGGTGTGTCAAACATCAGGGTACCTAGATTGCAGGCCTTCTGTGTTTTAGACACACAAGTACAGAACCCTAGATCACATAGCTGAAAAGTTCTTTGAACCAGAGCAAATAAAACAAAGGTATGTGATAGTTTGGAAATATATTCAGATCTTTGTAAACCTTTAAGTGAYGGAACTCAAATGAACACTATTACAGTTTCAAGGAGGAGAAAAACTCACCCCTGACACAGCTGTCAGAGAAAATTCATGAATATTTGAAGATAGTGCTAATACAACTTACTTGGTAGTCACTGCAGCTAGTTCTTCTACCAACAACTTCTGAGCTCACGAGTAACTACATAGTTGTTAGTTTACGTGCCATGCATAAACCTATTCAAACCAATCTCTAGTTAACAGTAACAGCTAAACAGCTTGCCTAAATCCATACCCCTTGCAACTATTTTTCTGCTGCAGCTATTAAATCTTTCCTAAAATAAACCATTATTAWTATTTTCTATCAGAGGTACCTTAATAAACATCACTGATATTTTACTGGAAAACTGTGGTGGAAAAATATTAGGCTATGCCCACACTAGTGAACTAAATATGCTCAAGAGCATGGAAGCTGGCTAAACAGAGTACTCGGCATCTGCTGTGGGACGCTCTTTTTGCTTCCAGCATAGGATTACTGCATGAGAACCAACWATGTTGAACAGTCCCTGGAAAATTCACCCTCCCAGATTGTGCCCAGAAACTGTTAGGGACAAGCATTTAGACAATACATGCTTGAGGCCTTTACAGCAGGGTAATGGGATGTGGAGCTGTATTTCAGGGCCCRGGAGTGCTCCAGAGCCCTGTGTGATGCATTAGTAAAGCACAGGATGTGGTGCATCTCCTGTGGTCCCATTTAAATGAGTATTATGTTGGGAGCCGGATCTTCTCCTAAAAAACTAGTCTTTGTAAAAATAAAAATTGGTATGTAGAGTTGAATTGTATCTGATGGTTAGACATCATTCTCTTTGTATTTTATTTGTTTCTTCTTCAGGATGACTTCCTTTTCTATAGCAACTAAACAAAAAAAGAGTGAAAAAAGCACATCAACCTTGCATAAGGATTTAATAGAAGAGGTTTTSTTTCATTTGTTTTTCAATTCACTTTCCAGTAAATATCATACCATAATGGCAACATATTCTGTAGTGGTTAGTAAAACAAATTAACAGAATATATAACTCACCCAACTTTATAGATCAAATAACCCTGGGAAGGAGCACATATTTGTTATGAATGCAAAGTTTGCTTAAATGACACAATATATTGGTTGCCACACATGTCRCAGATTAACTGTTGTTTACAAATGGAAAAAGATCCTCTTAGCAGCCATACAATTTTTTGAAAAGTAAGAACTTTAAAGAAAAAAAAAAAAACAAACAAAAAGAACTATCTAATAACTTCCAGAGTCTGCTCCTTTTTAGTACAGAAATTAAATTATTCTTATTAAGTCTGATGTAAGAATTTTAGGTGAGGGAAAAGAGAAACTACACCTATGTTTAAATGATCTCCTAAAAGTGTCTGAAAAAGATCTTTATATGAGTTCTTACAAGCATAAAATTTMTTGAAATATACTTGATTTTTCACAAGAGAGTAACAAAACTTTTCATAATTTCTTCCTAAAAAAAGTATATTCTACAGCAGAATAAAGATATTAGCCCATTTTTATTCCCTTGTTACRTGGTCTTCAAAATACAGGAAAGAAGCAGTCTTTGGAGCCCCATAGGTTTTGTAACTTTGTGACAAAAATAAAAACACTGACAACAGTAAGGCAGTAGAAATGCACATGCAAAGTGACATGTCAAAACAATGAGTGTGGTAATTCAGTTCACTTTGATGATCTATTTTGTTTCYGTATGTTATTCCTTTGATTATTTTCAGGAACAAATTTAAATGTTACCATTAATAGGAAAAACAGGGAATGTTTACAATACTAAGAAAATACGTTTTCAACAATTTTAACTTATATCAGGTCAGGAGAAGAAAAAACCTAAAACACCAAGAGCATCTGGGGTAGAAGAAATGAGAGGCAATCAAATCTGAAGCAGTAGTTTGAAAATATCACATGAGCATGCAATGTGCCCCATCACAAATTCAGTGATTTCTTGCTTCACCTTAGGAAAAGCATTTTCTGCAGGTCAAGGGAGGTGAACTTCCCCTCTGCTCAGCCATGCTGAGAATACGTTTGGATTTCTTGGTCCGTGTCCAGGCTTCCCAACGCAGGAGAGATCTGGACATGCTGGAGGCAGTTCAGTGAAGGGCCATGAATATGACTACAGGACTGGATTATCTGATTTCTGAGGAGGGCCTGAAAGAGCTGGACTGGTCAGTCTGAAGAAGGCTCAGGGAGAAACAGCTGTGATGTGCCTCATTTGGCTGCTTGGGAAATAGAAGTTTCAATGTGGAATCTTTCATCAAAGTAGATGTAATCCAAATAGGGAGGGAGAGAGGGGGGAAGGAAGGCAGGAAGGAAGGAAGGCAATATGTACCAAAGGTTCCTGAATACTTTTTGAGGATCCTGATTTCTGAAGTCCTTAGAAAAAAAGAAATCAAAAAAAAAAAAAAAAAAAAGCTAGATACTCAGAATAGGCACCTTACAAACATTTGGAATAAAAGTCACTTTAGTATTTGCTTCTTCTGAAAATGGTAAGGACTTTTCTTGTCATGAAGTACCTCATCCAAAGCAAATGGATAATGGAATGAGTTTCAAAACAAAATTGCTCACAGAACAATAAGTACAAGAAAATGTACTTTAGTGTCTTTGACAAAACACAGATGTTTTCCTTGTACATTTTAGCTTTTTAGAGATAAAATTAGTCTCTTTGGATTTACCTTCAAAAATTACTTACACTGATGACATTTCAAGCATCACTGAGTTTAACTAAAATGCACTTTAAAACAAATTATTTGAATTTTTAAATTACACTAGAGAATCATGTATGTTTGGTAAATAAAATTAAATGCATTTTAAAGGTTAAAAGTTGAAAAAAAATTCTTTAGTCCTAGTATTTCTATTCAGCAATAGTAGCACATGTCATTGCCATCAGAAAGGCAGGAAATGACTTCACATAGCCCAGATGCAGTCACATCTTAAGAATTAAAGAAATTTCAAAAAAGGATTGATTCCTTTGAGTAATGGTGATAAAGAGTTTTAAACAATTATATTCTTATTTAGCTGACATGTAAATACAGAAAATTCATAAAATCAGAACCTAAAATGTTTTTAATAGGATCTATCCTGTGGATCTAAGATTTAGAAATGGCCATAAATTTCAAAATATACAAATTTTTTTAACAGTAGAACCATTCAATTCATTAGTAATTTATCTGCATAAATTTCTCATTAGAATTTTTTGTATATTGCACAGTCYAAAATTTGAATAATAAATCATCTGTAGGAAAATATTTCAATAGTTTGTCATATTCTTACCTTATTTCTTATAAATGGTGGCAATTTAGAACACCCATGTCATGGAAAGTAGTCSTAACATAGTAGCATCATATTTAAAATAATTTTAATGTTGCTTTTATTATTGCACATTTTACTGTCTCTTTCCACTTTTTACAGAACTTATCAGAATTGTTTGTTCTCTAATTTGTCTGATTACCTTGCCCTTGAAATAATTCAGAGATTTGGGTTTTCTYATGACTTATAAAAGTTCTTTTTTCATATCAGTATGTATTTTTTCCTCTGCATAACACTGAAACCAGGATTCCCTGTGCATTCTTATGCATGTCATTTAAGCTTTTTCTTCTAAATCTCTCTTAATTTGAGAATCAATAGCAGTCATACATATGATCTTTTTCCTTCTGTCATTTCTAAARATGATAGCATAAAAATTTCTCTGCTACTCTTTGAATCTGCAGATTGGTTGTTTGAGAACTATTGCTGTTACTCCACCGGTTTTCTATAATTTAAAAAATATCTGGAGTGGTCACAATCATATCCYAAAATTTTTTCAGCTAACATCACACACACTAGTTCATGCTTTTTGTAACTTGGTGTAATGACTCCTGAATTTCTCTGTTCATGTTTTCTTCTCTGAATCTTCATTATCAACCTCTGCAGCAGACCTGGCCTTGCATAAACAGAATGGACGAAATTTTTGCACTCAGAGTAGTTTTGTTGTAGTCAATAAGTATATGWATGTCTGTACAGTAACACGTCTGAACTGCTCTGGGAAGGATAAAGATAGAATAACATGGTTGGCATAATCAAAGGCTCTGTGACAAAAAGAAGTGYATTGCAGACTTCTCCAACATGTGTTTTTTGTTTTCTAATGAGTCCCTCATTTGGATGGCAAATGTATGCTTGTTTAATGGAAACTCTTACTCCTGTTAGCTAAGCCTCTGAAGTAATTTCACGGCATATGTATTTGAACTGTTCTATTTCCTTTTCTTTGAACATTTTTCAGAACATTGGACTTTATAAACTATATTTATAATCAACAAGACTGATTTAGAACAGAAATACACTTTTCATGAATAAATTTTAAAATTTCATTATGCATCTTCAGTGAAATTTCTCTTTTTATGTAAAGATTTTATGGAAACACTTCAAGCAGTGAAATCACATCRGAGCATAGTCTCAAACACTAGAGTTAGCAACTTCAACCCTTACTTTATATTGTCTAATCCAACAGCTTTAAATAATTGATGGAAAATCTACTAAATTTATGYTTCTATTGCACAGATTTGGGCTATTCTTGCAGTAAAATTAATTTTTCTCTCACTTGGCACAGTGTGCATAAAAAACAGTTCTTCTTKTAAGAATACAGTGCAATTAAAAAATCTGCCTTCCTTTTCTAAGTCCACATCTTTTATTTTTTCTTGAAATTTTTATCTGATATTTCCTTCTCAGTGTTAGACTTCTGTTTGATATTTGCTTACCCAAATATAGGACGAGACAGAGTCTGATTTTGGACTCTCCAAAGATTTACTATCACAGGATCCTGGAGGCAACACTGTGAACTGCTTGGGTGAGAAGCACTCATTGTCTGCCCAAGCTGCCTTCTTTAGAGAGTCCTGTAAACCTTCCCTTCATGTTGCAAAAGAGTGTCAATATTTTTTCATATTGAGATACCTACAGGAACATGATATTAGAAGATTTTCTTAAAAAAAAAATCTTTTTTGCAGATTTAATTTGTTATGTAATATAATTATCTACATCACATAGAACCAATTAAATGGATTCATACATGCATTTATGTCTACAAAATTGTAGGACTAAACATATTAATAAGGTATGTGACCAGAAAGACAGCTTTTAAAGTTAAAARGTATGATTAAAGTAAAAAAAAAAMAAAACATAGCAACTTTGCAACTGTTAGGATCTCTAACAAAGCAAGTAGAAGGTGGAGATGCTGCAAGAGACCTAAACATCTTTTTTGGAGCTCTGCACACTGAAGTACACACCAGCTATGTTCTAATTTTGTAACTTTACACCCAAATGTTTGATTTTCTGTTTAACATCAGAGAGCATGTTAGCCTATACTTTTTGGTTTGCCATTCCATATCTAGAAAACCATGTCCACCAAAAATAATCTATACAATCACATCTGCTACAGTGTATAAGCAGAATGCAGTAGAATATCATACTAATTGCCACATCACATGCCACACAGAAAGTCATGACCTTATACACACACCTGCACATACCTCCTAAGAATGAAAATCAAAAGGCCTGGCCTTTACTGTGCCTATAGCTGAGGTGAACATCAATATTTACTAGTCTGAAATGCAGACACACACATTAGCACTCTTTCAGTGTTRACCCCAAAGTATCTTTAGTACCACTGAATTATGAAGTCAATAATGAACCTCTTTGAATTAGCCAGCTAACAATCAAGTACGAATCAGTTGAGACTTGTTTTATTTTTGTTTCCCCGTAGAACAAAAAAAAGCCTTACTTTCTCACACACACCCCAAAAATACTTTATGAGATATGTGTTATAGCTTTTATTTTAGTTTCAAATATCACCCTTTGATGYCAGTTGCATAGGAAGAAACTCATATCCTTTTTCTTTATCACTGTTAGCCTTTTTTTAGCTATCTTTAATTCWTCCATGAAAGAAAGTACAGTTCATTGTGTTCCTGAGTGGAATTTGCCTTCTGATGTGGTATTCAAACTAATTTTACTTCTCAAATTAAAAAGGAGGAAGATTTTAATTCTGACAGTGGCATGAAAGAGGAAGAAACAGTTTCAGGCCTGGAGGGAGCTCTGAACTGGAGTCAAKAAAAGAATAGGTCTTTTCATTATCTCTTTTTAAACTGTAAAAGTGTTATTTTAAAGCCAACAGTGCTGCTTGTTTTGCTGGCGTCACTTTGATACCAGGCACTACCCTCAGCCAACTGATAGGAAACTGGCAAGTCTACCTTCAGTTCACTTGAATAATGACCTGGAAATKCATCCAGTTGCTCCTTCAAAATGTAAACAAGTGTATCCATTACTTGAATACATTCTCACTTCATAGTTTGAGCCAAAATTTCAACCAGTTTAATGGAAGAAATCCTTGAAAGAAAAAGAGTTTACCTTTTTTTTTTTTTTTTTTCTAATTGGAAGTCTAAATAATGAATGAGTTCCAAAAGCATCAGGAATACAGAAAGAAAGTATTGGTCTGCCTATACTGAAAYTAAAATCTGCTAGAAATAAGATTTTTGTTTGGCAGGAGATTTAAGTACTACATGACTTAAGTGAATTTATTGAAGGAAATCTAACATACACCTTCACTGGTACAAGAAACATAAATTATGCTGTTCTTACTCCTAAAGTTTAAAAACTCATTTTGCTCAAACTTTTCTCAGGTATCAATTCTCTAAAAGTGTTTCTGAACATTACTAGCAGAACTTTGAACAGGACACAAACAACAGTATTTTGATAAGGTAATCACAAAGAAGATCTATGTGTGAGAAATATATTAAAATCTATGTTAAAAATAATTACTTTAAAGTTTCTACATAAAGTGAAAATAAACAAGTACAATATATAAAGATCAATGACTCAAATACAAACTTTGGAAGTATGTTTTATAATAYTTCATTTATGTCTCAGATTTTGATTGTGGAGGCTCAAATGGTTCATATTACATTATAGTTAATATTAAAAGYTTAATCATTTATTTATTTCAAAGAAAAATATTATGTCTTTTAAAGTCTACTTCTGGAAAATTAATGAGTAGGAAGAGGGTGTAAAAAGATYTTATGCAGTATAATCTGTGATTATCTCATTGAAGTTCTCTCATTTAGTAGCTGCATGCTTCATTTCCTTCCCTCTYACATATTCAACTACAACCATAAAAGCTGAATATAATTAAGTAYTAACCTTCTGAAGAATTTATTAAATACTTGCATGAAAAAGGAARTGGATATTACACAAAATTTGCGCAGACAAAATATACTATAGTTAGAGCTGAGGACTCTCATTAAAAGAATATTTCATAAACACTATGCAAAACTGACCCAGAAATCTCTAATCTGASTTCCTAGTTAAAATACTGTTTGGGTGGGTAAGTTAAAAAAATGAGTTGCTGAAACTTCTGCACGAATCAGAGCAACACAAACCTAAATTTCAGTTCAGAAGTTGAAGTTTTACCTTTCTTTTATGAGCAAATTCAAAATTAAAATGTTTATTATTCTTATTATATTTTAATTTAAGTATTTTTGACACAGGATTTACCACCAARTTAATCTCTGAAACCAGACGTTGCTCTTCAGCATAGCAGTTTATTAACCAGAGACATGGTTATCACCATAGAAATTGCTTTAAAAGTATTGTTTTGYTGATCTTTTTACATAGTAACCTCTGAAATGAAAAGAATAAATTAATGGAGATTATTTTCTTTTCAAGAAAACCTTGAATTCCTTTATTTTATACATCTATTTGGAAGAATTCYTTTCCCCTTTTCTCTGTTTCCTCCCTCACTATATCAGATAACCTTACACCTTGTGTAAGAATTAATCATTGTCCAAAGACACAACCTTTTCTGCATTATTTATTATTATGTATATTTGGCAGTATAAAACTCTAATTATTATTATTATAGGTTGTTCAAGTCCTGTAATGATACTAGCGCAAGATAATTCATAGCAAAAACCAAAGGCAATTCCTTTTTGTTCGCCATCATTTAATATAGTTGACAGTTTCCTTTTTTACTTCTTTTTCCTCTTCCCTCTTTTCTGATACTTGCAAGATTTTTCTTGTTGAATAGACAAAGACACTATTGTGAAATCCTTACTCCTGACAAAGAACTTTGGAGTAGAGTCACTGTCCAAAATGTCAGCAACAAACAGCAGCACAGATGAAAACTTCAGGCTCAGGGGTAACTTCATCAAAAGGGTTCCCATCACACCTGAAATAKTCTTAGTGTTAGAGTAGAATTATAATTTTGAATTAGGATCCATAGACCTGGGGATAATGCAGAGAAATAATCAATTTTAGATAATTCAAAAGCAAAGTACCATTTGTTTGAATGCCATAAAGTCAGTAAGAAATCAAATATAATATATGCACTCTGTCTGCCTTATAGCTATAYAATAGAAAAATAAAGAGTGATTTATCCTTAAGAAGCAGAAAAATATGCAGAAAAAGCAAATTCATTTTTATTTCAACGATTTTGCCTTTCCTTTGCCTTCCACAGTATCCCCCGCAGGGATTTAGCGGACATTGAGAAACTACCTTCCAGGGCCTGTCATATTCTGAACATAAAAAAACCCATATTGACTCTGATTTCCATAGGAAATAAAATCAGACTCTCAGTATTCAACCATAAAAAGCATATGATTTGAGGAAAATAATTTTCAGTAAGTGTTCTCTGGAGAACTTCTGCAGGCTTCAGTGGCTGAGCTCTCATGAAGCCTAATTCTAATTCAGATGCATAAAAATCTCAACTCTTTGGCTCTGCAKCACATACAGAACAGACTTGTTTTTAAAGCCCTATAATCCACAAAAAATTATCTTGAAAATCTTCCGTCTTCATCAAAGCACCCCAGAAACTTCTCTTCTGTTCTGGAAGCACAATGGGAGTTCTAAAAAAGCCCCAAAACATGTTCCACTAACAGTAAGCAGTATATCTTAAGAAGCCAGTAAAACAAGCTAACAGAAACATAAATACCCTGATGAAATTTAAAGACAGAATCAAGCTGAACAATTTAATTGGTCCAGTTCCAGCTGGAAAATTTGAAACTTCACTTCTGGCATTAATTTAAACTTTGAGGCTGAGTTTTAGCTACTCTTTTTTTATGAGGACTTGACTGAAAAATTTGAAAGTCAGGGTGTCACAGTAAATTCTGAAGATGTGCTGTCTCTGAGGTGAAATTGCTTGTTTCTTTTCACAGTCAGTTAAGCTCAACAAGCAAGTGATAAATCTTTGTCTCAGGAACTCATGGAAGAAAMCTCTTCTTATCTTGTTAATTCAATGCTTCTTTTTAAAGCTGACATTCCAGCTCAGACTTATACAATACCCTTTTCACTAACGCATTTTAGGAGTGTACTTATTTCATCATTTATTTTGTCAGTGTTTTTTAATTGAGCAAAGCAATGTGTCAACATGTTAATTTAAAAACTCAAGAGGTAGAATCTAYATCCTTAAAAAAACTTTGAAGTCCAGCGTTACAAATTTCTCTGATGCAAATCTGATTCTTCCAGTGAAATAATAAAGTGTTATTTGGGGGAAAGAAAATAGAATACTTTTCAGTACTGAAACTCTGACCTCTAGGGAGAAACATATTTTTTTCTTTTAGTTTTAATGTATTGAAATGTTACCTCAGRATTAGGTTTTGCTTGTGCTTTTTATCTGGGCAAAATTGTCTGGCAGCACATTTTACCATAAGAGTTTTTTTAATTAACATTTTTAAAGATTAATATCTGCAAATAATGCACATACTGTAGAAATCATTCTTGTAGGTTCCCCAAACAAGCATATTCTGTACTAGTCTGTCTGAAACAAAGAAAAGAAAAGAAAAGAAAAGAAAAGAAAAGAAAAGAAAAGAAAAGAAAAGAAAAGAAAAGAAAAGAAAAAAAAAAAAAAAAAAAGAAAAGAAAAGAAAACCAAACCAAAACAAAAAAAAAAAAAAAGGAAAATTGGCACAATAACTTGAGTTCCTGAGACTAGAAACTGCTTATTTAAATGTTGTCATCCTTAGACACGTGTTTTGTAATTGAAACACTTGGCACCTCTGAAGAAAGATGTAAAACTTTCTATAGGTGGATGCCTTCTAAAGACTTGGGGTGACATAACCAACTTTGATCAAGCATGGAGAGAGCCTGGCATCTCTGCAAATCTTTCTTGGATCTAATGAATACTTGGTTAAATCACATGTAGAGGACTCCTTTGTAGACATCTATATTTAGGGATCTGAATTTGAATTCCACTTTTAAAAGTGTAGTAACTATGCTGTTATAATTGCTTGATGGGGCAACTCTTAAAGCTATTTAATTATGCAACTGCTTTTAAGTTTTGTCAAGGGTGAAGTACACCTCTAAGGAAAGCAATCTGTGGAGAGCCTCTGATAGGGCAGAAGAGGAATTGCACTGACAAAGTCGCTGCTTAGGTGTTTAGATGCAGAACCGAAGAGTTCTGCACTTGGTTTTAAGAAGCACAGTAATTCAAAAACTCTTTTAGGCTGCCTGAAATTTAAATCTCAACATTTAAACTTAAAACTGGTGTGAGACTCAAAATGAAATTTTTAAGACATCTATTTAATGTATTTAAATAAGGTTGGTTTTTTTTTGCACCTGAGGTGTTTCAGTTATGGGTTTGGAGCTTTCTTTTTTTTTTCTCCTCAGCACTGAAAGAATAAGGAGATGATAATTTATAACTGTTTCTGCTGACATATGGTTCTACATGACTGATAAATGTCCTAGATAGGTAAGGAAATAGAATAAAAATGCGTTTTGTGCACTGATGTTTTATAAGTGTAAACAGATTAATAACATTTTATCTTTTTCAGTTGTTCATTAATATTAAATGAACAAACCACATACACTTYTTTGTATCTAAAATAATTCATACAAGATATTAAACATTTTAAGCAAACGTCCATGTTGCAAAAATATTGTGTATAATCAAACATTATCAAGTACTAAGTGTTTACAATTCCTTCTCTATCCATGCCTCATTGCTCTTATGAAGAACCTTTTTTTTTTTTTTTTGCTCTGCTATGAGCACAGATACAGGTGGTGGCCATAACCATGTTGGCTGTGAGCACATGGATTCCAGAGCACTTTTTCCCAAGTCCCTGTACTCTCAAGTGAACACCAAATAAAGCCAAACAAATGGCAAGACCTAAGCTTTCCAGATGACTGAGAGTATTCATTCTCTTGGAAGTAAAGAAAAGTAACAGGAAACTCTGTTTTCCTCTCCATATTTTCAATTTGAGCCTATAAGRCAACTAATTTATAGCACACATAAGTGTTTTCTAGAAAGGATGTTCTGCAATTTTCAGTTCATTATTTTTTCTGGTCCTTTATACATCTGTGACATTCTGCTTTGATTACAAGAAAGTAAGCTTTTTCTGAATAGTTAAATTTTATCTTGTGAAGTTCCAGACCTCTATTAAAGTCTTTTAGAAAAAAATGTATGTATTGGAAAAATATACAACTATACACCTAGCAATATTAACTTCTCTTTTGTGAAGTTTTCCAAAGATCAAAGTAGTTTTATTCCAGAATGCTAAGAACTTTGAATGCTTATTAAGGCACTTGACCCTCTCAGCCAAGCTTCTGATTGATTTAATTAAGTGAAATCATTCAAAATTCATTTTGATTAATCTCATAGGGCTCTGATAATTGTTTATAAATAGGTAGCAGCAGAACTGACTGCCTGAAAACCTCAAAACACTCACAGTAGAACTTTCTACATGCTTTCTTCCGACAAATAAAGATCACTTTGAAARCATTTTCTAGTTAYCAGTGTTTGGGAAGACTTCTAATTTTTCAGCACATTCCACAAAAATAACAYGTGATTWAGCAGTACTGGAGCAACCTTCAGTTTTCCTTCTTCTAACTTTTTCATCCTTAAATTAGCAATCTGAATGTTATCCTCATGCATATTGTATGTCAAATGTCAAAAAGATGTCAATACAAGCTTTGAATAAGTATTTTTGTTTTAAATGAGCATATGTTGCRCATGTTGCTTTTTCCCTAAATTGAGGATTTCAACTTCAGAAGAAAAGACTCTAAGACATTAGGACTGATATTTATGCTATGAATTAATTAAAAAAATATGTCATTTTAAATGTCATATTTCATATTAGATATATGTAATTTTAAGAAATACCATACTTAAAGTATCTTCTTCACACTTCCAGTCTTGTAGAAATGAAATTTAAATTAAAAATGTCTTAAATCTCAACAGCTGCATGTTATGATTAAATGCAAAATTAGTTAAATCCTCATTCAAAATGGTTGGTTTGTGACATCAGAGAAATTCAAACTATCTGCATGCTAAATTTGCAGCTGTTGGAAATACAGCTTCATACACTAATACATATGGGTTTTCATGTTTAAATAACCACTGAATTTTCCAGATTTGTCTTTTAGGATAACATTAACTTTTTAACTCCTACACTAATATTATCTACTTTAAATCGTGATTCCAGCTCACTGTAATTTTCCCTTGGTTGTGTTCTCCATTATTAATGAAGAGTGATTTGTTTCTTTTATATATATTAATTTCATTATTATTTACACGTTTAACTACTATATTTGTATATAAATTGTATATAGATTTGTATATAAATACATTTTAATACAATGTATGCACCTTTGTTCAGCAATTATCCACAGATAAGGTTCCTGGAAATCAGAATTAATTTTGTTTGTGGTTAAAAACACAGACTTCCAAAGAACAATGATCAGAAGCACAGAATTACTGTGTTCAGRGAGGATGTGAATCACTGATAGCTAGGCAGTGACATCTCTCCTTACATGACAGAGATGCCATTGATGGCAAGTTGCTGCAGAGCAAAGCTGCTTCAGGGGTTCATCATCATGGGATTTGCTGCTGAACATGGACTTCAAYACTAAACTAGACATTATTGAGCCAGAACTGGTTACGGTCACCAGGAAATCCCATTCARTTTAGGAATAAATGAAAAACAAACATACATGTGCTGGTCCCGACCTCACATGACCTGCTTGACACTGCTTAGCCACCATTGCTCAATTAGATTGAAGGTGAAATTCAGCATAGGTAGTTCCCATCATGGRGTTCCTTGGAATGTCCAGATTACGTTTTGGAATTACTGTACATGTAAAGACAAAATTATTTGGCTTTGCTGGTGATTTTAAAAATAGCTAGCACCTTTGATAGCAACTGAGACCACCTCAGATAAACCTCACATCTACCAGGAACTGAGAAATACTCACTGTTCTCTAGAGCTACAGGAATGTGTAAGCCTTTGTAAAACAGAAGCAAAACAGAAAGGAAGGAGAAGTATTGCTTTCTTTTTCGTAATTGCTTGCAATTAAATTTATTGTAATATCAAGCATTTCCCACCCTTTCACCAAAGAGTACATTGGTCTTGATGAAAGGATGCTTAATGCAAGCTGAAGAAACCTGTCTTTCTCTGTTTGCAGTTAGATAGGCAAAAACGCAGCACTAACGACCACCAAGTTTTTGCTATTTATCTCATCTTTCACTTTTAATTCTTATGGACAGTTCTGTTATCCTTTCAGAGTACTGGAAGGCTCAAGGAATGCAGCTGTCCAGAAGGAGCAAGTTAATTCAGTCACAGCAGAATGTGGAATTTTAGTTGAGGCATTTGATGTACAAAGTGGAATAGAAATTACATTTGATGAGATTCCGTTTGCAGTCCTCAGACTTGTGAGACTGACAAGACAATTCCCTCTCTGTCTGTCACGAATCCTACAACTTGTCTCTATGTGRCTTATAATTCTGCTGTGCAGCTCCGCAGGGGAAGAGCTACTGGAGGTGTAAACACTTCTCATACATTTTATCATCATGGTAAATTCATYGAAGTTCCTGAACAGAATTGCATAACACAATACTGAAAATGCCATTGCTATTCCTGTTTTTGCTTTTTTTAGCAATACTGCTGCCCTGGCAGTATTCAAAAASAATGACAGATGACTTAATCTATGAAAAAAATAGTTCTTCTTTTACGTTTTTATAGAATCATAAAATCAGAGAAAGGTTTGGGTTAGGCAAGACCTTAATGATTATATACTTCAAAACACTCTGCCAGAGATGATGAGACCTTCCAAGGACCAAGCTTCTCAGAGACTCATCCAATCCATCCAACACTTCCAGGGATAGATCATCCACATCTTTGCTGAGCAACTTGTTCCAYTGTTTTACTACCCTCATATCTAGTCTAAATATATCCTCTTTCAATTGAAAACCATTCCCCATTGTCGTACCCCAGATGTCCTTCTGAAAAGTCTCTCTCCAGCTTTATTATAAGCTATATTTTAGGTACTGGAARGCTGCTATAAAGTTTCCTTAGAATCTTCTCCAGGCTGAACAACCCCAAATCTCAGCCTGACTGGGTAACTGGGTTAATCCAGCTGTTTGGGTATCTTTGTGGCCCCCCACTGGACCTGCTCCATGTCCTATACTGAGGGTCCCATAGCTGGATGCAGCAGTTCAGGTGGGGTCTCACAGGAGCAAAGAGCCAGAATCACCTCCCTCATCCTGCTGGCTACATATCTTTTGTTGCATTCCAAGAAATGTTTGGCTTTTCAKATTTCAAGTGTGCATTTCCAGGTGATGCTGAGTTATTTATTCACCATACCCCCAAGTTTTTCTCCACATATCTGCTTCGAAATATGTGTATATTCAAAAAACATGTATGTTGGTACATGTGTGTATAATGAATATRTAATGCACACATGTATTTTTTCCCCCTTAATAGCTATTAAGGAAAAGGATTTTATCTTCACTGCAAATTCTGTGGGGTTTTTTTAATAAACATTAAATGTCAAAATTTTTAAGTAAAATTTGGAAAAAAATCCCTTTCAGATGAATGAGAAACTTTCTAGTTGTTATGTTTTAAAGTGAAAATTAAATTAAAAAACTAAGGTTCATTAAAAGTTCAAGTATTGGCAAAGTACCAACACTTCTGCAATTCTTTTTTGCCCTTAGTAAAARCTAACAAACTAAATCAAACAACCAAACAAAGCCTCTTGCTAAAATATATTTCATTCTTAACTGTTTAGATTTCAGTAAACCAGTACTTCTRACTAGATAAAATATTTTGCAGTCCATGAACTGTTAGTTTCCTCTCACCTAAAAGACATATAATAAATCAGTCAAAATAAACACGCAAGAAGACAGAGAATCCTATTTCAGGGCAAAAAAAGTAGACTATCAGCAATGTGTTTTAGAGAATKGTTTCTCTCCAGTTATTTGGTAAGTCTGTCTTTTAAACACAGGCAATCTCTAACAACAAACTACAGGGGAAATAGMTGCTGTGCTGCTGAATYTAGCTAGAGCAAAAGCCTGGGAAGRAATGCCTCCTGCTGATATAGCACCCTCCTGCAGTGGCCCAGATTGAACTGAACACACACATTAAGCAACCTCTTCTGAGACCTCATAGGGAGCAGTTAGTGACCATCCTSCTCCACCTTGGCACTTTTACTGAGGTGGTCTCAAAAACACATGAGGGCAGAACACCCATCTCCTCCCACCCATCAGAATGTGACTCTTGGACCTATTTTTAATCAGAGTTTCACATGATAAACATAGAATTTTTTTCTGAACCCATCTCTGAAGTATGTCTGTAACTGAAAACTAAAAATAAGGTCCTTACTCAGGCAACTTTCCAGACAGTTTAGGATTGGGGAGTTCTATGCCATTGGTATTTACTCAGACCTTTCAATGAGCTGTAAGTAATTTATTTGGCTTCATGTGATCCTGTGTAATGGCATTATTTTTGCATTGAAGGAATGTTTTAAAATCTCTTCGCTTTGATTTACATGAAAAACCTTAACTTACATGKTTCATATAACTCTGTTATTAAGCATATTCTTGCAAACAGATTTTCCTTCACTATTTAAAATCAGACAACCTGTGTAACTGAAGAAACAGAAAGAATATTCAATTATGGGGTTTCAATAGGAAAAATGAGGCCTTTAAATAATTTTCCTTTGATTTTACATTTAAGGACAAACTCATCACTTCAGAGTTGTCCAAAATACAGGAAAACACTGTTATTTTTACTTATTCTTCTATCTGCAATATTAAAGAAAACTGTTTGAACATCACGTTTTGAAAAAATAAGACAACTGACTGAATGATATCACTGTATCTGTAACTATATCAGTCAGCCCTGGTTTGTATTATTAATTCATTTCTATATAAAATAACTGGTTTTTTGAAAAGTGTCTAATTCTATTATAAATCCTAGGAAATAATTTTCTCAATCCTTATGTTATTCCTCTAACATAAGCTTGGAAATTATTTTTGTAGGTCTTCACTGCTAAGTATTTCCATATAAGGCCTTTTGTCTCAGAATCAGCAGCTGGTTCTGGAGAAAATGTGAAGATTTTTAGCAGTTACTGAGGGTTTGAGCAAGCACTGACCTCTGGGTAAAATGAATAAACAGTGAAGCTGAGAACAAAAGGAGTCCTCAGAATGCCATTAACTCACAGCAATAAGGCAGACATGATGTACTGGGGTCAGTACAAGTCTCATTTGTAGATAAGCCATAAAGAGAAATCATTCCATCACCAAAGAAAGGTCAACGGTTAAAGTATGATATGATTGTTTTGAACTAATCTTCCAGTGACAAATTTCTGAACTATGAAGGAGTTCTTCAATTTCAGAAATATATTTCAGAGTAGTTTTAAATGGCACTTCACTTAGCAAAGAAAAATCTTTTGGGAGGATTTTGTATGAAATGAAGAATGGAAGGAAAGGGAATATTCAGTTTATTTTCTAAAGTAGTCAAAGTAAGGTTTGCATATAATCTTTATAATTTTCTGGCACTAAAGCTTTTGGAAAACAATATCTTTTGCCTGGCATAACTTACTTCAATATAAGCATGAAGTATAAGGAGGAAAAATTATTTTTTGTTAAATTATTTTCAATAATTTTGTTAAATTATTTCAAATATTTTAACATCCTCAATAGAGATGTTAAAAGTACCACAAATATGAATAAATAAGGTCATGCTTCCTTACTTGGACTTGATTCTTCAGTCATATTTTTGATCTGATATGATTTTTTTTTAACACTACTTTGGGCTAAAATATTATCCTTGAGTAAAAAAAGAAATAATTAAATAGCCTGTAAACCACTTTCACTTACCTTCCAATCAGAAGGAATATTTGATTAGTTGAATATTTGAAAAAATGTATCATTATTGGTTTAACTGTACTTGCATTTTTCTATTGCAAGCCCTATTGAACACAAGAACTAAACATCCTKGGGCTAGCATACCATACCTAACTTGACTTTCCCTATGCAGCAATCAGGGAGGAAGTTTCCCCACTTTTGAAAACCCGAATATATTAATGAAGGTCATGTGGCTGAATCTCATTTCAGTGCTATTTTGTAAACCTCCAGAAAAATGATAATCAGATTTGTGGATAGTCAAATACTCATTAAAGAATATAGATAGAAAGTCTGTAGCAGGAATGATGATCCCCTGGCTTGATAGTAGAGGAATCACAAAAAGGGAATGGAGGAGTATCTTCCTATTACAGTTCTGACAAAGTGTGTACAACTTTATGACACAACACATTTCTACTGTAATTTACAGAAATTATTATTTTGGCACAGATGTTTTGGCTCCCTTAGAAGTCAGTGAGCAAACTCTTACGGGGAATATCCTATTCTGTTTTTAAAAGTGCACAGAAGAGAAATAAACCACAGGAATTATGATTTACATCATCAACTCATGGAACATCAGGTTGTGAGAGAAATTTGTTTAATACCRCTTCCAAAATCAATAGAAATGCCATGCACTTTGAAGTAGCAAAACAAAATAAGACCTCAGATAATTACATAGTAAAASCATTGAATGAAGCTGTTATATGAATTGTAAAATCCTAAGTTTGGAGCTTTTATAAGAGTTTTGGYAGGTCATGCTAATTTATCAATAATGTTTATTGGTTTTCAGAGGAAGACTTATTTATTTTAATGTGCACAATTTCATCTCATTTTCTGCTTTTCTATAGTATTCATCAGTGACAATCTCCCTCTTATTTCTCCTAATTCTGGGACCATGTTCACACCTCCATTTATTGTAATTCCTCAATTCTGTTGAGAAACTTAAGAAGAGATATTGGAAAATTAACTAAAAGCTTCATATTCAGATGACTGCTTTTTATGATTCTGYAACTCTATTGGCAGTATTCTCACTGACTAGACTCTCAACTTTGTGTCATTTTCCTATGATCAAACCTGCTTATTTTTATAGTTTGGCATGATGTTAACATTAATACTGGTTTGAAAATCTTCTAAAACCTTTTACTTATCAAAGGCATGTTAACAACTCTAGGGCTTCTACRTAGGAGCTTTTGTGTTTTGCTAAAAAAAGCTACTTGTCAAAACTACTGACACCCGAGATGCCTAAAAGAAAAGAGCATGTTAAATTACCAGGTCCTGGACTTACCTTGACCCCTCTCTGTTCTCCAGAGTTAAATACTAAAACTGTTAAAAGCTTGATGTTAAGTAATTCAGAATCTTAATAATTCTGCCTATTCAGAAGATCCACTAAAGCAAAAGTTCTAAATAATTATGTTCTGAGGACATAATTATAACTCTAGCAATAAGTTCTACAAAATAATTCATTTGACTTTTTCTTTTCCCCTCAGTAATGTTTTTAATGGACAATTTAAAGTTTTCTAATGGTAAATTAAAACTCAGACCCTAAAAGCATATTTTATGAGATGAAAATTATTTGATTTGGCTGAAGCCTCCAGATGAATTTGATGTAATTTTCTCTTCTTCTAAAATCAGTTAAGAGTACAGATTGCATGAGGATAAACATCATAGCTTTATTTTGTTGAACAAAAGGAAAAAAGTACTTTTCCCCAGCTCACTTCAAATAAATGTCTCTAAGGTTAACATTCTGTGGAATGAATTAAGGGAGAATCTAAGCTGCTTCTACCCTTTCAAGCAAGGAACTATAGCACTAATAAGGACTAGAGGAAGGCTGAACCTAAATCAGATGCCAAGAATTATTTAGCTTTGTCTCAAGCTATTCAGCTTCTGAGGGGTGAATCAAAAATATAARATAATGAGCAGGGCAAGACTGAGAACTACTTTCTTATTGCATCCTTTCTCCACTTCATTGTAAAAGTAGTAAACTTCTGAGCATTGCCTGAAATGTGGCTTTAAAACCTTAAGAATTCTTACAACATAGTAACTTCAATTACAATGTAGATGCATTTAGCCTGCGATGATGCCTWGCATAAAAAATTTGATTGATGGACTCAGCAAAGTCAGTCATAGGGGTAGAACTGCTCAACAGGTTGTCAGGAGCCCTGAACCATATATCTYACTGTGGCTGTGTGTGAAGGCTGACAAACCTAGCATTATATAATTTAAGGAATTCAGAGCAGAATTTTCCAAGATAGGCACTAATAACTTGAGCTTTATGGAGGAGTTTCTCCATGCCTTTTTAAATCAAGTGAAGGAGAAGCAGTCCCTAATGRTGTTATGCATGATAATCAAATTTCCTGGTTTAAATGTGCTCACCCAAAGGTCACATCTCAAGCTCTCAAATCTTGTTGCAGAGCTCTGCAGTATTGCTTGTTTCTCAGCAGAGGTCCGCTGCTTTGGAGGATAAGGAAACATTTACATAAGAATGTTACACAGCTCCTCAATAAAAAAAAGAAAAAAGAAAAAACAATTTATGACTGACAATGAGAAAGAAGAAGCAAGATACAAAGAAAGCAGCAGCACTGCTGCAAACCAAATACTAGGTTGCAATTCAGTGTGTTTTGCTTTTTTGTTTTTTTCCCAAGTATGTATATAATTGGAGAAAAAATGGCTTCTCTTGGCTTGTTTTGTGGTGCACTTCTCCTTATCTAAGAGGAAGGCACTTCTACAGTACAGAATTTTAATATAAAACTATGCTTATTAAATAATTTAAAAGGTGCATACCAAATCCCCTAACTTAATTAAAATGTAGATAAGTTTCTGGTTTACTGGCACAATGTCATTTCTGTGTTCCTGAAGCCATTACTTAATGCTCATGTCACTTAGCCACCATTAGAAGCTTAACTTTGTGGTTTTGGGGCTGACTTCAGTTTTAAGAAAAAAAAGAAGACAGAACTCTGCAGAAGGCTGAGCTATTTTATTCAAAATTAATTTCTCCACTCTCACAAAGTTTTTTCTCAGCCAAAGTGTTCTCTTTCAGGCGTACACAAAACAAAAATCTAAATTATGGTCGCAGTGAGATCATCATACCGTGATCTTTGCTCTCAATTGCCCTGTTGTTTCATGACTGAAAAGAGGAATGCCTCAGTTGTCAGTGCCTCTTGTGTTTGCCCCAGTGGCATGTGAATTTCTAGCTAAACTGTGCAGTGATTTTTTTCCTTTATCTGTTAGCGCCAGATCAAGAACAGTTGGCAAAGAGTGTTTCCATGCACTTTAGCTAATATCTGACTCTGCAGTGAAACAAGTCTCAGCAATGGCTGTTTTGCTGGAGTCACACAAATATACTGTACAAGAGGTAATTCAGTTCACTGTGCAAACAGGCTAATGTCAGTAACAGAAACTGAATAAAGCCATTACTTCATGGCTTCTCATTTAGTCATTACTTAAACTCCAGCAGAAAGATTTTTTGAAATTCAATGCACAGTTTCCTGCTCTTTTGATCTAAAAGAGGAAAATGATCTCTTTTCAAAGAGTCAATGTTTAAAAGAACATAGGAATGAACATTTTACAACTGTAAACTGCAAGCATGTAAATTACTGGGAGTAGTTCCTGCCTTTGTTGCTGGAGATAAAATGAGAGTTTTGTTTAGTTGGAGGCACAGTGATTGATAAGCTCCCCTGAAGGTTTTATGGGGTTCTTGTTTAGTTTTAGGGGGCTGTCTGTGTGGGGGTTTGTTTTTTTTAAGTTCAATTTTATCTTATATTTGTCCATTTRCTTTCATTTTAAATCCAGAATAAACTTCAAATACAGATGCACAAATGCAGTGATTTTAATTATTTTGTAACAAATATTCACATCTCTTTGACCTTCAAATTTGATGGCACAAGTTTATTTCCACATTACTTCCTATGATTTTTAGGTGAGCATCAGATATCCCATTGTTTCTAATCTAGAAAGGCTGGTATCCAACGTGTGCCATTTGTTTGAATGAATGCATCAGAGCTTGAATAATGTATGAAATTCAAGAGAGTCAATTTTCAAGGACATGATCTAGATTAGATTAAATTATGACTACTGAAAGTACATTTATTGAACTTCAGAGTAGATAAATGAAATGCAAATAGAGGAAATATTTGAGGAGGAATTTCAGGCTTTCCAGTGTTTTTAAAGTTATATTAAAACAGTTAAACAGTTTTCAACATGGCTTTCTCAGCAGCTTCATTATGACAAACAAGATTTTGGTAGTGATCAACGTAGAATAAAGTATATAATATCAAAAATACAATCTTTCAACCAGGAATTGAGTATATTATATTAAAAATACAATCTTAAAAAAAAWAATTTTGCTTTGTTTCAGAATTGTCAGTCGTGGTGGCAGCTTCTAGGTCATGCTAGGCATGCTGCTGCTTCTTAACACTAGCTGAGAAGACTGTTAAATTAATGTATTCTTATGAACATTTCTGATAAAGTGGGATTAAAGGTAGTAGAAAAGAAGATAATTTTAAAAAATCTGTGATAGTTATTTATGGCAGAAAGGAGAATACAAACTCCAGGGATTTGGGAGAGATGACTTAGAATTATTGAGGAAAGTGTGAATAGAAAACTAACTGAAAAAATTTTTTCCAAGGCRCTGTTTATATATATGCATGTTATATATTTACTTCCTGATCATCTCATTTAAGAGGCTGCTTTCAGTATTGTTTGCCAGGTATATTCTCATTTATTTCTGTAGCTCTAGAGATTATTGCTTAAATGATACTTATTTTGNGATAAGTCAAGTAAAAATGGGTAAGACTAAAGGCCACAGGTGTCTCCAAAACACAGTAAATACTGACACCCTTCAGCTCTCCATGTTTCATAAATTTACTAGGTCTTTTCCTGTTGATCTGGAACTTCTCCAGTGCTTTCAYACCTATCTAGATGAAGCTGTCTGGCTCTCAGGTGAACCATAAAATGAAAGTAAACAAAATATTGCATACTTCTGTTGTGGCATCTGATTTCAGATACAATCTGTATACGACTCACTTATACTGAYTGGATTGCATGTTGAATAAAATGTGTTCTTAAAAATACTTAGATGCATCTTTTTTCAAAATAGAGTAACTGGAAGAGGAGTAGATTGTGCCCACTTTTTAGAAACAGTTTATGGTTATGGTATTTGGCCAAGGGTAAGGAAATTATTAAGTGCCATCTTTGGTACATACAGCTAAAATATGCAATTACTGCCTTACACAAGAGTCTGTATCATCTAAGTTATTAATTAGGATTTAATTAGGACRTGCAAGGAACCTAGAGTTAAACATTGTTATGGAAAAAGAAGTGCAGYTTCACAGAGTTACTGGGAATTTTAAAGACAGCAGGCTTGCACTTGTGCTTTCTCTGCAGAGAACATAGTTTTGGTCCCATCTAGCAGTGTTCCTTTAGTATGTGTGGAGGGGGAGGGGGCTGTGCCTTTTTTATAATTTATAAAAAGATGAATTTGTATATTGTGTTGTTACCTGGGATTCCTGTTAGCTCCTTCTTGTTTACTTCTTGTGCTGCATATGCTTTAGGTGAAGATTTAATCATGTATCTTTAGTTGAATCATCTGTTTCCCTGACCAATTTAGTGTACATTGTGCATGATTTTTCTCCTTCTACTGTGCTTCCTCTGTTGGGACAGATGACTTGGGGTTTGTTTGTTTCACTTACTGGAATAAATAAGTTTATTAAATACYCCTAAAATAAAGACAAATGTTGAAAAATTGAACAATATAAAGTTATTTTTCCTGGCACAATAAAACCACAGTAATTCAGATGCTCCTTCTTTTAGAATCTGTTCTAGTGACTTGGCTTCTCTGATGGAGTAACTTAGGAAGTTTTATCAAAAAAGTACCAACTTGGTAACCATAATTCTATCTGCTTTCCTCATCCAGCATAAGTAAATAAGTCAACTTTGTACACAGGGGAATGGGTTTGGTTGTCAAAGTCAGCTGTCTTGAATATCAGGACAAGCTGTACAGCTTGAGCACAGTAACAGCTTTCTGCAGAGTCAAAACATTGGGCTTAGCTTAACTTTGGCAGTGCAGGAGGAAGAGGTCAAAATAAAAGTTAATGAGCAACCAAACTAAAGGAGCTGCCTTATCTCTGCAGATTGCTGACATAGATTCTTCCCTTGCTCGTGACTGGGGCTGCCTCCCACCCCAATTCCTCACCTGCCTGGCAAGGCAAGCTGCAGCCTGCACGGGGCTGGCTGAGAGCAGCACCAAMATCTTCAGCTGCTGCTCCTCAGAATGAGGCCAAGCAGGAACCACCTCTCATTTGATGGGACATTGATTTGGATCTCTGCCCTCCGGCCAGCTGCCAACTTTCCCAAACCTGTTGGGAAATGCCTTATCTCTAAGACTCTGCACTGTTCTGTCAGCTTTGGTTAATGAGCCATCAGATTCAGAAGWTACTGATGTGAGACAGATAGACAGCTGAAAAAGTATGGTGTTCRCACGAATAAAGCTTCTTTAGAAAAGCAGGCTCATCCAAACTTTAAATTGAATTAAAAAGACTCTAAAACAAGTGAAATGACAGCAAGAGAAATATTGCATAAAAAGAACAGAGCTTGAGAAAAAAATAACTGGAAAAGAGATATGAAAAGAAAGAAAAATAAAGAACAAAGAACAAAGATTTCAAAGCAGGAAAAGGATATAAAATAGAAATAAAAATAAAAATAGGCAACAAAAGGAAAGGAAAAAGATAATATGGAAAAAAACTAAAAAGTATTCAAAATTAAGGGAAAGTAAAAGTAAGACCAAGGTGTGAGCTAAAACTGAGGATGAACAATTAAATTTACTTATACAAYACTCTTTATTACTGATGCCAGGTTAAGGATTTTCATAAAAACTTATGTTACTGTTGCAGTGCTTGGATATCTGRATATCTTTACAGTCTCAATTCATACAGAACTTTAATCTTTCCATTTCCTCACCAGGCAGTCTTAAAACCTTAAATTATCTATTACTGTAGTAAAAATAGGTTATAAAATTCAAAATTTATAAAATTATATCAAATGGATAAACTTGTTTTACTTTATCTTAGTTATTATAAAATAAATCTATTTTCACATGAACTCTAATTTAATAAGCTCAATTGATATTTCATTAAAAATTCTCTAGAACTCTAGCATTTTTCTTGGTACTCCCAAAAATTCCAAAATAAGCAAATTCATTTTTAAGAGCCATTTTTTTTTTAATACAAGTTTGCAGATATTGATCACAACATGTAAATACAAATAAAATGATCAAACATWGGGTCCCATCAGAAGACCTGTAATTTTAGAGGCTTGTTTTCACTACTTACTTATTTAGTTACTTAGTTGAGAGTCTCTGCTTGGGGGAAGGTCTTTATATTAAAATTTAAGAGCCTCTGGTTTTGAAGTATAATCTGTAAGYCTGTGTCATCCCTACAGCAGTCATAGTGTCACCTTGCAGTCACAGAGACCTTGAATTTTTGTTGCGAGGCTGCACAAGAAATAATTCAATTGTTTCTAYCTTTGTTTTCTTGCAGTGCTTTAAAATAAATGAGTTAATAT
Source organism: Alauda arvensis (assembly GCA_902810485.1). Lineage (NCBI taxonomy): Eukaryota > Metazoa > Chordata > Aves > Passeriformes > Alaudidae > Alauda > Alauda arvensis. The sequence continues at coordinate 1,756,607 of CADDXX010000112.1, forward strand.
TTTAAATAGATGAGTTTACCGATGAGGAGTGGTGATGTGTAAACCTGATGAAAATTGCATTTTTTTTTTAATTCTATCATAATTAAATTATCATGGAAATTGTGCATCACACATGCTTTTTTATATTTACTTTTTAGTATATTTATTTCTTTATTATATTTAGTAGAGGGATATAAATCACTCATTTGGATTGACTTGAATGACTCAGAAGCTCTACACATTCTAACTGCAGATTGACAGAAATTTTACATCTTAATATATCACTTATTACTTCTATGCTTCACAAGATGGTAGTAAACCTCAATGGGGAGAAAAAAAAAAAAAAAAAAGTAGACATTTTCATAATAGTCTATTATCTAAGAGTCTCTAATACTTCATTGACAAGTTAATGCTACAGCAAAAAAGGATGCCAAAAGAGAGACTCCCAAAGMAACCCACTGAATCCAGTAATCCAATACTCCAATATTCCAATACTAAGGGGTTCTCCCTCATAATGCTTATGGTTCAGAAATCTTATAAAATACTTAGGCTTAGTGAAATACTCACTTTGAACAAGCACTGGAATTTTCTGTRCATTTTATAGATTGCATGACTCTGAGGTCAAAACTCTGTCCCTTTTATGYTGCTTGAAGGTAGCTCTAAGGTACTGCAGGCTCATCCACATGGAGCTGGACAGAAGCGGAAATGTTAGCAATTCACTTGCTGGCCTTTGCATTTTAATGACATTAAGTAAAGCATTAGGCTAGAATTTGCATTATAGAGGCTTTATCCTTAAAATTTATTTATTCAGCAGCATAATTACAAGTAATGTTGAGGAAATTACTTAATTTGGCATTTTTTGACATGCTGAGGTAGTACAAGTTTTATACCTAATGCAGRACTATTTCTTTCAAAGCCATCCTTCCCCTTGTCCCCACAATAAAGCTGCTAAACAGGATAAAGTATGTCCATCCATTAAGCCAGGATGTGTAATCTGTTTTCACTGACTTTCCTGAATCATTCAGCAAGAGGTGTGGAAATCTCAGTGTTTGCTGAGGAAAGCTTAGCTGGTATATTGGCCCTAAAAAAATCTCAAGGTTCCTTGTGGTGAAGGAACATTAATGTATGAGGTGATTGGAGGCAGCTCTTTGAAAGAATGTTTGACAGGGTGCTAGCAGTGAGTCAAATGAGAAGCACTAAACTCTGAAAACTTCAGGGGACCTACATTTTCCCTTAGTTCTGCATGAAYGGTGGTATAATACTTTAATGTGAAATCTTTTTTTTCAGTCTTGTCAATATGGAGTATCTGTCAAAACAAAGGCCTTCTTAATTATAGTTGGAAAAGGCTTCTTTATTTACTAATTTACTACCAGCAAACCAAGTCAAATATATCTACATTATATTTAAAACCATTGTCTAAAATGTGGTACCCATCATCYCTTCATAGAATCATTTCATTTGGAAGATCATTGAATCTAACTGTTCATCCAGCACTGACAGCTCACATTCAGATGGCTGTGGATCATCACCTTCAGGTTCTTTTCCCACCAGCAGCRTTCCAGCCAGCCAGCCAGCCCCAAGCCTGCAGCATTGCACCAAAGCTGGTACTCCTGTAGTTCATGGAGGACCCACAATGCAGGAAATTTTTTACCTGAAAAGCTCAAATCAGAGCAAGAGTTCTCAACAGAGAAAGGTGTCAGAGGGCAAACTACCATTTCCCAAGTGTCCTTCTCCTGTGCTACTTTGTGTGCTAAGAGCCAGGAACGAATGAGAAGGAAGGAAGAAAGATAAAGGAGTGATTTCGATCATGGGAAAGAGGAGATGGGGAGAAGCAACTTTGGTTTGTTTGTCTCTGTTCTTACTACTAGAATCTATTTTAAGTGTGAATAAATTAATTTTCCCCTAGTCAGATCTATTTTTGCCCAAGCTTACTCACCACAGAAACAAATGTTTTGTTCCATGGAAAATAAACCACCATTAGGTAAACATCCAAGTGATAGGAAAGCTATATGCTGCAATTAGTTATTTCTTAATTACTGACAAACTGTAATATTATTTTTTTGTCCTTCATCTTATAATACTTAATTAGCAACTTGTAAAAAAACTAAGGAATTGTATTAATTTTGGTGCTGACATGCATGGTAAGATTTTAAAGCAGTTCAGGTCATAGGTTTAAGTCAAATAGATATCAACAACTCAGTCTGACATTCAATAGATTATATTTGGTAAGGAAAAATACCAAATTTTTATACTTTTGAATAACTGGGTGAAGCAACAGAGGAAGTAGTACTAGTAAGAGAAGCAAGGGAACTGCAAGTTACAATGAATAATAGTCAAATGTTTTTCACATTGTTGTGTGTAAATGTACAATAGATGCATTGTCTGAAACAAAATTAATTGATTTTTCCATTTCACATGGAAAATTGTAAGTCATCTGCTCCAATCTTGTATTAATTTTGGGACACACAGAGAGAACATAGACCACTTGGCCAGAACCCAGCAAGAGAAAAGAAAACTAAATMATGTTTTCAGAAATCTAGAAAACATGATGTACAAAATGGATTAGAGAAATAGGGATCTTTAGTTCAAAGAAAGAAAAATATTAGATGTAAAGCCTGAAGCATAAATGAAGAGAATATTCTGTTCTTCAAACCAGTGGTAGACAGAACAAAGATTACATTAACTTAGGGACAGAGGAGAGAGTTTTTCAGGAAATATAAGGTAGTAATGGGTTAGATTATTTGGGAAACTGTCAAATTTCTGTCACAGGAAATCTTTAGAAACTGTCTAGACAAGTATATGTACTGTGATTTTTGCCTTCAGGCAGGAAAAGGAGACAAGTGGGCACCTAAGGTCTTTTTTTTCAGATTTTTCAAGGTTTGGTTGGTTGGTTYGGCWTTTTTTTTGGTGTTGCAAAGATTACCCTTGYAAATATTCAGAACAGCTTGAAACAATGTTACAAAAATATTTTTTTCTACTGTGATAAAACTGTCAAATCATAAATATTATCCTCATAAAATTTCTGAGATACTTGGAAGTATCAATTTCAGTGAAATAAACATAGCCTGTGTTTATTTTTAGACTTTTCAAGCACTGCTTCCTTTCTGGTGAATACTTTCATTCATTGCCAAAGTTTTCTAAATATCAGGGGGACTGAATATGTATTAGCAATCTTTGACATCAGCAAGAGCTGGATGCTTTCCAGTCTTTCACCTCTGTTGAAAGTGATATGTAAAATTTTTATTACTTTTCTTGTTTTATTTTTTAATCTATCTCCCTGTTTGACAGAAAGGAGATGAGTTCTTCTGGCCAGCTATTATTCCAGAATAGTAGGATAACATTTCTCTGGAAAATTGTGACTAGTGCCATCTTTAGAGCACAGCAATAAGKGTATAATTACTTTTGAATGAACTAGAAAAGACCTTTTGGAAATGACTAACAATGCTTTTTAAGCAGGCAACACAAATTATTTATAAATATAAATGGAATCCTTGAGAGGCTTGGAACCAATTACTAATATAATTTTATGGTGCAAACTGGCTGATGTTAGGAAATTCTGTATTTATTCTGTGGCTAAATAAAAACGGAATCATCATGTTTACACCATGCATGCCAACAGTAACTTCAAGAAATAAGATTTTGTAATGGTATAATTATCATGGTAAATATTTATGTTGAATTTTTCTGGCAACAATAACATCTGAAACTATGAAGTTTCTGTCTGAGACCTAAACACACCAAGATTTCTAAACCAAAACTTCTGGTTTTATTATATGTCATTTACCCATATTTTTTCATAGACAAAAAATACAGTAGAAGTKATATTTCCTTGTGTAACAGATGCCTATAGCTGGAACTATATAAGAAATATTTTTATATCAAATGAACACTGTACTTTATCACTTCAAGAAAAAAAAAAACCCTAAGGAATGTTTTCTACTTATGAAAAACACACTGCTTTTTTTTTGTACTAAAAATTGATTAACAAATATTATTTGAGCAGAAATGTAATAGCCAATTAAACAGTAAGCATAAAAGGCCATAATGAAAACATTAGACATAGTKTCCACTTTTCTATTTTTTAATAAAATAGGGAGAAAAAAAAATGTCATTGACTTTAGTGCTGGTAAGGATTTTTTAGTGTTGCTTTATGAAAACTCACTGCTATAAATACTGGTCTACTAATCATTTGTGAAAATTCCTTTTTAGAAAAAGGTTAAAGCAAAATATGCAAAGAAAAACATTAATGTACAAGGTTTTTTGTTGTAAATCRGGGGGAAATTGATTTCACAATTTTTAGTACTATTTTTGGTATTTCTGGAGGATTTTATCATCAATATATGATGTTGCATTTTAGTTTTTAATTAGAGATTTTTGGATGAAGCATGAAAAATTTCTAAAATAATTTACTTTTTCATACTACTAAAAAAAAACAAAGGGAAAGAAAGAATGATATTGTGTCTTAGAAATGTTTTAACATGCAGTGTGATCAATATTACATCCTTTGCTTTTCTCTTGATTATGTAAGAAGWCAGACAGAAAGGGATAAAAAATTAGTTTTCCTGTCCCCTGTCTGATGTCACCCTATTCATTTTAACCTTTTGTGCCCAACCTGTGAGCCAGTTGCTCACCCATCACAGGATGTAGATAAACTATAAAATTAGTTTATCTACACTAATGCTGGACATTTTGCCCAGGAAGATCCTGTGAGAGTACCAAAAGCTCTGCTGAAATCCAAACAGATTACATCAAATAGTTCCTCTTGATCAGTTAGGTGGGTTACCTTGCCATAACAGGAAATCCAGTTGGGTAAGCAGGACATTCCTCCCATGAAGCTGTRCTGSCTGTGACCAWGGACTRTGKTGTCTTTCRGGCATTTTTCAACATCTCCCAGAATAATAACTTTATTCACCATAACTTTATCAGACACTGAAATGGGACTGACAGGCCTGTAGTATCCAGAGTGGWCCTTCTTGCCCTTCTTGAAAATTGGGACAACATTCACCAGYTTCCAGTCAGCTGGGATCACTCTGAATTCCAAGACCACCAAAAATCATTGAGAAAGCTTTTGCCATGATATCATCTGGCACTTTRAGGACTCTTGAATGAATYCCATCAGGCACCATAGATTTYTAGGGATCCAGCTGGAGCAGCAGATCCTGTACAATTTCAGGGTTAACWGGGATCATTCTTGYAGTYGTGGTCYTCCAGCTCAGGGCACTGAAACTCCCTTGGTGAATAATCCATGGTGAAGACAGAAGCAAAGAATGCATTAAACACCTCTTCCTTGTCTCTGGGAGGTGGCCATACTGATCCCATAATGGGATGTTATTTCTACACTGTCTTTTGCCATTGAGAGATTTGGAAAAACTCTTTTTTATTGTCTCTCACAGTTCTGGCCAGCTTCTAGTCCAGTCAAGCTTTGGCCACATGAAATTATTCCCTACAGTGGCAGGCAGCATCTCTGTAGTCTTCCCATGTCACCTGACTTCACTTCCACTGGGCATACACCCTCCCTTTCATCTTATTTCCTGGAGAAGTTCCCTGTTCAGCCAAGCTGGCTTTTTGCCTWGCATGCTTGACTTCTGACATTTGGGAATTGCCTGCTGGATCAAGGAGGGCATCTTGCCCAGCTGGCTCCCTTAGGACCTGTTTCATAAAGGTTTTCATCCAGGTTTTTTATGAATCCTCTTTCCTGGTTACTGGATAAAAGGGAAGAGATGCTTCTGAAGACCTCTCTTCTTCATGGTGAAAAGGACTAATATCTTCAGTCTTTTCTCACAGGACAGGTTCCCAGCACTCCGATCATCTTCAYGGCTTTCATTTTGACCTTCACTTTCTTCACATCTTTTTTGAATTGTGTGGACCAGAAGTGGACACAATACTCCAGATGTGGCCTGACAAGCGCTGCACAGAGTGGTATGACCATGTCTCTATCTTTGCTTATAATGTCCCCGTGGATGTASTTCTGGATCCGGTTTGCCTTGGTTGCTACAGCTGTGCATAGCAGACCCTTGTTGTCCACYACAACCCCCATGAAATTAATTACCACCTTAACATATATATGTAGCTTACAGCTTTTGGTGGGATATCATGCCTGACCCACAAGATACTGCAATACAGTTCCTAGAGCCTGCAGTTCAAAATGTGTCAAATAAGGGAACAGGTTATGTCTGAGTATCCACTGTAAATATATTCATACAATTCAATAAACCCTCCAATAACCCTTGGTGTTTTAGAAAGATATTTCTACATAGAGATATTACAAAATTATTATAAGTGCCTAGCTACTGTAATATCCTTTTCCTTCCTTCAGGGCTTCCCAAGTGYTGTACTTACCTTGAGAAAATATTGCCTCTTGTATATTCCTTTTTTTCTTCATGTTGAAAGCAGAAACATAAATGAGTCATGTGAGGAAAGCAGGTTCCTGTGATTAAATTATATGTGTTCAGCAAAACAGGAGACTATTTACCATTCGATGAAAATACTGTCAGGGCTGAAGTCACACAATTTTTGAACTGTATACCTCGGATCATGAATTGTGTTCTACCCTCAGATGTATATACCAGGGTGTCTCTTCTGGTTGTGCCTGGTTAGACTAGRGGTGCTAAAATATTTATCTAGGAATATTAGAAATATCAAGACAGAACATGGAAAACAAAAACCTGGAAACCAAACTTCACTCGCATGAAATGCCTTAACAGGCAAAACATGACAGAATAAAAAATTTGGGTTGGTACAAAGAAATGCCTATCTTTGTTATAAAAGACACATTTCTGTCCAGTACTCTAAAAGAGACAAGAGGAGATTGTTTTTTGGAGGGTATGTGAAAGATTTGTTGCTTTGAACAGTCAATACACTCCATTCCCAATGGCATCCACAAAGGGTAACAATGATCAATCTTGGTCCATTTCCTCTGAGTCAGCAGAAGCTGAGCATACTCTTCATAGCAGTAGGAGATGAATTTTCACTTCCACAGTCACAAGCTTGACCTCTCAGAAGAAACATGAAAGTCCCTCCACTAATTTACCACAAAGGAATTTACASCCATTGGCTCTTAGATACCTTACAGAAGGCCTACAAGAGTAAAACAGTTATRTTCACACTCTGTGGCTTTCATAACTTTTAGATTTTATTTACRTTCTATTTCTAAAATTCCTGACCTGGACTGTTATCTGACCCTAATTTGCTTGCAAAACAAACTGTTTAAAAACMAATTTAAAGTTATTATAAATTTATGCAAATGATAACTAAAATCTTGGTATTTAGAAGAACTTTCAATTTGTTTTAAATGGRGACTTAAAAAAAAGTCTTTCTAAAGTTCCAAAAATTATGTATCATCWTTGTATTATTAAATAAAGGACTTATTAAAAAAAAAAAAATGTTTGAAGTGCTGACATTGGAGACTAGGATAGCATAACAGCCTTGTACCAAAACACCAAAATACAATCTCAATTGATTAACTAAAATCTAAATATGACATTGTATATAACCCTTTTCCATAGTAGATAACAATAATTATATTATTGCAAACTAAATGAGTTCAGAAGGCAATTAACAATTTATTTTTATGCCTGATTGCTCCTAAAAGGAAGTACAGGATTTGCAATTACAGCCCTCTATGGACAATTTTTCCTACTGAATGAATGCAGTACTATTTCTGCACCCATTGTATGACAC
>CADDXX010000112.1:1769484-1807342 GCA_902810485.1 Alauda arvensis
GTATTGAAAATGGTGAGAAAATTGTTGACAGTGATAATGTTCTGCACCTTCCATAAACAAAAACAAAGTCAGTTTCTGCAAAAGAAAAACWATAAAAACACACAAAATCTCCAAACCAACCAAAAATAAACCTCAACACAACAAGTTTCCATAGTAATTAAAAGAATAAAAACTTGTTCGAAGGGATTACAGCAAGGAATTCTCAGAAATACTCAGGGAAYTCATAAAAATATTCTAGAGTGGAAAAAAATAAAAGGTGAAACATTATTCTGTGGTCATCTATGAACAGTTTAAAATAAGAAATGGTTATTAGTGCTTTAATTCAAAATGCTATAGAATGAATACCACATACTTCTAATTCTCTGTGTTCAAAGCAATTGGTTATTTACCAACTTGTACTTAGGAGACTACTTACAGAACAATTTTGTCATCATATATCTTCATTTCAAATTTACCAGRCAAACATCATGTCAAGTCATTGAGGACAAAGTAAATCCAAGTTTCCAAAGACAAAAATCCCCAAAGTAACACAGTAATACATTTAGCAGAACAGCTCACAAAATGTGGAAGAAAACACACAGTTATAAACAGAACTGAAATATTCAAATGTAAATTACATTATGATTTCCTTGAGGAGAATAAGTCTATCTGCAATGGTAATTTAGACACATTAGGTGTCTAAACGTGGATATTTAAACTATTTTCATGTCTGAAGCTAGATGAGAAAAATGTCAAAACAACCTAATCTGAATGTATAAATCCTATCTATGGTGCTAAGAAGCTAAGTAAAAAGAACATTTATATTAACAGGCACATTAAATCACATCATTTGCAGAAAAAGAAATAACTCATTTGGAGTATACAATAAAAGTAATGAAAATTTACCCTATTCTGTGAGTATTCCTGCTCCTTMCAAACAAGGAAGTCCAGACTTTTCCTTTGAGGTTGGTTCTACTGAATTTGAAATGTGATTGTAGTTGAGTTTGAAAAAAAATGCATTAATGAAATAAAAGAATTCTTTGAAATCTCATGTTCTTTATGTGAGAGGGCAGTTGGAGTACATTAAACTCTGCCTGGGGCTGGATGATTTGATAGAAGTTACRGGTTAAAATTAAAGAAAGGACAGGAAAAGGTGATATTATGGTGGGTGTCTGCTGTAGGCCACCTGATCAGGAATAAAAGAGTTGATGAGGCCCTTTACAGACAGACAGAAGTGGCCTCATGTTCATGAACTCTAGCCCTGCTCTCTGTTGGAGACACAGCACAGCAGGATTGTGAGAACAGTTAAAGAGAAAAAAGCTTTGGAATATTTTATTTCATGATACTTTAATGAACACAGTATTTTTTAAACCCAAACTTTAAAAATTATTATTTCTTTTCRTGTATTTTGAGAATGCCATGAAAAGTAATTTCGGTTCAGACAAGATCRATTGTTTCACTTGTAAGCATACTGTAGAGTAGAATAAATAAATTTAAAWAAAAAAGTTAACATAAATTGGAGCTCCTTTGGAATTCTTTTTTCTGTTGAAAGACATTCTATTTTATACGTCTATGACCAGAAGATCAGTCATGATAAAAAGCATGAAAACCATTGTATTAGTTCAAATTATCAGGTTAATGATCAATACTTGYAATGGCAGAATCAAATATGATTTCTAATGAGATACTGTCACATATGACTATTACAAGTTTTGCGYACTATTAYATATATAATTATATATACAATTATTAAGACTATTAAAGAATAGTTGTTTTTYAGCAAATTCTCTTCAGTAACCAAACATACATTCAGTCAAGGAGGGAAGAAGGAAGGGAGTTAATGCTATACTTGCTCAAATGGCAAAAAGCATTCTTTCACATCTGGGCACACTAAAAAAGACTGACAACTGTGAACAGAAAAAAGCATACAAATACTGTGGACAAACATGCAAGTATAGACTGCCTGCTCACTTGAAATGGATTTTCTGAGCTCCCTTTTCTTCTCCTCTTCACTAGTACTTTTAGTCACCTAGTTCTCTCTGCTGTTTTCACTTGCTTCCCTGCTGCTGCATTTTGATCTTTGCTTCCTGTCTCTCTCCCCTGCTGTTGTTTTCAACAGTGTTCTGCTTTTTATTTGATGAGTGAAAATTGCAAGATTTCAGGTCCCTGAAGAACAAAGTGAATTTCAGAAATCAGGAAATATTGTAAATTGTGCTTGGCTGCTCGTGCATGCAATTCTATTAAACATCAGGGATGACTAATCTTGAAAAAAAAAAAAAAAAGTGCATATAAAAGGTCTTGTGCTGCATTTTTGTGTGCATGGAATAACTTCAGACTCTGGCATTCATCAGTGCACGCATTCCTGGCACAGCTTGTTTGTCTTTAATTTTGCAGAACAAAAGCAATTTCAAGTTAAAGGCAGATTTTTTTTCCCTTTTTTCTTCTAATGGCAAAATTTCTGAAAGTGAGGGTTTATAATTTACAGTATCCAAATAATCATTATTTTCCTTTTTCTTTTCCACATTTCTACAATAAAAGTGGAACATTATACACAGCAGAGGACAGTGTTTACATAATTTCCTTGCACAATCCCTCTGCCTTGAGTAACATAAAGAAYCCATTTTTTCTAGAAGTTTTGTCAAGCATGTCAAAACACATCTACTCTTTGGTATATGTCAATTTGAGCATATTTGGCCTTTTGTGATATGTAATACTCAAACCAGATGGACACTCATAAATTYAGCACATGCATGTGAAAAAGGAAATCATGGAATGGTAGCACAKCTGTGCATAAGAGCAGTAAGCTCTATTAATGCCATCTTTATCTAATACATAGCCAATATGGTCTTGGTCAGTGAAAGTGAAAACTAAGAACATTTTTTTTCCTTATAAATATGAAACAAGAACTATGTCAATGGTTACTAGGTATAGAAACATTCTTAATAATATCAGAAATTAAGTACCTTATAGCAGTTCAAGCCCCCAGCACACTTCGAAATTCTTTATTCTTGTACAGAGGTGAATCAACAACAAGTTGCAGGAGTGCAGCTTTCAATTCTACTACCTGCATATATAATTTTCTATTTTTAACAGWATGCTTTTTAGGACTGTGAGTGTTCTAATAGGCCTTATCTGCCTCAATCAGTCTCACTAGCAGCCTCAGCACTCYGCTTACACTCTGGTTATTTAAATTACAGAAATTGCCTGAGACATGTTGTAGATTTTTCTGTACCCAGCTGTTCTGTATTCCTAATTAGAAGTTAAAATTAGGGTGCTTATGGATTTTAAACTACTTGAGAGGAAAAAGAAAGAAGTACAGTTCAATGCTTAACACATAACTCTAGTAAAATTTAGGTAGAATTTCAAGAGACATACAAAGCTGTCTAGAAATGGAAGAGTCTGAGGCTACCTAAGCCATCCTGACAATTCTTCCTCAATAGCTCTAAAGCTGTAGCAATATCTGTTCTATTCCATCTATTCTGAAATAGTTAGTTGCAAACTATTTTAGTGAACGTGTTCTGATATTCTGTCTAGATTTTGCCCAAATTTTCTTATTATTAGGTATATCTGCATCAGTAGAATTCTTTGGCWGAAAGAACCACAAATCTGATAACAGACAGGATGGTGGGAACCTTCTCCAGACTCAGACTTTTGCATCTGAGTTTATCACTGTTAGTAAAAACAAGTAATAGTTTCTGGATGTGAAGTCAAGCTTCTTAAAATGGAGAATGCTCTTCCAGTAGAAGTCAGAACAAGTTAACTGTCACATCATTCTTTGTTCATGATCCTGCAGAAAAAAAAAAAAAAAAAAAAAAGTCTTGCTGTTAAAAAAAAATAAATTTGCACTGGGTTCCTGTTAGCAATTTATTTCTACTGTTGTAACTGTGGTCTCTTAACTCTAGTCACCTTTTTTGTCTCCCTGGGCTTTTAATGTGAATGATAATTTAACTAATTGAGATTAAGATAGGAGCAAATACCCCTGCTATCAACTACTGTCTTTAAATACAAATTACATTCTTTATTCAGGATAGTTTTCTGCAGTTTTTTAATACCAAATTCTAGTCAGGACATTCAGAGTATTATGCAATATTTCTTTAATCTGGGAACTAAATTAAGTTCCGACAGTGATGCAGTTATGCTGCAAAGATTTTGTTTTCAGTAATGTACTTAGATAAGTGCTTTAGCCTCACCAGGGGTGAAATATTCCATCTGTAGAAGTAAGAATGTTATATATTTTATTGGTAACCACAGTTAGTTCATGCTAGAGTTTTCTAAAGTCATGTTCTCTGTGCCTCAGCACTCAGGCTAACAATTAAAACAGAAGTGTTGAATTAAGAATTGGATAATTCTCTTTTGATGAAATTATTACATTTTTAAATTAATGCAGTCAATTACCAATTGGCTTTTTTTTTTTACATTCAAATTAGAGCAGATTCTACATTCTCAGACAACTCATGCTGCTGAAAGCTTATAAAGCTATGCCTCCAYGGTCTCTTCCCCTGCTGTGCTTGACTCCTTAATGCTTTTGATGTTGCATGGGATTTTAGAATACAGAAAATGAGTTAGAAAGTTATTTCACTCTGTTTGCAGCATAATACTTCTACTTTACTATGGTGATTTGATGTAAAGGGCTCAAAGGAGGGGCGTCCCCCTGTCCCMGTTCAGTGAACACAGAGATTTGTTGAATTCCACAGTTTGTTGAATTCTGTCCTTCTATAATTGCTAAAACATTTCTAGAAACACTTGGATCTGATGATTCCCTCAGGTACTGGAATCATTAATGGGTAAGGCATTTTGTAAATTGCCAACATACTTCCTGAGCTATGTCTAACTACAAATCCCATCCACTGTTGCATCAAGCAACATCAGAATATTTCAGAAAACTTTAAAGATTTTCAACTTAAAGCATCCTTGGAGAGTGCTCTAAGTCCAAGACAGACCATCCCAGGAATCTGCAATGCAAGCATCCCTACAGCCATGTTCAAGAATGCCAACTGTGAAGTCATGCATGAACATTAATGCCCTGGCCTGGAGGCTTCCCCAGGCATCGCTCTATGCATCTTTTACTCTGTGCTCTTGGAAGCAGTGAATTCTTGCTGTGCGTTGTTAAATGTTGGATTCAACTTAGAATTACAACTAGCAGAGCTGTCATTCTGACTAAAGGTTGTGCATTGAATAATTTCCCTCCTCTATCCACATTAGTTACAGYTTTGAAATTGATAGGAACACCACAGTTTTAATATTTATAAATTCTTCTCTGATTTCCTTCTTTGAGAAATTTCTTTAAAGCTCACTAAGAAATATAATGGATTCACCTAGTGAGAGCAAGTTTAGAAGGGGAAAGGAGAAAAGAGCTTCAAGTATATTACAGATTCAAGTCTACTATTTATGCATATAGTGAATTTATAWTCTTCCAAAGCACTTAACTTCAACTGAATGTAAGTCACATAATGAAGTCTGTAGATTCAGAATTGTAAGATCAGTGTGGGTATTGGAAAGATAATGTTATTTATAAATTGCACAGCATATCCCATTAAGTGTGTGTTCAGTAGGATGTTTAATTTGGCTTGCAATTTCTTGGTTTTAATTTCTTGCTCTTATTTAATTTTCACTCAGACACATTTTTTGTGTAGAGCTTTAGAGATTCCCACATGGAAGATTTTTTTTACGTATTTATTTTAATTGCACATAGTATGGAATGATACCTACTGCAATATCCTTCCCAGAGTTGCACCAGAAAAACAGCTGATCTGAATCCCTAATCACATTTTCTGTGAGGGACTGAAAAAGTCTACATTTTCAGGTCACCCAAAAACCTAGTTCTATAAATATTCCATCTCCCTGATACAGCAACTTGTGACTTGTAGGCATATTGTCTGTGAACTATTTTCCTCTGTTCTTATTAATATTTTGCAAGTGTGTCTTTGTCAGTATAAAGATTTCAGTATGTTGATCACCTATTTTTAGAAGAATTTTTGTGCATTGGGAACTTAATATTTTCTTTAAATCTTTCTTACTGACATATAATACACCTGGTTCGTTGCATTCACTTTCTGTAGGTGTTAAGGATAAAGATGGATTCTATGCAGTAAACTGAATGAGATTATGATTAAGAAAGGAAATGTCCTGAGCCAGAAACAGAACACACAGCAAAAATCCAGCAAAACCTAATAATCCTGAAGATGAACAGAAAAGAGGCTCCATCTGAAGCTAAARGGGTATGTAGGGAAGAAGACATTGGTCAATATTGTGAGCAGCAGAGGGGAATATACATAAAAGTGTATTAAAGACTTGGAAAATTACATCCTGGAGGAACGGCCCCAATTCTCAAGTAGGAGGTTCAGGAAAAACAGACAAAACTAAACCAAACCAAAACAAGAAACACCAAACCTCTACAGCTGAACAGCCTGAACCAGAGAAACAGTGGCAGAGCTGGTTACTGTACCCTGATTAGACTTGTGGTTAGGAATCTGATTTAAGCACTAAGAAGCTGTGCACAGAACCATGGAATCACAGAATGGTTCAGGTTGGAAGAGRCCTGAAAGATTCCCATTCCTCTGCCATGGGCAGAGATACTTTTCACTAGACCAGGTTGTTTAAATCCTCATCCAACCTGGCCTTGAACACTTCCAGGGATGGGGCATTCACAGCTTCTCAAGGCAACCTGTTTCAGTGTCTCATCACTGTGAAGTGAGCATAATATAACAATAAAATAAGGGAAACTATCTTGGAACTTAAAGGCAAATAAACTATCTGAAAGAAATATTTCTATTTTACCTGGCACTTGTTCAAGCCAAGGTCATTGTGTTGATATTGGGATTTTGTTCTCTTACATGTATTGTCCAATCCATTCAAGTCATACATTGAYAAGGTAAGGATCATACCAGGTTTACAAAGTACCAGAAAAAAATTATCCTTAATTTTCAGTGCTGCGCTGCAGAGACAAACCTCTCTCTGTCCTATACCATCTTTTCTATCCAGTACTCAGCATATGGATTCTCATTGAACACCTAGTTTAAATCTTATTTGCATTAGGTAATGTCACTAAAATTTACTTTGGTATGTCTAACATAAGTTTGAAAAAATAACAGTGTAAGCCTGTGAAGTATAGATGCTGCTTTGTTTAAAACTCACATAAAAAAACCCAAAAAAAMCCCCAAAAAAACCCAGCCCCCACACCAACAAAAATCCTTAAAACCTGAACGAAAACAAAGCAAAATAAACAAAAAATATACAAAAACAAAACCAGAAATTGCAGCACCTAAACTTCAGGTCAGGGTGTTAATAATTTCAGGAAAATACATCCTAATTTATTACTTTTTACACTTTATTTCATAACTTTTAGTAAYTGCTTCTAAAATATTTTTTAGAATCAAAATGCTTGACTTTTTCTAATTGTTGAAACTAGTGACATAAGTATCACTGCACTGAGAAAGGCCAGACTACWCAGCCAGAGGAGGAGATAGTGCCACTGCTTGATGAAACACAGGGAACACGGATCATTCTGACCATCTCGTTTTGATATCTAGCAGTTGCTATTGTGTGTTTGCTGATGAATGCCTTTTCAGGCTGATCATTTGAAGCTGCTGAAAGTAAAGACATCTGCCATTTTTATGCTTATGTGGTCTTAGACAAAACTCCCTCTGTTGTTTGCTGGACAGAGGAGAATACAGCTCGTCTTACTGTAGAAAGCCTGGGACCAGCCTTTCAACATCAAGCYTTTTTGTCAGACAATACCTCTTCCGTGATCAAAGCGTACAAGGGATGTGGTAGTCACATCCAAGTTCATGTTCACACTTCTGTGCAGACAATGGAAAAGAAAGGAGAGAAACACATTTARCTCAAAGAAACAATCTAATTCTTTCTAGAAATCTGAATGTTCTTAATGCATTTTCTGGTCCAACGTTAGCAGCAACATTTGTTTGAATTCCTGTTGTCACGCAGATCACTAACAGGTTTTTTAAGGTTTTCGTTCAGATTTTTCCCCCAGTATTTAATGCATTCATTTTCCATAGATTTTTTTATTCCTTTCTTCCTCTAGCTCTTTATTAACCAAATATATCTAGAAATGAGTATATCTAGTCACCGAGTCACAGTCATATCCTGGAACGTGAAACATGATTATTTATGATTAAAAATTATCTAAACCTCTTTTATTTTCCYATATTTTGGCCAATATGTTTTGGAGTACAATGATTCATCAGTTGCATTTAAAAACAACMAAAAATTAATAAATTCATTCTTTTATTTTGAAGAACCACATATTTGCAGCTRCTGACAACTGGTCTGTAAAAACAAAGAATGCAAAAACTATTACTGTGTAAACCAGCTAAACCTGTATAGTTTAACAACATCATCAACAGTTAATGGGGATTGTATCTATAATTGCATTTGTTTGCTCTCATATAATCCCATATTAAATTGGTTTCATTAGCTTTTTATTGACTATTAGAAACTTCTTTACCAAAACTTTAGCTTGCCTGTGTGCTGTATTAAACTAATGGAATTCATTTATGAATAGATTATTTCYTAGTTTTCAGAACCCTTCAATCCAGGTAATGAAAAACTGCAATAATATGAAAAATGTAGATATTAACATTATAATATTTTATATTTTAAATAATTTAGCCTTTTAAATATAATGTATACTTGCATTACTGTTAGGATTGAAAAGACATTTTAATATTTTTAAGCAGATCTTATCTATGACTACTATTCTTCACAATGTACAAGAGTAACACAGCTTTCATTACATGTCAACTTGTTGTTTACTGCTTTTACTTACATCACTCTTCCACAGGAAAAAAACAACAAACAAACAAACAACACAAAACCCCCAACCAAACAAACAACTAACCAACCAACCAACCAACAAAAAAATTCATAATTGGAAAATATTCAAAGAAGACTACATGATTATTTCAAAAATTCCATAAAAAACAAAAGTTATTCATACCTCTAATTGTCACATTCTAGAGAGTCATTATATGGAATGACCTCCATATTAATTTCCATTAAATCCCCAAGATATCTAAAAATCTGTTGGTTTCCCTTTTTGGGTTCCCTGTATGCTATCTATGTAGCAGGTCAGGTCTTCTTTGGAAAAATGGAAAGAACCTGAGCAGAGGCATTCCCAATCATCAGGAGTTTTCAGAAGAATCCAGCCAGCTATGAGGGCCCAAATTGCCCAGGTAGCACCAGATTTAGTTTATAGTACAGAAGGAAAAATCAAACAGATACTCTTTTTCATAAATGTTGGTAGTCATTGTGGTAGTTAACTCAGGAAGTCAGATGCAGAAATTTCCTTGGCAAAATTTTCAAACTCCAATGAAATCTCACAATAGTTCTGAATTAAAAAAAGGTCAAATCCCCAAGCAAAACAAACACTATTTTTTTTTTAAGAAGTATGTATAAAAAGATTTCGTCACTTTGACTAGGAATGTAAAAACTGTTGTATTGGAAGCTGAAATCATAAGTAATAATTTCAAAACTTTTTTTTTTTGTTGTCTGGCTTTTACACTTTACTCRAATATATTTTTGGAACGTTTCTAAAACTACTAAGGTCTTGAATAATATCCATCAGCTTCCATGTACAGAATTCAATTACTATTTTATAATAAAGCTAAATWTGATGATACATTAATTAATAATTAATAAATTCTTCAGCAACTGTCTTAAGGGAATACTATAAAATGCCTCCTTTAAACACAGGTTTTCTCAAATTAGTGGTTGGTGYACTCCACAAAATACACTGGATTATTCTGTAATTATTCTGGACATTCAAGGAAGTATATACCATGCACATGCATTTCATGAAAAATGAAAACCAAGTAAAGAAATTGCTTTGCTGATACATATTCTTTGTTCCCCCTAACAAAGAAGAAATGTATAATCTGAAAATTTAGTCATCATTTTTTAATGTGGATTTCACCGTAACAACTCCAGTTTCCTTCAGAATCTCAATACAGGCTTACATTCACCCTTGCCTTATTTACAGTCATCCAGTTTGTAATCATACTGTATAAAATGTATTGGAAGGATAAGTTAAAATACGTTGCTACTGCTAAYATTAAGAAATGCATATTAAAAAAATCTGCTTTGCTGCTGTCTAATTTATTTCCAGTATTCACCCTATTTTTGAGTTTATTTAATATAAAACTATTTTAAGACAAAGTTATTTACTAACAGTACAACCTATAAAATAAAAAAAAATTAAATTCTAATTCATTTATCTACTGAAGGAAAAAATTACTATAKACTTTTATTCTAATTTTTAGATCTAATTACATTGTAAATAAGTAGAACTGTATTTTATTTAAGGCTTCTTACAATTATATAAATATATATTTACACATATACATACGTTATATATACACCCATAAATTAACTATATATATACTTATTTATAATAAAACAGAATTAGATAAGCTATTCTCCCAAAGTTGCCAATCACTTAAAATGAACTTGAAAAATATTTTACAATAGGACCTTAACTATTATGCCCTCAGCAGCAAGCTAAGTATTGCTATCCTTACATAAGATGTTGCTAAATTGTCAGCYAAAGCAAGATTTAACATTCAGCTCTGAACCTCAGCAAGATATTTTCCATTTCTTGGTTTTTCCTCCCAGTGTTAAAACATTCTTAAACCCAGTCTGAAACCACATGAAGTTGTGCCATAGTTATAGGCAGTTGCATAATGGATGGATTTCTGCCCATACAGTCTGGATGGCATGGGCTTCACCTGCTGGGAATGGGATGGCACCACCAGGATTGYTTTGCATTTCTTATTAGCAGAATAATACTTTTGGAATAACAAATGTGTACATTCAGAAGAAAATCATACAATTTACTGGAATTGAGAAAACAGCTGGGACCTTTGGCAAATGTTTCTATTCTTGCCTGTCATTGAGTGTTTATTCTAAAAGCATCTGTAGCGCTGCAGGCAACATTTTTTCCTGAGTGAAGAACCCTGTGTGGTGAGTGTTGAGTACCTCACATTTCCCTCAAAAACAGCTTRAAAACTTCCTTGTTTTTGCAACTTTGTCCTTCATTGTCTAGTCAATGAGGTAGGAGATAAGAATCTAGCAAATATAAGACTGCAAATATGCTATAGAGTTTTCCATATAGAAATACAAATAGATTATTGCATTGAGAAGAGCTTGGGATTGCCATGCTGATATGCAACTTCACAAATTAGTTACTATACAATTAATATRTTGKTTTWTTTTTTTTCTAAAAACTTCTGTCCCTGTTGTGTTCTCTTTAATTTTCATCCATGTTATGAATTGTTAAATGAATTATGAAACACYCTTAAACTGCAGAGCAAAATTACTTTGCAGCTTGGCTACAAGATGTCAATAAATTCCTTGATTTTTCCTTATTTTTTCCTTGCTAAATTCCCTTTAATTTTTGAGATGTAAACACATCATGATAAGAAAGAGGAGAAAGATATTTCAGAGGCATTTTAAGTGAAAAATAATTACTTGACATAAATACTTTSTTACAGAAGGCTTTAGACAGAAAAAGGAGAAATTAAAATCCTAGGTTAAATTAAGGACAAAATGAGAATGTTTCCTCCATCTTCCTAGACTGATTGTGTTCTATGGAACCTTTCTGTCTGAGCTTGTGGATTGGCTTGTACTCTCTCACTTTAAGTGAGAACTTGAAGCAAACATCTTGAACCAAAACTTCCAAAGACAATTTTTAAATTTGGCTAAAATTGAATTAATGTTTTGTTCTTTTTTTTTCATGTTTGACTACACATCTTCTTGAACAGTAAACATAACCTTCTCATGTGTCTTCATCAATTTCTAGTTGCATTAGAAGCTGCTAGACTTTCCAGGGTTAAATAATTTATTTAGGTTTTCCAGTACTTCTGATGAATATGGTACACATCTGGGGCAAGTATACACTATATTYCCTGATCTTTTAGTAGAAGCYTTCTGTTACTGAACAATCASAAGTTGCCTGTTTCCTTGCAGTCCCTCTCCTTCCCACTGCTCCTCTTCCAGAAAATGTCCACAAAATAAATCTTTTCCAATARCACTTTGTAGGTAGTATAAACTCATCTTTCTCAAGTTTGTTTTGTTTCATTTTGCTTTTTTTTTTTTACTTTTATTTTTTTACTTGTCAACACTTTCTAATTTGTATGATAGTTTAGTAAAAAAATTATACAAACATATAAAAAACCCATAAGGTCAGTCATTACTTCTTCTGCAACTTGCTGTTCTCTTCTTTCCAGACCAATATTTAAATAAGTACTGAAGATCAGGTATGGAAAGGGGGAAACAATCTATCTTCAAAAACCTTAATCCTGGTGAAATTAAGAACATCTGGAAATAAAATGGGTGTTTATTTTGACGTTTGTGATATTCCAGTGTTTAAAACTAACAAGGATATGAGTCAAGGATATTTATAGTGTTGCAAGACTGTAAATTTTCCATMATTTGTAAAACTGATGATGTTATAAAGGTTGCTGTCTTAGGRAAAGGRAAAARARCCTGAAGAAAATCAGTTCTATCAGTTCTTGCTAAAGAAACATGGTGTTCCAACTTCCAATATTCAAAATAATTTCAAGTAATATAAAGTTTTGTCTCRTGGCCTTAGTTTCTGGCACTAATCTAATTCATTATTTAGATTATGTGAGTTGATRACTTTGTAGCAAGAAATTTATTTTCTTTCTTAACATTCTTTTATTATTATTCTGCTATGCCTAATTACAGCTGCCATAGGGAACATAGTTATTCATTTTAAGTCAGTAACATCAGTAACATATCACTTCACTTGACACAGAATATAATATTGCACACTTCATGTCCATAAAATAATTTAGATTGGAAATCCAAGGTGGTCTRTCATGGTGATTTGCTAAAAGCATGAGAAGATTGCTCTTTTGGATGTATGCTATTAGCTAATATTTGGAGTCCAGCAGATTGCATCAATTATATGAAGAAACTTCCTCTAAGAAACTTTAATCTTATGCAATCCTGTTTGTTTTTTAAYAAAATTTGTTTTAATCCTGATCACTGAACAAATCAGATTAAAAAAAAAAAGTGTTTTGGAACTATGACCACAGAAACCGTAATCCCAAACTGCTAGAAACAGTCATACTCTTGAATTTGCAATGTGATGGCTTTCTCTGTTGTTGCTTTTGAGGAAGGAATTTCTATTTCTCCCCAAACATCATATTCACTAAATAATATCTGTGCAATATATCTCCATATAGMATTCACCTTCTAATCTTGTCTCAGTTTTGGGTAATGTTCCTTTTGTTTTGTCGCCGCAGACCTTACAAAAAGAACACTTCAGAGATATCATAATTTAAACATAAACAGCATGTGTATCCCAGACCATTTTGAAGTTTTTGAATAATTCAGATTCAGTTTCATATCCACGGGAGCCGGTATCTTCCAAAGGGAAAGGTTTTGGAGTTGTTAGCTGGCAGACAAGCAATTTTCCTTTTAAGTTCTTTTAACATGTCTGATGCAACATATATACTTGCCAGGAGAGAGCTGACATTTAMTCTAGTGTAATAATAGCAAAACCTTTGGAGGCTAGTCAGTCAGGTCCTTCATCTAACATGAAAAATGTGAATTTCTTTGGAAAAGGTCATGTGTTGAAGTAAAACTCATGTAGAAAAAAAAAATAAAAAAGCATGGTTTCTGAAGAACTGAAGAACTGACAGAATGTAATAATAATGAAGGTTAAAAAATATATTTCTAGAAACACTGAAACATGTATATTAGAAGAAAATTCTAGGAAAGGATTCACCTATGTCTATCTACCAGTAGTTAGCAGCTTGATGAGTGAAAAAAAAAAAAAAAAAAAAAAAAAAAAAAAACAAACAAAAATCTAGCAATATTATAGTCTTTTAGGCTAAAGAAATTTAAATGTAAGGGAAAAATTATGTCTATTTCAGATATTCAGAACTTCGGAGCTAAGTCAGCTGCAGAGACTTCCTCAATAGTTAGTGGAGAGAGAATTATTCTATCAAGGAATTGATGTAACTTGCTGCTCTTTATCTATACTTAAAAATGTGGAACACTCTAGAATTAATTTATTAATAGATAGGCAAGTTTTGCTAGCACATGACTTGTTTCTATTTATAAAGGATTTTTATATTTCAAACAATTCATTTTTATCAGTATGACGGTATTTATCTGCCATCAGGGTAACAGATGGACAATGATGCTGATGAATTTGCAACATAAGAGAAATAACACAGATCTAARATCTTGAACAACATCTATTTTTTCCTTATTGTTCATGCTTTACTGGGGACAAGACTGAAGTCAAAACTGTTCTGACTATAAAGTTATTTCAGTATGAAAAACTGATTTATCTTTTTAAAAAATATTAAGATTAGAAGCAGTTCTAGATTCAACATGGGCTTCTTCAGTTTACATAGCACCCCACCAAGGATTTTGGAGAACAGGTCCATTTTTTCCCTTTATTTCCAGCTTATTAGGTGAAATAATTGATATGCTGCTGATAAAAGAGCTGTACATTTCCTGCATTTGTGAAGAGCTGCATCATTTTTATGATAATGCCAATTTGTAATTATGGTTATAGAAATGCTATGGTAGTTATGAAAATAAAAAGCACTAAGAGCASTTCCTGAAGGACATGAAGCTCTTTACTGTAAAAATAAACACTAACAAGACAACTCGTTCCTTAAGGCTGACGACTTCCCAGAAATTTTGTTGTAGCCATCGGCTCKTATTTTTCTTTCAAATCAAAGGATAAGAAATGATATCTTTTATAGYTTTACTTTCCTCAAGCATTTACAATTGAAAAGATATTGGTATATGTTCAGAGAATTCTCCTAATCAACTGCTTTCCAAAAAGATCTTTAATCTCAATTGACAGCAGAATAGGTAGCTGTAGTCTTCTTCTCTCACCAAACAAAAGCCAYAATTTTATTATCTTTCTTGMTATGGCTGCCAGTAAAATACAGATRTTTGACCAAAGTTTCCAGATAGCCAKATTTGAGAAATTATCTGTAACTTATACACAAATAACTTACAAGTAGCATTTTATATTTGTCCAAAGTTTGCTCCAAAAACTATCATGGTTGTAATATTAATAGAGAATTTGACCAAAATATCTGGAAATCAATATCAAAAGACAATATAATGAGACAAAATTTTACGGATGAGCTCAAAGAGAGATAAATGTATATTACGTATTTCCTTTGAAGTTTGTCACAATACTAGACTTTGACTTCTGTAACAAAACAGTCAACTATTCTGTAAACCTCTTCTGGAATTATTCACTGAATTTTCATCAGTCAGGATTAAAGGCACTCAAATCTAGCTAGTAATATCTGCAAATTATTAAGATGAACATTGTGGTAGAGCTCATTCCATGTAAGAAAAACAGAATGTGAAGAAAAACAAATAGGCTTGTGGTTTAGCTAATGAGGGCACAAATAGAGATAAACTTACTTGAACAGATGGTCATAAATTGGTAAGTATCAAACTTAAGCAGTAAGTTCAGTGGGGTCTTGCTTCCTGAGCAAAAAGTCCTGAAACAGTTTGCAGATAGATTTCATGACCTACTGTTGCTCGTGTCATAACACTGAATATAGTAATGGGTACATTTTTGTAGCTGCAGCAGTACTCAAAGTCATGACTGATGATCTTTGAAGGTSCCTTGCTACACAAATTATTCTATGATTTCAATGCTAATGAAATTCATCCTATCAAATCCATCCATCTCTTTTATTTTATAGAGACCTCTCTGCAAAAGTAATRCTTTCTTACTTCAACAGTTAGTATTTAAATTGTCAGTGTTTACCCACTTCAACTAACAATGCAAATGCATGTTAAAGAGCATGTTTGTCTATCTTCCTACTTCCAAATGGCTGATAAACATTTTCTTWAAAAAACCCCAAATATTCTCAACCAAAAATTCTCATTAAGAGAAGATGAGGTAAACTCTCAATAAGAAAGGAAATGATGGAAAAAAATGCATGACAAACTATTATCCACTTACATTTATCAGAATTCTTGCTGATCCAATATAATTTTGAAAGCTCTTTAAGCTACTTTTCCCATTAATATAAATAACAAACCCCAKAATATTCTCTGCAAATCATGTATAAGATGGTTGGTGCTACATTTGTCCTTTTTCTTTCTCATTAATTGTATTTCTATCTTCCTTGAGCATAGCTTGCAATCCAACATAACTTTTCTAACTGTCATCTGTTCTTTTGATACATCTTTTCCATTCTAATCTTTAGTTCAGGAGGGCTTAGGGCTTTTCCTTCAATAGGTTAAAGCAACATTGCATTGTCCATTGACGGTCTTTAATTTGCAGTTACTTCACATGGAATCTGTAAAGAATTTCAGTTCTTTTAAATTTCATCAAACACCAATTCATCTCTTGACCTTTGGAGACTCTCCRTTTCTCAAAATCACACTTCAAACAACAGGATGAAAAAGGAAAATAAAAAGTARAAAAAGAATGAGATTCACAATTTATCTAAATGTCATTTTCTTTTAATTTTTGGAGAGAGGAGAAAGTATGAAAACCTATTAACCAAAATTTCATTGTCATTGTGCAACTATATTGCAAAAGTTTCAGATAAAGWATTTTATTAGAAACACATATGCATGTATAGAAGTATGGTTAGTTCTTTCCTTCTGTTCTGCAACTTCTCAAAGGAAAATTATCAACTTTTTCAATCTAATATTTTAATTTAAGCTTTGCATGTTCATTCATTTCCATTAGCTGTCAGTGTTCTGTCTTGTTAATAAAGCACCTTAAATTTAATTTGATGTACTGAGCTTTACAAATTTTCATTTTTACTTCTTGTGTAACAGTATTTCTAAGTTAGTGCCTATATTATAAATAGCGGCATTGGGAACTCTGGGTCATTTTCTTCAAAATTAAGTTGATACTTTGGTTAGAGACTCGAAGGACTGTTACAAAGATGAAGCACAGCTATAATGCTGTGCTTCACAGGAAGTGTTCATGAATAAAGGCAGATCACATTCACCTGTTTTCTATTTACACAATTTGCAGTTTGCCACTCTCTCATTTTATACCTGCARCTGCAAAGCTTCTGAGCCAAGAGGATAGAGAACTCCCATGTTCCCAGTCTAACTCTGTGGAATCAGGACTCTCTGTGCTGTTACATCCAGACTTGATATTTTAAAATGTCCAAGTGTTTCAAAGTTTAGTAATACAAGTTACTGTATGAGGGGGCATGATGTACTATTGCTACTTTGAAATGTCATATTGTTTCTTCTTGGAAAAAGAGGTTTTACTTTTATACATTCTTTTGTTTAAATATTTTACTATTGCAAATTGATGTCTTTGAAAAAGGRCATGGCCTCTTTAGTGATATTAATGTGTTAGAAAAACAGTAAGAATCATGTTTTTTGTCCTGCATGCTGGAAGTATACCTCAAAGCCTTTAAATAAAGTATCATTTCACAAAGGTACAGATGGAGAAATTGAGGCAACTGAAGGACAAACTGTTCCTCTGACTTCATCCKCTTTTACAGTACTGCTCTGCATTCAAAGGTAGGCTGAGCTCAAGAAAACCAAAGTATTCCATGGACTGCTACTTTACCATGAAGCTTTTGTACCTGTTTTGTACCTGTTTCAGCAATCACACTGGAAGTATACATGGACATGTGCAATATTTACATTATTGTCATTCTTTTNTATTACAAGCAGATGCTCCTTTTACTTGAGTACACCTTACTCCTTTTACACCTTACTTGAGTGAAAGCAATAAAACAGGATATTGCCAGCACCACCTTTCTATAAAATGAGTGAACTTTTGCTTGAACTTCTCAATATGGAAATAGGAAGCAAAAACTAACTGCTGTTTCCAGACCCCTGGAGATGTTTGCTTATACACAGTTAGGATCTGACAGAGACACTGTTCCTAGGACCATTCTCCATCTAAGATACAAACCGCAAGCCTTCCCTTTCCATCTCCATCTCTACCATTCTTTATTTCAAAAGCTTCTGCTCAAAAAACAGAGAAGGATGCCAGAATGTGAACTCCACTCTACACTGGGAGGCACAAGCCAATGTTCTGGCACAAAGATGTGTTCAGCACAATATTTTTAGAGATTAACCATGTACAAGGTATGTTTTCYTGYGATCATGCTTTGGCATCAAACATGAACAATCTGGCATATGAACTATCCATAAGCACTTTTTAAAGGCTCCAAAGGATCTGAAAGTATCTGTGTGTCTCTGCTAAACAAGCATTTTAAAGAGGAAAAGGTGTCTTTTTAGCAACAGCTGTTCTTCTTCAAAATATGTGTATACACTCTCAACATTCTTTCCTATCTCTTTATCTTACAACAGTTCTAAAATATGGGACTTTCTATCTGGCAGGAGCTACATGGGGAGGTCATGTGGACCACACAGAATACAAATGGAGCCCCAAATGCAGACCTAAGAATGAATCTATAGTAAAATAAAAATCTGACAAACAGTTTTCATGTATAAATAACCACAAGTGTAACTTAGATTCTACTGACACCATTTCAATTCATGATCTCTGGTAACACTGCCAGTGAGACTGGAAACTAGCACAAAATATAATGATTGTTTAGGGGATAAGCATAATTACCCCTTAGGAAGTGTCTTGTGTCAATTAAATTCATCCTTACGGGCCCTCAATTAMCAATTTCAGTCACTAGTGACATCCAATTAATTTTTAAAAATCCACAGCCTAAATATTCAGGGTAAAGCAAAGAAATAYAGGGAAGCAAAATGATCATTGCACTTTTAATACAACTTAAAATATACCTGACTCTTCTTGCACAGAAAGACCTTAAAATTGCAACAGTGAAAATATTACCCCTGAAAGCCTAACCTTTAATATTTTTCTCAAAAATAAAACCATAATTTTCCCCTTTTTTATGGAAATGGGGATGCAGATAGGGTCAGGTGGACAGAGGGAATATAGGTTTTATAATAAATTTYACAGCTGTGAAATACTGTGAGAAAATTTCACTGGAAATCAAACAATCTAGTATGATAAATCCAATGTTCTTCCCATGTCATTGATCAAATATTTTTTCTCCATTAATACAAGGTTCAAATATGTAATTCTTCCTTACTCACTTGGGAAATGAATATTCTAAGACATTAGTTTCAGTAGTATTACTTTTCTCATTAAAATTAAAATCCCTAGTAATGCAATAAATTAATTTATTTATTACATACTATTTAAATGTAAATAAAATAATGTAAATTAAAAAATTGAGTATTTTTATGTACTTTAATTTCCATGTTCCTAATTATCTTTTGCCTGTTGTACATATATTAGGGTAAATTTGCCTTTAAAAAAAGATTTTCTTTGTTTTCCTTATCTGTCGAGAGAAATCTTCAAAGAAACAATCAAACAAACAAAATCTCAAACCATATCAACGCTGACTTTCAGAAATTTGTGAGGAAAATGAGCTGTTTTACAACCTTATGTTTGAGCAACCAAACTCTACATAAAGGATTAGTTACTTCAATTTATTATTAATAATGGCTTATTTTGACAATTGTGAGTTGAATCTCACTTTATCACATTGTGCAGTGTATTACATGGAGTAAACTGTATAATCCTTTATACAAACTAAATAAAACAGAAACTGCATTGTTAACAAATTCCCCAAAGAAAGTACAGCTATTCTACTGAGAATAGGGAAAGAAAAAAAAGAGAGAAAATGAGATTTTTCTTTATTCAGCTAAAATGTCATATTTGCAAGAAGCTGAGTGCTACAAAAATGTTCCCATGTTTTTCACTGTGCTTACCTGTCTTGAAGGGGTGTAGATAAAACACAGTTCAGTCATGTCTCCCTCATTACTTTCAAAGAGTTTCATTTGCAATTGACCTTTTCCTGATTCATAATGAGGCATTTAGAAATGTTTTAAGTCTTGCAAATGCAGCAGTGTGCAAACTAATGATAATGTTCATGAGTAACACCAGCTATTGTTTGAAAACAGCAGGTGATTTAGATGGAATAATATACAAAAGACCTGATGAACACACATAACTTTTATATTACTGTATCTACATTAATTTTACTACAATTGACACTGATAGACATTTACAAAGGAAAGGAGAATCATGTATTCCCTCCATTTTCTTCTCAGATACACCTGAATTTTACATCTGTAGTATTTTTTGGGTTTGAATAAATGATGGCAGGCACAGTTCAAAAGGAATTTGTATGAAAATTTCATACAGAAGTATATAATAACTGTTTTCTATCAATAAACAGGTGATAATTTTCAGACCTTAGTTATTCAGTACAAGCTCTTGACAGAAATATAAAGTAGAAAGTGTTTGGTTCTTTTCTCTATTTAAAAATCAAAATATTTTCCACCTCTGTTATTGAAGAAGAGAACAGATGTAAAGKACATTGTACTCAACATAAATGTGACACTCTTTTGCACATGAGTTAAAATGGAGGATGATGATGATGAGGAGGAGRATTATAATTTTTAATTTCTAAACTAAAAGTGGAGAAAATAAGGTCCAAATACAAGCAAACATTGACTGCTTGTATTTGCAAATAAAATATTATGGCTCACCCAAAAATATTCTACTAAAGCTTAAATTTTCTTTATACAAAAGGGTTTGACTTTTGCAAAACTTTACTTAATTTTGACTGAAATGGCCAATGTTTATACATGCTAATTCTTACCATGAATTCACTCTTCAGGTAATGTAGATTTTAAAGTCTACTYCACAGAGAATTARGTTAAAAATAATTTAAATTAGAGCTGACTAACATTTGTATGGAGAAATCAGTACTTCACATTTGTTTTAGCAGTCATCCTGTTACCATCTATTCTGATTGCATTTGCCATAGATTAACAGATWTGTTTACCTGCTTTATCATCTGCTGAGCTGACTCTTTGCAAGTTACCTGCTTAAATGCTGGCAGGGAGCATAAACTAAGACATTTKTCACTGTATGTTTGTAAAATGAAAAACATTTTGACATTAGAATGGGTRCATACARAAAACTGCTGTATGTACAGCAAAGAGATTRCATCCYTACATTTAGCAAGGTTGAATGATGAAAAGGTTGGAAAACCTGAAGAGCAAAAATCKAAAATCCCACCTTGTTTAAATCACCTAGCCAGATTTTGAGAACAGARGAATTGGAAAACATCCAGCTTATGCCTTTCTTTTTCTTATTTGTCTCCTGCCAGGGTAATCATGGCAGAAAATTACTTCCTCTCTCTCTGTACAGAAGGCAGTAAATTTTTCTTAACTCTTCCTTTCCAACASAATAAAATAGTAAAGGAAAATTTTAGCCTCTTATAATGAGTAAGAAGGATACTATCAAAACTAAGCACAAATTGTGTGAATTTCCTTCACAGTTTGACTAATACACAACTAGAAATTGCA
Organism: Alauda arvensis; assembly: GCA_902810485.1. NCBI lineage: Eukaryota > Metazoa > Chordata > Aves > Passeriformes > Alaudidae > Alauda > Alauda arvensis. Next base: position 1,790,851 of record CADDXX010000112.1, read on the forward strand.
ATGTTCAAWGTATTTTATTAGAGATACTTGTGACACTGTAATATAAAGCTGTATGGTACATATTTCAGCATACTTTGGAAATTTATATATGATGAAAATTTGCTTATTTTTATTAGAAAAATTTAGTAAATAAATAATTGGAGTGAGCACTTCTCAATTGAAAATATTCACATAGAATTTAATATCGACAAAAAAAAAGAAAATCGAGAGGTTGAAGATATGCTCTTTTGTGTTTGTTTGRTTKGTTCTTGTTATAAGTGGTAATTAAAAATGTTTCTAAGGGGATAAAAGATAGGATTTAGAATTCTGAAAGTYACCAGTAGTATCTTTGGTATCACAAGAAACTACATGACAAATATATACTTCCAGATTAATCTTTCCATTTCAGTTCTAACACATTTGAAGCAGACTCCTTCTTTTTACTTAGCCTTCCTAAATAATTATCTTCTCTGCTTCTTTTTCACTTAACTAAGCAACAGATAATTTAGTTCCAGGGCATGCAATTATTAGCTTGGACCTATCAATTCCCTTGGCTTTCCCAGCAGAGACATCCTTATCCCCAAAATCCTGCTTAGTAATCCACTGGTGTGACATAGAAACAACAGCATGCTGTTGTCGTTTCTAAGCATTGTTTAACTCAAAGCTGCACATTTAGCATCTGAAGTCTTCAAGGGTGAAAAATTGGCAGATTGCACCAGATTTCTCCTTCAAGCCTTGAAAATGAAAATGACTTACCATCYTGTTGAACTCCCTAATGAGAAGAAGGATTCACAAAAATTGTGGAAAGGGAAGAATGAAAAGATATGTATAAGCAATGGCTTTTTTCCTAAGATGCAATGTCATCAGTTTTTTKGGTTTTTTTAGATAGCTTAAATGTCCTTCCCCTTAGGATCATACCTGTCRGCTCCTCATCTCAGAAATATAACAGAAATAAGTAGGAATAAAGAAGAATGGGATTAGAAGTTTCAGATAATAATCAGGCCTACAAAACCAGAGAGATGAAGTATGACTTTTCTGAATCAGGGAGAAAAAATAATAATTTACATTGGCAGAAATCTCTATAGATTATATAGTCCATAAAATAAACCAAACCAAAACAAACTAACCAACCAACCAACAAAAAACCCCAAAAAATTAAAAAACCAAAACCAACCATAACAACAACAAAATCACCAAAAAACCCAAACAAGCAAAAATATAAAACAAAAAAGAAACAACTCCAAAAAACCCACCTCCCCGCAAATTATAAATGCTTCACRACAATCTGAAATGTGGTTGGAGTATTAAAAACAGTGGTGAAAATGCACAAAAATAATGAATTATATGGATAGTCTAACAGYAGCTTCAGTGATCACAGCAGAAGTATCACAGGATATGTGGAAATGCATTCACCTTGAAATAACTAGCAGATTAAATGTTGACAAGTAGGACCTAAAAACGGATTTAAATTAAAAAATTATGAAAAACATAAACAAAACACTATTCTCAGTTTATAAACTATTCTCAGTTTATAAAATTGTGGTAAGATATTTCTGTAATGGTTGAACTGCTGTTGCCTGGAGAAAAGGAAAGGAAAGGGAGTTGGTGGGCAGAAAACATGTGTGAAGAAACATAGACTGAGAGGAGCCATGGGCCAAAGGCACTGACCCCCAGTGCAACACCCATGACCCCATGTTGAGGAAGACTTTTGCAGTCAGTTAGGGACCCCCAGAGATATGGGCAGGAACACATAACACCAGAGATGAGCAGTTGCTCTTTTTCACCTCTTTCATTTAACACTCATAAAGGTATCATTAATAAAGGCTTTCTGTAATAACTTATAAAATATTCAATAATATATTTTGTAGGTAAGTAATTATAATTGTTGGGTTTTGAATTACAAGTTAAATATTTGCCTGCATACATAAGAGGAGGTTTTTGTCTGTAAAAGGACATAGTATCTAAAATGTGACAGTATTCTTCTAGTAAAATTCTCTACATTGATTTTAAAAAATAAACATGTTTTAAATGCCCTGTATGGAATATGATAATSTTCTCTCTATATTGTCTTCTAGAAGTTCTGCATGAGGAGAGATGAAGAGAAAAAGAAAGATAGACTAATCTAATTGAACAGCTGTTTTTTTATTTGGGTAAAAAGGAGGGTAGAAGAAAAGAAGCATGCAAAAAGTATTAAGGGTTTTGGATTCWACAGCCTGGCAGCATGCATTTCTGCTTATTAACTTGCTCTCCCATGAGCCAAGTTCCACAACCTTCTTAGCCTTTGAAGGTTGCAGATACTTTTTAACAGGACTGTTTATTGACAGCAGATCTTTATAGTTTTTTTTTGTCTTATTTAATAAAGTAGAAACAAGAAAAGTGTTCAGACGCAGGCTAAATTATAGTGAAAGCAAAAGAAAAGAGTTGTGTAGAATTTCAAAAGCATGAACATGCATGTAACTTTTGTGTTTGAAAAAAACAAAAGTAAATTATTTGGGGGAAAAGTCTCTTGTAACAAATATTACTTTTTTTTTTTTTTTTTTAATCTTAGCATTAGCATGTCACAGAAGTGCACAAAACAATTTCACACAGAAAATGAATTCAGACAAAATTTAGTTAGCAACCAAAACCAAGGGGAAAAGCTAATAAACAAGGAGAATAACTACAACGACACTCACATTTTATAGGTTACAGGTTTGGTATAGCAGTCAGGGATGTAGTTACCACATGAAAAAGGATGATGATCCAAAGCATGCATAAACTCATTCTGTCATGGGAGGCCTCTCCCTCAAGGATACCCAGAAGGTGGGTACACTTTTTCCAAAAACATTAAAGGATTACTCAAAGACATCCAGTGGAATAATAGTCACTCAAAAAATGTTTGTCACAAGCCTAGGGTAGTTGTGAGAGAACAACAGTGAACCTTCTAATGGCAGTTTAAGACAGAGTATTGTGAATAAYGGGTGTTATTACTTAAGCAGCTCTGCACGAAGCACTWCTTGAACTGGTGGGTACAGCCACARCAGGGGCATCTTAGCCACATCTTCTCATCTAACTTCTGCGTGGCAGTTCCAGGGTGGACATGTTTTACCCTTGTCTCTCTGACTACTAATTGTGCAGTACAGTGGACAATTAAATGAGTTAGTATTTCATGTATTGGGGCATTCATTAGTATCTTTGTCAGAATGTTTGATACACCAGTGTGGCATGGTGTCTACTAGGGTGTAAACATACTCACTTTCACAGAGTGTTGGTGCTCACAGGTTTCCTATGGGACCTCAGAGCASTGTGTAGTGTCATTGGGGCTTCACCCCGCGGCATTGTGAACTGTCTGGAGAATATAGTTAGACTTGGCATCCCATACTGGCATTTATTTTGCCCAGTGGTCAGCTATAAGCAATATATGTAATCYAGATCTTGCATGGCTTTTTAAAAAAGCCTGGCTCTAACTATTTTATTGTGTCCATGTTAACCCAAGGGCTAATTGAATATTAGAATATCATAGAATATCCTGACGTGGTAGGGACCCACTAGGATCATCAAAGTCAAACTCCTGTCCCTTCACAGGGCAGCCCCAAGAACATTTTGTGCCTTAGAGCATTGACCCCAGSTCCCTTTCCATGGCAGGCACTGCTCTCCAGCATCTCATTCCCTCACTTGCGCGCATAACCAGTTTGCACATGTAACTAGAGTTGCTGTCCCAGGTCTAGAATGTGGCACTTTTCCTTGTTGAAATTCATATGAGATTTTCCAGCCCTCTAATTTGTCCAGGTTTCTCAACAGGTCCTCTCTGCCTTCAAGCAGATCAACAGGTCCTCCCTGTATTGCCTGCAAAATTATTTTGCATACTTTTGMGTCATGCTGACATCTCTGTACAAAGATTGGAATTATCAGCTGTCTTGGGGGTGGGTAACAGTAAACAAACTGTTACTAATAATAGGTTCATTACTTGTGTGAACTCCACCACTATCTTTACTACAACATTGCCATCAAGGTCCAGCTTGTCTGCACTGACCACTGTTGCCCCCAGGAAGTGCAACAGGATTGCTCTTTTCTTCAYTGTCCTGTAAGAGACTTCTTCCCCAGCCCCCATTAGTCCCTTCCTAAGGAAGAACTTAAATGAACAGTGGATGGACAGTGCTCCTTTCTGTGTTCTGGAGGGAAAAACTGTTTCCAGTGCAAAATCTTTCACAGGATGCAGTAAAATACCTGCTCAGCTGCTCTTCCATGGGCTGCAAGAGAGTATCTGCTTCTGTATCAGAGTACCTCCATCTTKTTCCTCTTACATTGCTGTTCACACTGTGGCTTCTCACATTTTTTCTCCATTTTTCTCTGATTTATGACATCCCTTTCCCCTTTACAAATATGCTTTCAAGGCAGCATTATTTCTATGACCCAAACAAATGCATGCTGACATATGCACGCTAAAGCTGTGAGTCAGTACAACCTGTATTGCCAGGTGTGCTCACAGATACAAATAATTATAGAAATTATTTTTCATGACTTTTCACTACTTTTTTTAACATTCTGATTTTCAAGTCCTAAAATAGTCCCCATCTTCTGCTGARAACCAGAATAGACAGAATGAAGCAAAAATGTTTTGAACATGTTTTTCAAAATATTGTGACATATGGATAATTAGCTAGCACATGAATAATAGGRAAGCTAGAGAAATGACATGAGCTTACATCATTCATACAAAATGTACTTCTAAATRACTGTTCTCCTTTGTAATTGCTTCTCTCTGCCAACTAAGCACCATACAGCAAATCAATAACACTGGACATTTGATTAAAAAGAGAACAATGAAAATTACAGGAAAATTAGAAAAAATACTAATGAATGAAAAGGATAACCTTATTTTATTTTTTTTTGAGTCACAGACTCAATTAAGTTGGAGAAGTCCTCTGAGATAATCACATCCAACCTTTGATCAAACAGTACCATGTTAACTAGACCAGCACGCTAAGGACCACATCCAATTTTTCCTTAAATACCTCCAAGGATTGGTGACTCCACCACTTCCCTGGATAGCCAATTCCAATATCTAATCACTACTTCTCTGAAGAATTGCATCTTAAGAAACATATTGCATTTTAATAATTTTCCACCTAGCATGAAACTCAAACTCAACTATGATGCCAAGTCTTCATATTTTAAAGCTGTATCCCTGCATTTGATTAATATAGCACAAAACCCTACATCCAGGGTTGTCCTGTCCCAGGTACAGAATCCAGCACTTTTACTTTTTGAGTTTCATATGGTTGTTCATTGCCCAGCCCTCTAATTTTTTGAGGTCTYTCTTCAGGGCCTCCCTGCCTTTGAGGGAGTCAACAGCTCCTCCCAGTTTTGTATCATCTGTGGCCTTGCTTAGTATTCCTATCAATCCTATGTTCAAGTCATTTWTGAAGCTGTTGAAGAGGCCAGGACTGAGGATGGAGCCCTGTGGAACCCCACCAGTGACAGGTCCCCAGTCGGATGTCACCCCATTCACTGTAACCTTTYGTGCCCAACCCCTKAGCAGGTTTCTCACCCATCAYRTGATGTGTGTATCCAGCTGAATGCTGGACATTTTGTCCAGAAGAAARACTGTGAGAGACCATGAAAAGCTCTAGTGAAAYCCCAACAGATTACATCAYCTGATCAGCTAKGTGGTTACCTTGTCATAACWGGAAATCAGGTTAGATAAGCAGAATGCTCCTCCCATGAAGCTGTGCTGGCTGTGACCAAGGACTATGGTGTCWTTCAGGCATTTTTCAACATCTCCCWGAATAATCTTCACCATAACTTTATCAGACACTGAAATGGGACTRACAGGCCTGTAGTATCCAGAGTGGWCCTYCTTGCCCTTCTTGAAAATTGGGACAACATTCACCAGCTTCCAGTCAGCTGGGATMACTCTGAATTCCAAGACCACCAAAAATCATTGAGAAAGCTTTTGCCAAGACATCATCTGGCACTTTGAGGACTTTTGAATGAATCCCATCAAGCAACATAGATTTTTAAGGATCCAGCTGGAGCAGCAGATCCCATACAATTTCAGGGTTAACTGGAGCTGWTTATTCCTGCAGTCATGGTCCTCCAGCTCAGGGCACTGAAACTCCCTTGGTGAATAATCCATGGTGAAGGCAGAAGCAAAGAATGCATTAAACACCTCTTCCTTGTCTCTGGGAGGTGGCCATACTCATCCCATAATGGGCCAATGTTATTTCTACACTGCCTTTTTTCAGTAAGAGATTTGAAAAAACTCTTTATTGTCTCTCACAGTTCTGGCCAGCTTCTAGTCCAGTCAAGCTTTGGMCACATGAAACAGTGGCAGGCAGTCWCTGTATTCTTCCCATGYCACCTGACCTTTCTGGGACTGAGCCAAAGCCCAGAGCTCCTGTTTTTTATTCCTCATGCTGTKTGCATTTGTGTAGAAATATTTAAGGTGTGGTGCATTGTAGCCAACACCTTGTGAAGCAGATTAAAGGGACTTTTTAATACTCATTTCCTCAAGTTTTGTTACACCCCCCCCCCGCATTGCTCATCACTAGTGATCCTGTTTTGCCCCTTTTCCCATTCTAAGATAGTTTAAAGCTCTGTCAACAAGCCCTGCTAGCCCCTTGGCTACATGATTTCAGAGAACATTCAGATCTTGATGAGGCTTGGGGCTGTTACGCAGTGTCCTGAAATAGGGAACCCAGATTTATAACCTGGAGTAACATAAAGGCTGCTTTTTAGAAAAAAAAAGATATATATCTGGCCAAATGAAGCAGTTTTTTCACTTTGGCRCCATAGAATGAAAGATCAGAGTGCTATTTTTAGATTAGCTTCTCATACTGGGGGGAGAAAAAAAAAGTTCCCAAAGATTTTTCTAAATTTTCTTAATTTTTACCTGACCATATATCTGTTAAATCTYAAACTAACAAAACCACAAAGTTAAAAAGAGGGTTTTCCTCAGATTAATATTCARCAAAAACATTAAAATTATTCCTAATTTTTTACCATTCTGATTCAGCAAAAAACCCCTCAATATTAATTTAATTGGTTTTAAGCAAGTGTTTGATTTATTTTGTAAATCAGAACCTTTAATCAATATTTAGATTTCCTTTCCAAGACCATAGCTTTGAAGAAAATCCAAGGTCACCTGTATATAATTAACATACTTCTGTGGATCTCAGCTCAGGGTTAGAATTGAATGGAGAGACTTGGCAACCTCCTGGGATCTTAGATGAGGATTTTGTAGAATCCTGTGAGAGAATCATGCAATTCTATCAAACAGGGTCTATAAATGACATTTTCTTCTGTGACTAAGACCATCAAAATTCATTCTTATTCAGAAGGCTTGAATGCATTTGATCGGGCTATATCAGAAGACATATGCTCATCACAAAAGGGTCCTTCTTCCCATGTTTTTAGTTACCTTAAAAACCTAATTATTTTCAAAATATACTTTTTGTCTGAAAAAATTAACCTTTAAAAGAACTGGTTATCTCTAACTTGCAGGTATGGTAGGCAAACTCCCATACCTAGAGGTGCTCAGTGAAGAGAAAGCACTCTTATTTTCAGCTTTTCTCATCTAGGAGTTTTAATGCCCTAGATGAGGCATTAAAACCTCATCAAAAAAATGTGGGATGGAGTAATATGGATCAAAGGTGGCCACCAATATAAATGTGGTGGTGATGGGAATCACCACTRTTACTGAGGTAATGGGAACTGCTATACAGAATTTACAAGATCCTTGCTCTGTYCYAGCACCATCAGCAGAGATCAGATAGAAATAGTCCCAACTACTTAGAGCCATTGTCCCATGTATATGCCACCTTTGTCTAGGTAGCAGCAGCCATCAAATCCTGGTTTTCCAGTATTATGATGCAGACAGAATAAGGGCATGACATTACCTTACTACTCTGGCATCTGACAGAAGATTTTATTTTTCTCTGTTTTGTTTTTCAGCCCAGAGTTCCTCCAAAATATTTTTCCTTTGGTATTCCAGTGCTTCATATTCCTGCATATCACCACAATATCTGACTAGGCTGGGACCTTGAAGTGGTTTTACCAGTAGCTTTTTGTTAAAGTAAAGTTAAAACCAAGAAAAAAAAAAAAAAAAGCCAATCCTCATTGAGTTTTGTAAACTAGTCTGCAAGAAAACCTAACCCAGAAGTAGACAGGTTAATATTACATAATATTTACTTAAAAATAAAATTTTAAAAAGAAATTGTTAAAAGACTGGTTTTWCTTTTTCATTGTCCTCTCAGAGGACGGATTAATTCCTCTTAGCTTGTTGTCTCTCCAGCAGTTTGAAGCAGCTTTCTGTTCATCAGCAAGGTCTAAACAGTTCCTTCTAATTCACTGGAAAATATTCTTTCTTTCCCCTCCTACATCTGATTCTCATTTTATGCTTTTTTCCTTTATGTGCTTGTTTCCCCGTTTCTCCACTGACAGTCTTTCTCATTACCAGCCTCATCTTTTCCTCAGAAGTTTCTTCCCCATCAAGGACTCACTTCTGATCTCAGTCCTCTTCCCTGCTCAAGAGAGGAAGAACTCATTTAGAACAGTGCTGCAAAAGCAAACAGGAAACCCTCTCCTTATTACTTACACACCCTTTAAGCAAAGCACCACTTTAAAATTATAGGTAAATAAGCACATTAATTGCTGAAATATTTATTCAGTCTTGTTTTTAACTACTCCATTTAAGAATCTTGCGATGAAATATTGAACTCATAATTTTGATCATTAATTCATTTTTTTTTTCAGAACAGACACTGCAAATTTTCATTTGAGCTGTTTCACTTCTGTTCACCTAATAYTTGTAGACAAATACAAGTAAATATTCCTCTTATGCTTATTCAAGATCTTCCGATATTTTTTAAAAATTATGTGCATTGCATTTGAAGGGCTAGGCTTTTTTAGCAGAGGAGATGTAGAGTTGGCTGTTGTGAGAAGCTGCTAGGAACCTCCCCCATGACTGGCAAAACCAATGACATCCAGCTCCAACGTGGATCTGCTGCTGATCAAGGCTGAGGCCATCAGTGATTGTGGTAGTCCTTCATGAATAACATATTTGAGAAAAGGGGGGAAGAAACCCACCTGTGGGCCAGCAGTTATAAGAGAGAGGTGAGAATAAGTGACAGCAACAACCCAGTATAGGTTAGTGCATAAGGTTAGTGCATAAGGAAGGGGATAAAGTGCTCCAGGTGCCAGAGCAGAGATTCCCTTGCAGCCCATGGAGGCACGGGGTAGAGCAGATATCCACCTAGAGCCCATGAAAGGCCCCATGCTGAGCTGGCAAATGTACCCAAAGGAGACTGTGACACATGGGGAGCCCGCTCTGGTGCAGCTCCTGGCAGAAGATCTGACCCCATGGGCAACCCATGCTGGAGCAGTCTGTTCCTGAAGGACTGCACCCTGTGGAAGGGACCCAAGCTGGAGCAATTTGTGAAGAACTGCAGCCTGTTGAAAAGAACTACACTGGAAAAGTTAATGAAAAACTGTCTCCCATGAGACAGATCCCAGGYGAGAGCATGGAAGAGGAAGAAGTGACAATGTGTGAKGAACTGATCACATCCTCAATTCACKTTCTGTGGCAGGGGGAGGTAGAGAAAATTGGGAGTAAAGATGAGCACAGAAAAAAGGGAGGATTGGAGAGAAGGAGTTGCTAACATTTGTTTTTTACTTCCCATTACCCTACTTTGTTTTTAATACATTTTTAATAATACATTGAGTTAATATCTTGAAGTCGAGTCTGTTTGGCCGATGATGATAATTGGTGAGCGATCTCTTTCTGTCCTTATTTCAGTTTATGAGTCTTATAACATATATTTTCTCTTTCCTGTCCATTTGCAAACAAGAGCAATACCACCTGTGATGGACACCCAGCATCCAGCCAAAGTCAACCCTTCACATATCTACTCTCAGGACCAGTAAAGTACACACATTAGAAACTATTTTTTTTCCCCAGTAAAAAARTCAGTTCTCAGTGTTACATAATCTGCTTTAATTTTAAAAGATAGAGAATATGGTTTATGTTTTTTCTCTTTTCAGCTGCATAGAATTTACTGACATTCTTATTGCTGTATTGCTGTATTGACTGATGATAGTAAAAGTGTCAAAATCTCAAATACCACAGTACTTTCAGTGAAATCCCAGCTTTAGGTGGTTTGTGGAAGATGGAAGCAGTCCTTTCTATCATCTCTGGTTTTTACTTTTAGGTCTCCTTTGTACTGCAGATAAACTTCTGGACGTCTGCCTATCTTTGTTCTTCTGTGGACTTTCAATTTATGCTGTCCTTAGACCCTTTCTACCACAGCAGCAATAATGATGCCTCTCCTAAAAGAATTTCATCAGTACTTGTTTGCCTTCTCAGAATATAAATCAAGAGAGGAGCAAGCATCTTAATTCATACCTCTCCTTTTTCTTTCTTTTTTTTTTAATCAATCCTAATAATGTATGGCACAGATACAATGAATTCAAAATAAGGTAATCAACTCTACTTTCATCAGTATAAGAGGTAACTTTGAGACAAACTAAATGTATATAAAACAAATAGATAAATGACTTTTAGATGCTGTCCATGATTAATCCATGTAATCATGTAAGTTAAGGCATAGAGAGATATATATCCAAATATAGTTCTTGTAAAAATAATTGTAAGAAACTGAAAAGTAATAGGAGTGACTAAATTCTTCAAAATATTCCTRTAATAACAGTAGAAAGAAAACAGCAGTTGAGAAAATCTTGAATTAAAAAAAAAAAGGAAAATATTTTCATTTGAATTACAACTGTATCAACCACTAAGAAAAACTTTATTAGAAARAGTGACATACTTGAGAAAATTGGAAGGACAAAGTGAAAGAAGGATTTGCATTCTACCCACTTAATTTTTACAGAATGTTTGAAGTCATATGAAAATAAAATGCTTGTTAAACCAGAAATGTTGCAGTAACTTTAAAAAAAAGTGTAATGAATCAAATATTCTGTAGACTATGAATAACMAAAGGTAACAGCAAGGCAAAGTAGAATTTGAGCAATAAAAAAATGAAAAAAACATTTTTAATCACAGCTATGAATATGTGATTAAGGTCTGTTATCAAGATAATAAAAATATCTGCTTTTGAAACATACATTCTGATGGGAAGTTGARACTATTTCAACATTCCATGCTTCTTCAGCAAGGATGATTCAGTAGTTATTTATATCTTAGAGATGAAAATAAATATGTATTAGGCAATAATATATACATTAAAAACATTTTTTGAAGCGAGTTTTCAGAATGCATATGTTAAGTCAGCAAACAGAATATTTTGGAGTGGCCATGTCACACAATGTTACCTGGCAGGGCTTCCTGTGACACCATGAAGTATAATTATACTGACATGACTAAATTTCCAATTCCTAAGCAGGTTAAAATCCACKATGGAAGCAACTGCAGCAAAAGCAAACAGAACAAGTTGAGTAACTCAGGAGCTAATCTGACCTCTACTTAAGGAATGTACAAAATAGCTGCAACCAATACTCGCATTTCCAGTGCCTCTRTGGCCAAAATGTCTTTTACATCAACAGCTCAGCTCGGGTTTCCAAAGAAAACATGAGRCATTTATTTCTAGGGTACAGTTCTGTTCTAATTGACCTCACAGGCAAGAATTTTGTTGTTTTAACAAGACCAAAATCAGGTTTCTGCTTTATGTCATGTGATTCTTCATAAAGGTCTTATTTTTACTTAATAAATATTGAAAGAACTAATTTGTGATMTGTAGCTGTGGTAGCATATTGCACCATTAATTTTAGTAATTAGCTAACTTCTAGTAGAAAATCTGTTCAAAAGAAATTATAGTTTAAAATATAGTCTTAAAGGTATAAAAAAGAATAAACACTTTTCAAACATGTTCTGAAAAATGTCAACATTTAATTTTTCCAGTGTTAAAAATTAATTGCTGTGTGAAGCATTCAGGATTCCTTCTCAAATTCTTCATGGGAATATATTCATTTAGAAACTATGGAAGATACACCCTTTTACAGCTCTGTGTTTGGAGTAGGAACCTKCTTTCATTTTATCCACTAGAAACCCAGTCTGAAATAGTTTATCAGGCTATCCATTGAAGTTTTCATCCTAAATGGAAATTTCACTCCCAGAAGGAATTAAATGTGCCTATTTAGACCTGTATATTATATTAGGAAGAATCCTGCTTTGGGGAGGCACCAGTTCTCTTTCCATTGACTAAGAATAGACTTAAATTACCTCTTCTGAAAAAACATCTAATTTCCAAAGGTCTTGAATAAGGTCAGAAAGACCTACCCTTAAGGGCACAATRAAACTTATTAATTATTAGTCACTTAATTAGTACCATATTTAATTTTACACTTAATTTTCAATTAACTATTAACAAATACCTTAAGTATACTCATGGAAAACCTTTAAATAGTACAGAAGKAGTATAATCCCCCAAAAATCCTTCTATATGAAACATTAATGAGCAAAGAGTAAACAATCAGATCTTCAGTCAGAATGAGTGAACATAATCTATTCAGTATTATCATACCACTGCATATTATTTGAGAATCCAAGTCAAGAGGTACACCCATTTTCCTCTTTGACAAAATTTTACAGAGAGATCACAATGATAATGAGAATTGTGGCAGAAAACAGTTTGTCTCTTGCTGCATCATTGCATGTGAGTTGCTCATTGAAAGTCACCAGCACGTGATTTCAGTCCTTTTAGAAGTCTGCATTTCTACAGAAGTATTTGCTATATTTTTAAAAAGAGGGTTGTTTTTTTGTTTTGCACAAGATTTAGCAGAACCTATTCTGTGACACTAACTCATAAAGACATAGAAACTGATGTTTAAGAATTCCTTCCGCGGAGAAAGTAAGCTGAATATGACTGTCTAATCAGATGAAATGTTGTTTCCCTTTTGCTCAGTCTTTGTTAAGTACAAACTCAACTGGAAGATTTAATTCCTCATAAAGCAGGCAGGATAGGAATCACTGCAGCTGCAAAGATTCCTTGGTAAAAGGGCCTTCTCTGAGCTCTGTCCCTATGGCAAGACTCGAGTATTCTGCTTCTGCCTGCAAAAGAAAGAGYTGGATGCAGCAAAGAAGTGAGGAGCCATGCAGCCTGACAGCAACAGACAGTCAATTCCCTCCTCAGCAGGCAGCTACTCAACCTTTAATCTAGKTTATTAGAGTTACAAAAAATTACTGCAACTCCTGGATCACAGACCTACATTGGAAAGGATTGATAAATTTTCATTGCCAAAATACAAAAATGAAACAAAGGTCTTCAGGTCTGGAAAGAGTGCTGGTATGGCRAAGAACACACAGGGTCTTAAGAGTGGTTCTCGGACAGTAGAGGCATAAAGGTCTCCATTAAGAGAAGGCAACATAATTTAGATAGAAGATATAACTTTTGGCAAGCCTATTGAATACATAGAAAACATGAAAATAGTGAAAAAACCCATTCTTTAGTTAATATATCATGAAGTCAGGATTGGAAAATGTCAGGATTTTTTTTCTTACACCACATTGTCTAATTTCCAATTTGAATTTTGTATTTGAATTTTATTCCCAGTTTTGTAAAAATTTCAAGTTGATTCATTTGTCATTGGTAATCCAAGCTACTTTGTTCATCCTTGATTGTTAGGGAATGAGACAAATAATCAGATAGTCATTTTCAAAAGAGGAAGAACAGATTGCCCACTGTTCTTTGGCGTTGGGAACATTGCATGTCGTGCAAAGSCTTGCTAGCATCTGCTTAAAAATATGAGCACGGGTGTATAATGAACAGAACCATGCTTGAATCAGCCCCTTTYAATGAGTAAATGAGCACTTTGGAGAGAGTCTGGAAAGAGCTGTRGTTTTCTTTTAAGACTTAGGCTTTGTCACATCATTGCTAGTTGCTAGTTTAAAAAGGAATTGTTAAACTAGGAAAATGAATGCATCCTTAAAACATTCTCTTTTTAAGTARGAAGCATCTACTTAACTTCATAAAAGAAAAATATGCATATCRAAAGACTTTTATTATTTTTATATGCAATAAAAATTATAGTGATTATATTTTATTTTATTCCAGTCACATTTTAAGAATAATAATAATAGGAAAGGTTAATCCAATAATGTAGGTGGAAGAGGTTTGRCATCTTCTGTTTAGTATTTTGTTTGGGTATTTTTCTCCTCACATCTTATGTTTCTTTTGACCTGTGTATTCTTTTTACAGCAAATCATCGTAGAGCAGGTTTTATAAAGTAGAGCAATACATTGATTCTGCCACCCTATCATCAGAGAAAGATTCCTCATCCTTTCATGACTCCTGGCAGAATTGAGGACTTAATATAGTTACGACTACAGGAAAAGAATAGGATGAAGCCAAAAGCAAAGGAAGGTTTTCCCTCCRACACACTAGTATAGGAGGCCTTAAGGACCTTTCAAAACAAGATTTTATCATTTGAAATTACTGTTCCACCCAGTCATGAATATAAATTCCAGTTGTTTTGCTGATGGATAGTAAATGGATCAGATTGCTCCTCAAAGAGGAAGGACATAAAACGTTTGAGTTATTGTTCTGTTTCTTCTGGCAATACTGCTAGTTTACTTAAAGTTATCAATAATCAAGAGTTTATACAGTCCTCTGACTGAAGGATTTCAACAGGATTTCAGTTGAAAATATAGATATGTTTTTATTCACAACGWCAATAAGTATTTACCCCTGCAAATATTATGAATTACTTATTTCTGAACATTTTTTTAGGTGTTTGTAGCCTGAACTGTAGTCTGAAATGGGGCCTCTCTTCCAAGCCACCAAGAGATTTTTTCAGGAAATTTTATTAAAACTTATTCCCATRCATTCTAAATGGAATTATAGCTATTTAAATGAATTCTGTACATTGAAATATTGTTTAAGCATTAAGACWCTAAACAGATGGAGTAATGAAATTTGAGTAAACTAGCAAGCCCCCAGGCCWAGTCCTCTTTATCTTCAAAAGAGGAACAGAACTTCAAATTAATTCTGAAAAAAAGGATGGGAAAAATATAATCTACAGTATTACAGCACAAATAAATTACTAGCCTAATTGAAAAGTGAATTTTTTGCCCTGTTTCCTTCCATCTCAGTTGTGCTAGTTTTGGAAAGAAGCTGTCATACTGTAATGAAGCCCTTGTGCATACAGATGGCTGTGTTTCCTTATAGACACAAACAGCTGCACCCATGCTTTGCAATCATATCAGCACTTTCTACTAATTATCTTCTCAATGAACTCTGATTATTCTCAGTTCTTCACACTAGAAAGTAATGGAGGTTTATTTTTTGTTCATCCTATAGAAYTCGTGTAAGTTCAAAGATTGATTGKGCATGCATGGCACACACATTTATACAGAAATTGTGAATATGCACAGTAACAGCACAAGGTTACTGCTGAACACAGGAAATTTTCAGAACCCATATAGTTGGTTTCCCAGCAAAMACTGACATTATAATATTTATCTAGAAAATGCCTATAATTTCCTCTTCAGGTTAGAAATAGAATAAATTACAGTATAAAAACAAATTCTGAGTGATGAAGACTTATGGCAGACTTTTCTGATCAGAAGTCCAAAATAAAAGTTGAGAAGTCTTCACACTTTTCATTAAATATGCCTGATTAATTTGTTCAGCTTACAAAGGAAGGGYTAAGGAAAGAAAAATATTAATACTACTAATAAAGAGAAATTGAAGTTCCTCAAATAATGTATCACAGAATATTCTGAATTGGAAGCGACCCGAAAGAATTATAGAGTCCAGCTCTTAAGTGATTGACCCATACAGGGGTCAAACCAACAACCTTATTTACACCCTGCTATTTTATTAGCACCATGATATGCTTGTCACCAATAAACATTATAAGAAGATGGATGTCCAATTAGGAAAGGGTTCAATATCTCAATTATTCTGSTTAAAGAAATGGAAAAAAATATTTAGACAATTATATAGCAAGTGACATTCCTGCTATTTAAAGYAGTTATTTTAATGGGGTTTCTTGACATTTTAGGCGCATGCACCTCAGCAAATTAGCATGTCTTTGAAAATGATGGTATATTAGCTGCAATGACTACAGACACTTTTAGTTAGGCAGCATTCACATTATTGCTGTTGAAACTTGTATATTTAAATTGCAAGGGGAAGATAATGTTATGTGCAAACTTTCACGTTGTTTTGTTAAGTGGTGACAGGAACAATTTCACTTCTGAAAAATTACTAGAAAAGATGAAAAGAGTTAATCTCATAGAACTATGGAAAAACATTCTATGTTATGAATTTTATTACCCTTTTGTCYAAGTTAACCCCTTTCTTCTTTCATCTGGGTTGATTTCCTAATCATGACATTAACAAAACGTTGCTGAGCTTATGCTAGAAMTCTAATATCCAGAAAACGTGGTTGTCAAGACCCACTACTAAGATTTTGGGATTTGGCAAAAGGACTGCTGATGTTTCAACAAGTCTATTATGTATTCTACATGTTCTAAATTTTATAATAAAATAAGTATCCAGTTAAGTATGATGGC
>CADDXX010000112.1:1807350-1817616 GCA_902810485.1 Alauda arvensis
AAGCTATGAAGTTCAATTTCTATTGTCTCCTGATGGTGCAATAAGGAAAAAGACTTTTGTTTTCCCCATCAGGTAGAAGATTTTGATGACTGGARTCTTCAAGTGTAAAGAATAGACCATCTTCCAATACATCATCACCATTAAGAACTTYAATAACCTTAACTGAATTAACATTTCTGTTCATAAAATTTGAGCAAGACAGTAATTCTCTGAATCTGCAATGGTTTTATTGCTTAAAATACTTACATAGGAACTATGTTTAAACTCAAATTATTACTGTACATCTGAGTAATTTTTTAATTCARGAGTCTTAAAAGAGAACCATGTAAAAAAATCTGTAGCAGAATGTAGCAGCATTATTACTGGTTGAAAGGAAGACACTGCATACTGGAATGCTTTAAGAAAAGAAAAAATCTAGTTTTTTGGCAGTGTTTTGTACAAATTAAATTAAAAATATTTCTTCATATTTCTTTCACATTCTCCAGCCCAAATTGGGACCTAGCTTCCTCTCCTTCCTGAKTGCCATAAAAAATGTCAAAAATGCATTAATTAAGATGTTCTTTTCTTCAAAATTTTCATACATCAACCTTTTCTCTCCTCTTTGTTTCCACTACTCAAGGCTATTTTCAAATCTACAGAAAAAAAAAACAACAAACAAACAAAAAAAAACAAACCCTGAAACTAAACATTGCTCATATTCAGATTAAGAATGACAGTAGCTACCACTACTCAYACTTTCAAACATTCAAAATATATCTCATGTCCCTCATGCCARTATGGGTTAGAGTGCTGAGCATTTGAACACCAAGATTTACACACACAACCGTCTGGACAATTCACAAACCTGAGGTTTGTCATTCTTGTGCAACTGATAAGAGACTGACCTAGAGAGCAGGATATCTGTGTGCCACCAAAGTTTGCCAAATTAAAAAATATACAATAACACACATGTGTAAATATGCAGGTATGTGTGGGCATCTGATGGGTATAATTTCTCAGAGTATTGAAAATCCAGGGTTATTTGTCCAGATGTTTYCCAAGACAGCTAGATTAACACAGATGCCTCAGTTAAATCAGGTAAATCTCATTAAAAGGATGCTTGTATAGCAGCTATTTGAGATCTAGTGGTTTAAATTTGCAAGTGTATACCACTGAAACGATTCCTTAATAAATGACCTATGCAGTTCTGCATTACTTTCTTTTTTCTTAAAACTAAAATCCAGTGAAATGTTCATGGAACATTGATTTATCTAAAAAAAGARTATATTAGCATATAATCTAGAGTGCACATGAAGTGTCTGTGATTCTTGACACAGGAATGCAGATTTTTTTCCTGAACTGAACATAAATTTTTAGTAGAATAAACTCCTCAGATTCTTAAGTCAAACATTTCCTTTTTGATCTTATTTGTGTGACAGAAGACTGCAATTTAATTCAAAGCTGGACCATCACACCTCAGCATTTTATAATTTTTTTAAATCTGCTGAAAATGGTTATGTAGAAGACAGTGTCATAAAGATGGAAGAAAAATAATGAAAGTATAAACAAGGAAAAGCATAATTAGTATTGAGAATGTTTCAGGTTTTCCTTCAGATGTTGCTTCAATTTTCCCTCCTCTCTCAGGCTCAATGACAGCAAGACTGGTCTTCAAACAAGATCCCAGTGGGAGGCATTAAAATTAACAKGTTTCACTCAGGCATATCCTGCACTCAGAATGAGAATTTGTCTCTAGAATGAACATGCACCAACAATATAGGGTCTTCTATTTTTAATTCTAGAAGTGGGAAAAAAAAAAAAAAAACGAAAGATTTTAGCTTCTGGACACTATTTTTCCAAAACAGAATTTGACAAATATTTCTGTCAGCTTTATGCAAAARCAAACAATTCTGCATATGAACATTCCCATCTGCCATTTTTCATGTAACAATGTGTTTTATAAGAAATTTTTATTTCAGATTGCATTTATGAGCAAGGAATAAAACAGCATGCCACTAATGACACTCCAATGYGTTCACTGACATGTTAAAAGTCCAAACACAAGACAGAGTGGTACAGCTGATGGCTCCAAAGAAATATATTCTGTACCCTTGCAAGACATTTTCTGGYATGTTTTAGACACAAATTATATATGAGTAGTAACAAACACTTTGCTTTCTATAAAMTCAGTATTTGCTATCCTAAGACAATTAATTATTTATAGTTAAACTGTAAACATTTCCTCAAAAATGACAACTACATGTGTTTCCTAGAAATAACTCTGCTCAAAAATGTAAGCAAAGGAGAAAAAAAAAAACAAAAAACACAAAAAAGACAAATAAAAAGTAGAAAAACTAAAAAAAAACAAAAACAAAAAAACCCCCAAAAAAACCCCCAAAAACCAACAAACAAAGAAAGTGCTGTGGGAAGAGGAAGGGGGAAAAACCCCAACAATTTGGTTTAAATCTACAAAGAAATTAGTAAGTCAGATGGTGACATTTAAGACAGCCAGTAATGAAACTCACAGTTGTAGAGATTATATATATAATAGMTCATATCAACAGCAGAAAGGTTAGAAGTTGAAATATAAATTATGTTCCAAATAACTTGTTTTGCTTCAACAGATACAATTMATAGTCCACAGATTTTTTAAAATCTATGGAAGAGCTTCTCATAGGTGCATTATCACATTGCACTACTTAAAAAAACAGAACACATTATTATCTGATTTGTAGAATTTGTCTTTAAAATAAATTCAGATTCTGTGGAAGAAATTGAGTGGTATTGACCTCAATGAATATTTTTGGTTTTCTGGTTTAGGTTACTTGGCCAGGTTTTCTTGCTAATATAAATGGGAATTAGATCTTTCATGCTACAATTGAACTCAACAATCTCCGAGGTATTTTTCAACCTTAAAAACTCTATGATTCTATAATCTTACTCATTAGTACATCTGCTGGTACCTTTTTCTCAAGTAGGTGAGGTGTGATGATCATTCATTTGCTCACAAACGACTTTTGTGTGCTACAGATGTAAAGGAGGAATGCGCACAGTAGCTTTTCCTGCCATAAAGGGCTTTTACTACCTCTCCTTACAGGGCTTCATTTGCATGGTGATTAAATGTTATGTTCTGGATGCTGGAATTTCTAGGTAAGTTTTGCATGTAAACGAAAGAAAATCTCCATTAGAAAATTTGTCCCAGATAAGCCTAAAGAGACTCATTAGATCACAGTAATGAGAACTTCCCCCCAAATTGGTGATCTATTGAATTGTGTTTGTAAGTTACAAGACTCCCTGTGCCGGGAACTTTTTAAGCTTTATTATTGCTAAGCTAGAATAGTTAGATGGCCTTGTGGGAGACAACTTGATMTAAATGCTGTTATACTTTAAATAAGTCTGTAAGGCATTGCAAATATCTATTCTCAAAATTTTCTTTTTCAAGAATTTTAAACTATTTTTTCATGAGACTTCTGAAAAACAGAGTTCTCCTTTAAAAAGAGGGAAAAAACAAAGGCAAATAAAAACACCCCCCTCCCCCAAAAACCCATTGGTGATTTTGAGATGGAAAATAGTGATGGAAAAARTTGTTCTGTCAGGACAAAGGGAAAAATAGGAAGAGTAAGAATATGTAACTGTATTTCTCTCATGTTCTATTCTTCTGCTAGTCTCAATAGCTATATCCACAGTTACATAGAACCATAGTCTTTCCCAAACTTACTGTGCGCTGAATTTGAAAATATATAATGATGAAAAATATTTTTTTCCTTATTTTAAATGTGCACAGCTATGTTGACATAAATGAAGAAGAAAAAAGTTACATGGAGCAGAGAAAGCTATTTCATCAGTTTTTGCAAAGAGTGCAAGAGAAAATTGCCTTCTCTTTTATCTGTGAAAAAGATACAAACTCATTCTATCACATAATTTTTGTAAAAGCTTTGGTGTGTTAGGAAAATTGCAGTAAGACATTCAGAGAAAGCACATACTAAACATTCCAATCCAGGAGTGACCTGGGGGCAAAGAGGAGCTCAAGGACAATTTTTCACCTTAAATAAATCTTTGAAGTGTTAAAGCAAGTAATTTTTTTATTTTGAGCACAACTTCTGGAATACTAAGCAATGAAATATTGAGCACTGCAAAATCTAGAATATGTAAATGCTGAACACTGTGGCTGCTGTATTGCTTTCACCATCACTCTCCTTCCCTTAGTTAAGAGGATGCTCATGTATATCTGAACTCCATCCAGATTTGGAGTAAGCATGTGTCAGGTTCTCCTCAGGTACCGTAATAAGCAATGGTTAAGGATAATTTCCCCATGTTATTACCTTTCACCTTCAGTGCAGAACTTAAACTGTCYTAACAGAATCAAAGTAAAGTTCACAAATCATAATGAGTTTTTATATTCTCCAAAATGCTCATCAGTGCACATCTGAAATACAAAACTCTCATGGTTTTTTGTTTTGWTCATTTCTTTTTTCTCTGCAAAAACTTATTTCTATACTCTATTTTTCTACTTGTACTTTAGACAAAAAATGACATAAAAAAGGACATTCTGAAAGGGTTCGACAGCAGATTATCAATAGCAAATGTCTGTCATATCTAAACTCAAAAAATTTGTCTGAGTATTATTAGAAAGTGAGGCTAAAGCAACATAGCTGCAGTCTTCTAAAAGCGATCTGGAAATCTCTGAGTAGATACTTTTTAAAGATCAGGCACTCTATATTTGAAGAATAAACTGAGGAAGATTTTGGCACATAGGAATGGTTTAACTTTCATGTGGCATGTTTGCAGAAACAGTATTTCAGAAGTGTACTGCAGAAAAGGAAAGAATTTTCTTTGGTCTTGCCTCCTTGACCTGTTAAGCCAAGACCAAAGAAGGCGGTAAAGAAGAAAAAAAAATATTTCTACCAGATACATATTCCAAATATTGTTTGAAGTTTAGAGGCCATTCACAAAATGCAAAGCAACAGCTGAATTTGTATAGACAACAAAAACAAAATCAGGAATGGGAATTCATGAGCATCTTTTTYATATAAGAAAATTTCTTCACACCAAAAAAAAATTCTCTATGAAGTCAAGATCTTATTATTTGACCTTTAACAAACATTCACTGCCTTTATTTATCATTTTCAGGATCAAAATCTTTTAGGTTCCTGTATGACTTCTACATAAATTATTTCAAACATGTAAAATGGTRTATCTAAAATTTGTTTTTTAGGAAAGCTCTCGTGCCACATGAAAGCACTGCAATTATGATCACCTAGTCTATGTAAAAGGTTTAGTATTAAAAAACAGTTTAATCATATCTGTTTAAGGATACAGCATGTTTGTCTGTTGTTCTAACATAAGCTGAGACCAAGTAGATAAAGCCATCATGATTCAAGGTCACATCTACGTATTATTTATATACTTATAATTGATTTAATCAACATGACAGTGACTGCCATTATAGCATTGTTTTTTTCTAAAAGCAAAGATATAGTGCCTATAAGGAAGAAACTTTGTGTTTTCAGGGCAAAGTAGAGAAATGACTTTGCATGATTCAGTAAGGAGAACAATAATTTCCAAAAGTCTAACTGTAGTTCAAAAAGAAAAAAAAAAAAAAAAAAAAAAACCTTATTGATGGGATGTCAACCCATGACTACAAGAAAACAGACATACAGTACAAGTATTGTTTCTAATAATAAAAGATACTTTAGTTCCTAAGAAAATAATAGGATGATTTTGAGTAATTTCAAAATAAAGTTATTAAATTAACCATTTATGGCAGAAAAGTTAAATAATTTTTTGAAGAATTATCCATAACCAAAATGACACATCCTCCCTGGATCAAAACTACAACAATGTTATTGTTGCTGTTAAGTGATCAATAAACRTGAGATCGTAATTAAAGTGTTGGCCTTGAGGCTCACAAATAGAAAARTGCTGACAGGAATTTCTTTATGAAATAGAAAGCTGAGTGAGCTACTGGATTATGAACAACTGSATAKCTATCAGTTAAACCCTTTTATGCATACTTAATATTTAAGAGCATTACAATGAAATTATTTGGTCTTTGATGTCTAAACCTTCTTTAAAATGGTAATATTACTGTTGATTGTAACAGAATTCTAATCCTTCAAACTATGATGTAATACTTACTAAAAACAAAATGAGACTTGAAAACTATTCTAAATAGCTTTCAATCAGTTGTTTTTCATCTGCCATATATATAAAACATAGAAGTACATCTGAAATATCATATAAAGGAATATAATTCTAAAGTTGTGGGAACGCAAAAATCATTCCACTTTAAGGTGCTAATATTTATTATTTTTATTTTAAAGGATTTTGATAAGTACTTCTSGTATTACAGTTTATTTTCTTCAGGGAATTAGATTATTAAATTTAAAGTTAATAGCATTTGAAATGGTAATGCCAGAGAAAATTTTAAAGATATGTAATACTTCTATACATTTACTAATGTGTTAACATACACACTAAAATTGCTTTCCTAGAATTCGGATATGTGTCAAACTTTGGTAACTAGCATTTTGTTGAAACAAAAGTGTCAGAAATTACATAAAACAGTAAATAAAACCCCAATAAATAAATAATTTTAAATAATAGACTTCATATTTTGACTTTACCTAAGGTAATCATCATCTAGTTTATTCACAGCTCAGAATAAAGTGTCATATAAATGGTCATAAATAAAAATATAAATTTGAAAGAAGCCTAGATATCGTTTGTATGATTGTCTATTGCAGTTTGCGATTCATTAAGTAAATGTGTAGCTATAGAATATCATAATTAATGATTTCTGCCTTCTTGTTCAGTTGTTGTGTTTGGCTAAAAGTATTTTTGGTAACACAGGGATTGTTTCCATTATTGCTGATCTGTGCTTACACAGAGTCAAGACCTTTTCTGCTTCTCRCATAAGTGACCAGTGCAGAATTTGGAGGCTACCCAAGAAGATGAGTGTGAACASAGCCAGGACAGCCCACCCCAACTGACCCAAGGGGTTCCTTGCCATATAGTGTCATACCCAGCATATAMAGGTGGAGGAAGAAAAAGGAAAGGGGGAATGTTTGTAGTGATGATGTTTGTCTTCCCAAGTCACTGTTATGTGCAATGGAGCTGTGCTTTCCTGGAGATGGCTGAACATGACTGCCCATGAGAAATGAGCTCCTTGTTTTACTTTGCTTGCATGTTCACCTTTTGCTTATCTATTAAACTGTCTTTATTTCAAACATGACATTTTCTCATTTTTCTGATAATACCCCCTTGTCCCACCAAGATGGTCTGTGGGAGCAGCTACATGGGGCTTAATTCCYAGATGGGGTTAAACCACAACTCAAACAGACAGACAAGTTGCAAAGAAGTACTCCRTGATAAATAGATGGTCATTGTAATTCAGTTAGGAATTAAATGCCTTAGAATAAGATCCATAAATAGCAATATACTGAGGGAGCTGTCRGATGTAGTTTAAGAGTGAAATTACCAAGAGGGAAAACGTTTTGAAGATTTAACATATACACTATTAGACAAGTCATGCTCCAAGGCATTTGCAGGAGAGGCTACTGTACCCTTTAATATAGTCAGTTGACAATGGAAATGCTAAAGATGTGTCTTAAACTGCTTTTCACTCAGAGGAAAGGACAAAAATCTGTCAGCGGGAAGCTATCTCCATCTGCTCACAGATTTATGAAGTTACATATAGCATGATACATAGCATGGCCAATCACTGCAATTGAAGAGATAAACTCTTACTTTCTTAACTTCTCATAAAATATTCTAAAATATGGGTAGACTCTGCAAGATTTGATAAGAATGAAGATAAAATTGAAACGCACCAGCAACAAAAATATCTGTGTTACAAAACACCAATATTTTCATAGCGACATGTATTAACTGAAAAGATGCTCCAACAGAAAAATAGCTTTTAAATTATTTGCAAAGTTCTATTATAATTCATCCCTTAATTCATTTAATTTATAAGCAAGCATATGCTACCCTCATGGCATGTTCAAAATATCACATAAACCCCACTGTGTGTGAGGGGCTTGATCTGCAAGYATTCAGTCCTTAAGAAAYAATGTCATAGTTTGATAAGGAAAARCAGCCCATCATATGAGGTTGGGAATAAAGTAGACTCTTCCTCTAATGTGACTTGGACCTCCTGTGGCAAGGGGTGCAGCTCTAGGGCCCAGGTTTCTCCCTGTTCTGCTTCATCCCCTAATCTGTCCATCAGTGAGGCTGAGCATGTGTTGGTAGTACATGCCCTACATATCCACACCCACACACACATCTACCCATAGCTGGTCATACAGATTGGAGACAGCTCTCATGAACACAGACARCACCTACAGCCTCATCCTGCTTCCCTCTCTGTCTCAGCAAGGTAGAAGCTTATCACTGAGAATATGTATGCWCAGGGTGATTCACTCCAGCAGCCAGCCACACAGCTAGCCCTGGATCCCAGTCTCCCYCCTTGATGGTAACTTGCCATATAATTTCCCAAGGCATCAGCTCTTTGCCAGTTCAGGCTGTCTCACCCTCACACCCCTAYTCTCCTGGTCCCAAATCCATCTTGCCCCCTACCCACCCCCACCATGCTGTCATTCACAGAAGTTCACAAGTTCYCATTGTCAGAGCTGGGCCTCCTTAGGAATCTACACGCCCTTCCACTCCCAGGTATTTTTGTGCACCAGCCTGGCCTAATCTCCCTCCAGCAGTGATCACAAACTAATACACAGATGTGAATTCGTGCATCTTGCTGATAGTATGTATAGTTGTTGAGACTGTCAAAACACACRAAGTTCTTCTAAAAAAACTTTCAGAGGGCTCAAGCATCAGGATGTATAAGGCTTTCATACTTATCCAGAAGGCTTCACACAYCACATCTTGTTATTTTTAAAGGCTCCATCTTCACAGCAAAGCAGCAGAGTCAAACSAAACCCCWCCCAGGCAGCTCACTCTTTATCACACCCATAGCTGGGAGAGCAAGGCTGTTCCYAATCYAGSATAATTAATACAGCTGCAATACATCAGCYGTRAGAATACCTTTAGTACTAACTWTTTCTCCTCACACTATCTTTGTCTATTTTACCACAAGCATAGATGCCCCCACCCCGGCTACGTTCACATGAACCCCATGTTCATAGAGAGCACAGAGCTCCTTACCAGAAAATGGTCAAGGTGGAGTTTAATGAAGAGACATGACTGCAGCAGGCACARGACATGGCCAAACAAGCAAGGTCTTCAGCCTATTCTTAAATGCAAATTGACCGTTTGTTTTTTTTTTCCCCTTATCTCTCTGTTTCCCTATACTTGGTCCCCCCAAATACACCCAAAGTTCTTTTTTTTCCACCTTTGGTGTCTCCTTTAAGCATTATATAGTTAGCTSTGCATAATCTCCAAATGCTTTTTTCCCTAAATCCCACAATATATCTCATAACCCTTCCAGTCATTCTGAAAGGTGACAAGATGTTCTGAAGAGCTGGTTCTGGTGATTCACCCTGATGGGTTTCATGTGTTGCCAACAAGGCTGATAGGTCTGCTGGGACAGTCCTGGGCATGGCTCAGACAAATAATTTATTYCTTGGGAGTCTGCAGTTTGGTTTCTGTCTGAGGTTGTGGTCTTGTGCTCTTCTGCATTTGTGAAGAAGGTCCTTTTATCAGGCAGGCAGCAGTTCTCCAGTGTGGGCCTGGGAGCAACAAAGACAGGCTATTAAATAAGTTATTGWCCGGTGCTTGTTTCTCTCTGCCTTCTTTTTTGGGTGCAGATGAGCTTCTCATYACTTAACCTAACACAAACTCACTTCTAAGGTTTCTGGTATCAGGACTGTGCTAGAACACTTAAGTATTCTATAAGCTTTGCTGACAATGTATGTTTTGGGACCTGTCAGAGGATGATATTCAATTTTGATATYGTATTTAAGATGCTTACCAGTCAGGTTTTTGTATAATTAAGGGATTCTAATGAGCAGCCTRGGACTCTTCCTAATGTAAAAATGTAGCTGACTTGCTTAAAGGAAAGAAAGGGGTAACATTRCAAAAATATTTCAGAGAAATCAAGGTCCTCTAACTGTGCTACTGTAACAGTTGCAAATGCATATACAAAGCTGAGATATAGAGGYACTGTGAAGTAATAGTGTGTAATGAAGCAGTACAACATTTTTTGTTTTAAATAAATAAATATTTAAATAAATATTAATACATTAAATAAATATCTTAAAATGTCAAAGATGAAAATGATAAATGCATCTTGTGAACAGACAACTATAGACTTCCCCTTACATGTATTCCTGT
>CADDXX010000112.1:1822502-1834354 GCA_902810485.1 Alauda arvensis
GTAATGAAGCAGTACAACATTTTTTGTTTTAAATAAATAAATATTTAAATAAATATTAATACATTAAATAAATATCTTAAAATGTCAAAGATGAAAATGATAAATGCATCTTGTGAACAGACAACTATAGACTTCCCCTTACATGTATTCCTGTWCTGGCCAAATGAAAATAAAAAGGGTGCTACAAGTRCAATTTTGTCATTCTGTGCATATAAGCACACTGCAAGACTCCAGCTAGTCTACTGTACATAATGTGCTAGGGGCTGTTGTCTGGTCAGCCAGTATAACTTTGCATGTTCTATGGTCCAGTTTGGCCCTGGTTGAAATCACATCAGTACCAGAGTTCAGGTCATTGCCCTGTATTTTTCAGTGTGTCAGTAGTATGGCAATATGTCAGACAGTGTTCTCCTGTGCACTACAGTTGAAGAACTCTGGAACAAGTATATTAAAGTGTAAATCTGTACATTTAAAYAACTTGGCTTCTCAGTTCACACCTGGGTCTTGATCCCTGACTCCCAACAGTATATAAATATTTTTTGAGTCTCACTTTTATAATGATCACTGAGAATTATGAAGACAACCTCAGAGTATTTTTGAGAAGGCAGAGGAACATGTCCAAGCAACTTCTGGATTGGACAGAAGGGCTATCTGATCAGTGGTGGCCACCCAATGTCAGGAGTGAGGGGTGTTTGGGCTGGTACAACCACCAACTTGTGGACATGCTAATTTGTTTTAGTATACTGTTTTCTTGTTCTRAACACRTAACRTACTGTTTTCTTGTTCTAAGTAGTCTTGACTACTGTATAAAAAACRGGGATACAAGCTTTGATACAATCCAGTAGTGAGTACTAGTCCCRCTTTGYACAGTAGTTGTGTTTCACAGGAAAGAAGTATGTGCCTTGGAGCAAGGGAATCTTGTCTGCAGTCACAGCAYGCAAGCAACCTATCTTTTTTGAAGCCATAGACATTTTCTTTTAATAAAAATTCATTATAGTCTACTTTGATATCACTTGGAAATTCCTAGATGTGACTGATCTTAATTAATCTGAATGATATAACCTTCTAAAAGAACCAGTAGTGAATTTATTTAGTTTCTGATGAGATCTTTTGTACTGGTTCCCGTACTACATCCAAATATTGCCAATTTATATCTGKTTTATCTTTTCCCTTAATGKTTGTCTACACTTCTATTCCCTTTGACCATCTGCTCTTATAGAGAGTTTYTGTGTACTTATATATCAACATTTCTTAGCATCTCATACTTATTGTTTTTGTTTATGCTTTTTCAATAAAAYATGAGTTATTTTTCCGAGGTTTTATGTTCTACTTTGCATTTACAACTTTACAGTAAAAAAATGACCATTGAAAATTTCAGTCAGAATTCTGCTTACTCAAAAAGAATTTTCAGCCTCTCAAGACTTGTTAATATTTTGAATCAGACTGCACAAAGGTCTCAAGAAAATAGACAGTAATTTCAGAGACATTCTCAYGTGTCTGTTTAGTTAATACTCTCTTAATTGGGCACTAAAGGGTCTGGAAGGACTGATGTCACAATGGTATTTGATTAGTATATAAGTATATATGCTTAAGCTATCCAATGAGCTTTTCAGTATAAATAGACTGGCACAGCATGAAGGTTTTCACACARCAAATTCTGCCTTTTATTTATATGTACATTATAAAAGTTATATTTGCACTTTTAGAGAATATAAGTAACGCTACTTAAAACACTTGTATGTCTTCTTGTCTTGTAATTGTTGATATGAGAAAATGAAATATTGTTTTAATTAGCATATTGTAGCCATCAAAAGAACCACAGGCATATAATTGCTCTACTAGAAGGCTGGAATAATTCAAATCAATTCACTCAAACACCTGCTAACAAGTACCTACTGCCTTTAAAAAGTGAGATTAGCACCTGCCATTTGAAATACAGGAAAGGAATGCTGCCATTTAAAAATGKTTTTATCAATTTACTTGGAGTACCTGTCTTTTCCAGAAAATTAGATGAAATAGTTACTGAAGAAACCTGTTATGACAGAAACATCCAAAAATTTGTCCCTGTCAAATGAAAAATCAACAAGTTCCCTTGCCTTTATATAAATATCATTTTGTTTATTAAAAAAATCTCAATACTAAAAAAGCCTCTGCATGTATGGCATCTATCAAACAAATCATAAATCCATTTTCTTTCAATAAAATTTGTAAATAATTTCATAGTGTTKACACTACTAGTAATAGCACGTATCRCATACAAATAAATCCCCTGCCAACAGAATAGAATTAATTTCTTTCAGATGTATGCTTTATACAGTGAGGTGTAGAGGGTAGGAACACACAAAAGATTTTCTTAAGACTTTGATGCATAAGCCAGTAATTCCTCGTCAGCTTCTGAAGATATACAAATATATAGGACCTTGGGTTGGATTCAAGTCTAGAGAAACACAGCTAGAATGTGATATATTTGTATAGTGGTGTCTACAAGCAATTCACTGACTTCCTGCTCAATGCAGTTGTCTGTTTGTAGGTATCTAGTGGCAATGAAATGAATTACAGGCAAAATTAAACTTCATCTGCCCAGCCATTTCAGGCGAGGTGGGCAAACCTCTAGCTGCTGCCTGGAAGAAAGCAGCATTCCTGCAAATCCTATTTTTCTTTTTAGTAATGGTCTGTGGTCTTGAACATCCATCACACTTCAACYACCATCAATGCTTTAATCTAACATTAACTTCTGCCAAGAGTTCTACAAAGCTGCTAATGGCCTATAAATAGTTTCTGTGATGAAACTGTTTGAGAAAGCCTTTTACTTTACTGCATATATTTGCTGCAGGCTTGATTAATTTGATCACACATACTTYGGCAATTTAAGATGATTTGGGGCACTCTGCCTAGAAGCCAGGTTTCACTCAAGATAAATCCTTCCCTTGATATTTTCATACATACCAAGTACAATTTTCTTGTCCTGTATCAGATATCCTAGGGAAAAGTCAAATGGTAAAAAGTGTTGATTATGYATGCACTTTTGACTAAACCATTAGTGCTACTTGAGATGTCTGGATTATTCAAGATAGATTAAGCAGAAGATTTATGTTAAACGTGTGCCCTTCTAGAGCAGCTGTTAGAGGAGAAGCTGTTGGAGACCAGCCAGGTTTCTGCGACTGATCCTCATCTAGAGCTGAAATATAAATTCAGCCTCCATTGAGTTACTTGTAGAAAAATGGTGCCTAGCATCATTTAACAGATCCTAGAATATTATCCCAGGTTTCCTTGTTGTGAGTCAAGTGTTTTCTACAAATCTTGATTCAGATCTGCCAGGTTCAGTGGATGTCTTTGAAATATTTCTCCAGAGCATGCACTTCAATGTTGATTATATTTTGATAAGGGTTAGAAATGTTAATTGTAACCTTGTGGAAYTGCACACTAAACATGAAGACACATTTCTTAGAAACAGACTTAACAGCATTTTGAATATCTAGAATATTTTACTTGATTACCACCCTCCTTTCAAGAGCAAAATAGACCTGCATGCCTTCCTGCAGGTGTCTCAGGTGCCTACAGTGCAGGCATGAGATTTCCATGTACAGGCAAATGACTACATTCAGTGTTTAAGAACAGATGTTTAATCCCACCCGTGATGCTCTGAAATTTAGGCAAACTTCCAACTGGCATTAGAGCAATAAGTTGTTCTACACACTGTAATATGTACTAATGTACTTGCTTTAAATTTTCTTCATTGGCAATGGAGAGGAATAAGAAGTTTTAGAATGCAATTTGCTATACTTGATGTCAAACTGAATGTAGATGAGGTCTAGCAGGAGACAAACCATAAGGCAGTGATGTGCCCTTGCCATACAGAGTCTAACAGTATCCTASGCTGCATTAGGAGTGATGCGAAAAGATTGAGGGAGGTGATCTTCCTCCTCTACTCAACACTGATCAGGCCACACTTAGAGTTCTGTGTCTATTTCTGGGCTTCTCATTATAAGAGACATGGACATACTGGGGATATCTTCCCTGTGAGAAAAGACTGATACTGGGAACTGCTTAGGCTAGAGAAGAGAAGACTTGGGTGGATMTTTTCAGTGTACACAAAGACCTGAGAGGAGGCTGGAAAGAAGACAGGGCTGGATATTTATGGAGGTGCTCAGTGACGAGTCTGAAGGTAATGGACACAAGCTAAGTCAGAGGATACTCCCTCTGAATATCAGAAAGCACTTCTTCATTGTTAGGGTGACTGAACCCTACAGAGGTTRTTTAAGACAGGTTGTGAAGCCATCTGGAAGTGGTCCTGGACAGCTAAATCTAGCTGACCTTTCTTAAGCAGAATGGTTGGACCAGATGACCTCCAGAGATCCCTTCCAACCTCAACTAATCTGTGATTCTGTGATCTTGTTCTCTCCAAAGAGCACACTAAGGTAGTTAGTTATCTTGGTTGCAATATTTCAAGTATCATTAAGAATTATAACTCTATTTCTATTTAGATGTAGGTTTCTTTGAGATCACAGTAGTATGATTAGAGAAGCAGACTGCATGGTGACTGCCAAAACAAGTCAGTAGCTAATTTGAAGATTTTCAAAATTAAGCAAAAAATTTCAAACGTTTTGTATACATACTGTTCCAATTTTCCTGCATAGATACTTTATTTTCACTCTCTTTTCCTTCTTCCTTATGACAGCAATATCTAAAAGCTACTCTTTCATTCACTGCTCTCAGGTGGATGATTTTTTCAGGTCGTAATTAAGGTTGCAGTAAAGGACCACCTGCTTCTCAGATAAAGCAAGGCACCCAAAGCTTTTATGCATAATATCATAGCAGTGTGAAAGATTTTAAGATGCTTGCAGACATGGCTTTGAAATATTGCCAATGCARTTCTACAAAATGAAGTGCAATTATTTGAGATTCAAAAGCTTGTTTTGTTGTTTAAGACACGACATAATTCTTCAATTTGATGATAAAAGAGTGTATCCACAACAAGACATAGCGGGAATTGTCTTTGCTTATTGAAGAAAAAAAAATTGTAAAAGAGGGAGAAGAGTGGATGGGGAATAGGGAAGGGAAGGGCAAACTTCCTGTTCAGTTGAAGTCAGCAAGAAAAATWCTTGTAAAGGAAGCAATGATCAATAAATTAATGAAGATTCTAGTTTAATTCTCAATCAGAATATGCAAGGCCTGTAAACCACTATGGTACGATAATATTATATTTTGACAATATTAAGGATACATTTACCCTCCAAAACAGTGTAAATAAATACATACAAGCAAACTAACTAACCAAGTAACTAAATAAATCATTAAAAAATGAAGCAAAATCCTTCATTGCACAAGAATGATAAAATTTTCTTGCAGGTGTAAATGAGATTATCTTTTGATTCAAGTACCATAATTATATTTTCAGAATTGTAAGCTACTATTTACCACCTGATGTTGGCAGGAAAGACTAGCAAATCAGTTCATCTGTATATTAAGCTACTGACCCACTTTGAACTAATTTGTCATTAAACACCCCCACAAAAGCCATATCACCTTAGAAAAACTGTCAATTTCACCAATGAAACATATATATACACAACACACACACACACACACACACATATATATATATATATATGCTGAGGTTGTCCTGCAAAAGAAATCTTATTAGAATTATTTTTTAAAGTAATTTGGAATGTCCATATTTGATAGGATTAAAACAGAAACCTAGTACTAGTCTTACTGCAGTTAAATTTTGGTATTCAATTTTTTTAGRAAGGCTATTATTCTGCTGCTCCTGTCCTCTTTACATAGAGGTTTGTTACATGGATATTTGTAGTACATTCAAATAAAAAATACTATGCTGCTGACCAAACAATAGAATTATGCAAACTGCTACAGGGGACAATCATATCTATTTATATACTGGAAAAAAATACTTCACTTAAAGACATTTTATATGCTTTATAAAACTTTGAAAATTAACTTAGCTTAGTACCATGATGATATTTGAGTTCTATAAAAAATGTCAGCCATACTCCTGAGTAACATACTGTTTAAATTAAATTTAAATTATTAATTTAAGAGAGTCTATATTTTAAAAATTCAAATTTTTTGAAAATTTAAATTGATTAATTTTGTTATTCACAATTTTATCTTGACATTGCTTTGGAAGATTTATAACCTTTATTCTACTTCCCCTCAGAAGCACATTCCACATGAAGTTAAGATTATATATGTTCATTTAAACATATGAACTGTGGTTTAGGCAATTGAAATACTCAACTTATTTCAATTTCTTTAATAAAATGATTATMTCACTCTAGCTTCAATAATCGATTTTTCTTAAGGCTCTTAAGAGAATAATAAACATTTTTTGTTGCTCCCTATGGTACATTTATTTTTCTTTAATTAAATGTGCTCCCTCCTGTAGAGACACAATGGGTTGGGGATTTTTTACAGACTGAATAACCCTTTCACAATCGACTCATTCTGARCCTAAGGCATAGCACACAAACTGAAAACACTTCACTTTGATACTGCTTCCAGAAACATGACCTAWAAACCACAGAATTTTCTACAATAGCTGCCTGGCACCAATCTCACAGCCTTTTTCTTTCCTTGGGCTTTGATATGTCCTGAGAATAGTAGACAGACTYCATGCCTGTTATCAAAGAGAGTTAGGAATCAAGGACTTATCATTTCAGTATTTAGCATATCTGTATCTGAAAACATGACGTTTACTCTACAGAAAGATACACTTCATGGAAAAGATGATACTCTAATTTTTTAAAACAAGTTAGAACAATACTTGCAAAGGGTTGTCAGCATACAACTATGATTGAATGCCATGATTTCATTAATCTGGGAACTGTAAACATGARAAATAATGTAATTAGCTGTCTGAAGTTCTTGTGAGGTCATTTTATTTGCCTCTTATGAGGAATAATATAGTATTTTGTCTATTCTAGAATTGTCGGTTTTTCTCCCCTATTTTACCTTTTTAATATATAAATATGCCAGGTAACAGGAAGTCAATATCAAAAGCTTACATCTTGCCAGTACAAATACTGTGTATTTGTCTCACTCTGCTTTCAATGCCTTTTGCAAATATACTGGTCCAAACACAGTATGTGGAGGGTATTGTTCCTTCTACACTGACTTGTAGTCTTTCTTCCTTTCTGCCTTCAAATATGATCTAGATCSGCAGCTGGAGAAACCTCGTTCTTCTGACAGTTACATGCTTTTASAAAGGAAATTTAATACCCATCATAAGTGCAGAGGATTGCACTTATTGATATGCCCAGCTCATACACTCTGAGAGACAGAGCATTGGTTGCCAAAATCAAAACATGATATATGTCCAGTAAATATCTGGCACCCAATTGTGAAAAATTATTGGGCATTGTAATTTCATTTGGTCTGAACAGGTTTTCATATTCTTTAAAAAAAAAAAAAAAAAAAGTGCTTAAATATTTATGTAATTTGCTTCAGGAACACAGCTTCTTTCCTTTTTATCCTTCGATCATTTTCCTTCCTAAATCAGTATTCATTTTCTTTGTCCTAGGTAAGTTTTGCTATGAACCACTAGATTAAAAGTGCTGCCCCCTAATAATGTGCCATTTTTCAGTTTTAATGTTTTTTTTCTTTTATTAATTATATAAGTTAAAAGGTTAAAATTACGTAAATCATATTAATATAACAATTAAAAATGACAGTCTGCATTTAAACCCAATTCTGTTGTTAGCTGATCCAGTAAATATATCATAGGGCAAGATCAATCCATGGCACTGAAAGASAGCTAGTACAACAGTTTTCTAGATCTGTCATGTGGGACTGTGCTTGCAACTACTAAGTGTACTGTTATTTTGCCAAATACTGGTTCACCTCCAAGTTTTCTGTTTCACTATATCTAAATCATAGTAGTTTGGCTTCCAACATGTTARACTTAGCTCTCCAAGTCTGGGAGTTTGTGGCAGGTTGTTCCAGCCATACAAGGCTGAGGTTTTTATCAATTACGCATTAGCTGATACATTTATTTTGATCATTAATAACTATATATTTTTTTTAAATTCTACAAAGGAAACTTAACTGTGCCATCAGAACTATTYRTTTCATTCTTGCTGCTTGCTTCTTACCAGTGATCACAGCAACATGGAAAAAGTTTATCATAGCAGGTATCTCAAAACTGGAAAAGTCTGTGTCCTAGGTAGCTTCCTACTGCAGGCATTTGCAAGTGATCCCTCAGGCATTTTTGTTCAAACTCATTCCATTTTCCCTTCACTGGGCACTGAAAATAAATGAACTGGAGATTAGACTAAAGTCTTCAGGCTATTAAGTCAAAGCTAAAAAGTTTACATTATGGACTTACTGGTACTTCTCCCGTGTGTCTTCATTTTTTAAAGTATTATGAATCAAGGCATTCCCATATCACAGAAGAAAAACAAATAAATGATTGGT
Source organism: Alauda arvensis (assembly GCA_902810485.1). NCBI lineage: Eukaryota > Metazoa > Chordata > Aves > Passeriformes > Alaudidae > Alauda > Alauda arvensis. The sequence goes on from CADDXX010000112.1 coordinate 1,830,933, forward strand.
TAAGACAGTAGATCCCCTCAGGGTCTCTGTCAGACCTGGATATGTTGACCTGAATTCTTGTCCTAGAATTTTAATCTGGCATCAAAGGAAAAGCTTTGAGTTTCAATGTATTTTGGATTSCCTTATTATGTGTAAATTTAACCTTACAGTGTTTGCCACCTAGAAGTCTTTTTTTCTAAAGAATAAACTCTTCATTCAYCATTTCTTTTTGTCAAATACTTTTTTGCTGTGTATCTCATGATATTTGAAACACATAATAAATAAAATTTATTTAACTGAATAAAATTAGACTGATTGACCTCTTGAACATATATGCCCAAACATTATTAAAGACAGCCTCCAAACTTTATTCTGTAATTGTTTTTGATATAATTCTCTATTTTTGCCTTACTTAATATGCTGGATACAAGTACCCATAACAGATTGATTTAATGCTTCGTCTTTATAGTATTGCTAATCCAATAATGGCAGCATGATAATGTATCATACCTAAAAAAGGGAAACAGGGAAAAAATCTGATTCTAGTTAACCTATTGCCAGTTGATAAAGAGCTATCAATGTTTACCTTCAGATATAAAATCTGCTTTGAGTATTATATAAATATATATTATATTTATAAGCAGACATTGAAGTATTGGCATTTAGTATGTATAAATAAATCTCAGTTCAAAAAATCAAAGCATTTCAACTTGTACATGGTGTTTACAAATTTAAGCAAGACAAATAAAATAAACATTGTTGAACTAGGGTCACAGTCAGCTAACTTAAAATAAAGCATAATAGTTTTGTYCACAGCATAATACAGACTAAAAGGTACAAAGTTGAAAGCATAAGTAATTTAATSATAGAAGTGTTGTAAGCAACCTTAAATAATATTCTGGTACCGTATTATGCACACAAACAATGACATAAGCAAAAGAATAATCACAATGCACACACTTATGCATAAAGAATATCCCTTACCTATTCATGCACATTCWTCCACATCTGAATCAACAATTCAGATGCTTAATAATTTAATTTATATTGGCTTCCTRTTTTCTTGCTTAATATAACTGTTGATATCTGAAATAACGTGTGTAAACCATATTTTTACTTGTTTTTTAGATAATAGTTCAAAATTCCAAGCACTGAAATTACCATAGTATAAAAGATATACTCMAACACTCACTGATTCCAATTTCCTTTAAAAACTTTCAGGTCTTAGATTGGGACTAACAAACCATTGTTTTAGAGAAGGAATAGCCCAAGACTAAAAAGCCCCCTCTTTTCCAGAAAGTTGAATTTGCATTGGCAAAATTCTAGATTACATTTTTTAAATTAAAATTGCATTTAAATTTTTTAATAGGAACAAAGATTAAAAAATTAAATATCTCAGTGTAAAATATATGATCTTTAATGATATGCTAATGAAGTGCAATTTGTATACCATACGATAATTCAAAGAAATATTTAGCTTTCCCTAAGACGTACCAATGCCACCTACCATTTTATATTAGTGGTATTATTAATAAATTGATAATCTTATTAAGTTAGTCCACCTGGATAAATAACAAGGACAAATACAAACAGCACTTGTTTCTGAAACTCAAGTGGTTGTGGACATAATCAAACAAGGTAAGAAAAAAAATATGGTTACAGAAGAGTTAATCATCATTATATCTTTCATTTCATTGGAACTCCTGTTTGTTTGTGATGATAAAAATAAGTTTAGGAAAGGGACCTGATTTATTTTTTTTTAATATGTGCTGATTTTTACTGAAAAAACTCTACAGATAAGAGAGAGACCTTTAACCTTACTTTCTTTTATTTTTCTCTTTCTTTTTGTGGCTCTCAGTCCAGTAAGAACAATCAGTTTTAATGAGCAAAAATCTAGCAGTTTGATGGCTCTAGGCAGACAAATAATGAGGGAGAAACTGGTAAAGTAAAACAATCCAAGTAAGAGTGAACTCCTTATAAAAATGTGTTTCACAGAATGCCAACAGAACCCCTCTCATGATGGTAGTTCTATAGTTTTGTTTGCTATTTTACTCCTTGTTATGTGCACCAGATGTGAACAACAAGCCRGAGCCAAATTTTAGAATTTTTAATTCTAGACATAGAGCGAGACCAATACGAAATATTGCGGATGAGATGCCCCTAAAGCGCTTTCATCTTTTCTCTTTAGGCATACTAAGGTAAGAATGGAACTACRTTTTAAAAAAATAGGGAAAGACAGAGACAATATTTCTGATAAAAAAATACATGTGCTTTACTAATTAGTAGCTAAGAATACTAACATAGTCCATTAATCACAGAAAGGGGAAAGGCTGAACTGATTGAATGATCGAAGACAGTGCAGTCTTGACTGTGATGATTGTAAGCCAGGGCTGATCTTCAAGGACAATCTTTGCAAATTAAAAGGTACATTCTGAAGTGCATKAAGTCATGCATCCATGGCTGAAAGATAGGAAGTGTGGACAAGGAATTTCAGGAAAGGCCTAATCAAAATATGGGCATTCCAATAAGGCAAAAGCAGGGATGAACAGCCTAAGAGGAATAGAAAGATACTGAAACAAACCAAAGCTTAGAAATGTGAAAGGCAAAGAAGGTTATTCCAAGTACCTGGATAATAAAGGATTTCCACTCTAAAGCCTGCCCTTTGGACTCCCAGGCCTCTGAACCTCCCAAGATGTTCTTWGGGAATGTGAAATAAGTACAGTTAGGAATATTTATGCAAATTGTACATACAGAAGTCCACAGAAGATGCATCCAACTGTGATGAGGGATTGCTASATGAAGTTTCAGTCACCTGCCAGTCAGAAAGTATGGTGGAATCTTCAGTATCTCCAGTTAAGTTTAGACATTATTACTAAGTTAATGTATTAAAGAACAATCTTAGTTTAAAGTAATGTCATCAATATTTGTTTAAATTCTTGAGGCAATTTACTTTTCATGCACAGCTGATTTATTCCTTTGTGATTCAAAATATATTCTATCACTGTGCTAGATTTGAAGTCAAATTCATTGAATTGTAATTTTTCAGGAGGTATATATTTGCAAAAAATATTTGCGACTTCCTAGCAGAAATTTATGATTTCATAACAAGTCCTTGCTATTATTCTGTAAGAGGATGATTATTTTGTAATRTTAAGCAATATGAATGTTATTTCCATCTGTCTTTCACAATTGMATTTATTCCAGTCTTTTATGACAGGTTTTTACACTAATATAATTTAACATGTGGATAAATTTTACCTTATATATGTGAGATAAAATACTAGTTTTGTAGTTCTTGTGTATTTGGCTTAAACTCCATCCTATTTTATCCACTGTGACTGGTCTCACCATTTGTATYGTCTTATCTATGAATTTGAAAAGTTACACATGGTTTTCTTCRTTTTTTCAACAAAATAATTGGCCATTTTAACTTTATTTTCTAC